>VXAV01000154.1:46625-72242 GCA_013399715.1 Alectura lathami | reverse complement strand
AAAGGAGGCTGTAGTGAGGTGGGGGTTGGCCTCTTCTCCCACATGATTAGTGATAGGATGAGAGGCAGCAGCCTGAAGCTGTACCAGGGGAGGTGCAGGTTGGATGTTATCTTCTCTGAAGGACTGGTCAGGCACTGGTACAGGCTTCCCAGGGAAGCAGTGGAGTCTCCATCCATGGAGGCGTTCAAGAAATGTGTAGATGTGTCACTTAGGGACCTGGTTTAGTGAGCATGGTGGTGGTGGGTTGACAGTTGGACTAGATGATCTTAGAGGTCTTTTCCAACCTTAATGGTTCTATGAATGATTCCAAGAAGCAGGCTGGCAGAGCATGTGAGATCATCCCCAAGTATGCGTCAGGAAGGGAGCAACAAGAGCCCTAAGGAAAGCAGCAGCTCCAAGGCAGTGAGTCCTTCTCCCCAGGAGCTCGATCCCAATGCTCTGCTCTCTGAGGTGGCTGTCATTTGAAAACTAAGCAAAAGTGTTGCTGCTATCCCAGAATACTGCATTAAATAATTGGAAAATGAATAATTAAATTAAAACAGGATTATTTCCCACAAGCAAACAGAAAATTGCTGCCTGCAGGACAAAGGGCAATGGCAAGGCTTCATTTTCTGCAGCTGTCAACAGCCAGCAGCAAGGTGCCGTGAACAACACCCACAGTGGGCAGGAAGGGCCCCCCACATTACATTGATTTTTTGGCTCCCAGTTTATCCCTAAGTTGCGTTCTTCTGAACATAGGTGTCCAGATTTCTGAAGAAGGAGGAAGCAAATCAGGAAACAAGAGACATGCCCTTATCTGTGAATGTCAGCCTTGGGGTGTGGGGAATCTGTTTACACACAGGCACAGAAGGGATTTACACAGGTCAGTCCCGTTGACTCATGGTTAGCTGCTGCACATACTTGTAGGATACATTTCTATGTTTAGTCCTCTGCATTTATTTTACTGCTGGGTGTGAGGAGATGTGTACATGAGTTTTGTTCTGGCACTTTATAAGAACAGTATTTAATGGCACTATTATTTTTTCCCTAACATGTATATGTCTGAGCAGATGACACATTGCAAGAGTCTGTATTCCTCATGAACTATAATTAAAAATGAAAAACTCTCTGCATAGGATAACAATACCATAACATACCTGCTCTCCTCGCAGAAATTTAAACAAGTCGACGTTCTGGGTGAATAATGTTCTTACATTTAGTCAGCACTTATTTTCCTGAGCAGCTGAAGGCCTGGAGCACAGCAACACTCAGATCCATGAAGTGCTACAGCGGGATCTGAAGGCATCCGCTGCCTCAGTTCCCCTTGCTCTCAAACCTCACCCCAGCCACCACATCCCTGCACTGTCCTGCTCCCATCTTTGTGCCTTTCAGATCTGGAAGATCTCTTCTTGCTCTGTGTGTGAGGCTCCTTTCTGACAGCCCTCCTGAACCCTCCTTAGAACTCTCATTTCTCCAGTGAAGCAATTTTGTCACTTACCACATCAACACTAGTTTTAGAAGTTCAGGGGATTTTGCCAAGAACTGTGGCATCGTCCCTAAGCCCATCTTTTCACTTCTCTCTGACCAGAAACTCCAGAGGCCCTCATGGCTGTGACCGGGCTGTCCCCAACTGGATGTCCATGATCCTGTCACAAGATTCAGAAAGACATGCAGCAATGGGAGGGGTGAAGCCGCAGCTCTGTTTGTGCCCCTCCCTCCTTCCACTCCGTACTCATCATCATGAATACCTGAGAACCATGAGCCTGGAGTTTTGGTAACAGATGTCTCCGTGTCATCACAGAGGACATCTTCTGTGGGATGCAGCTTTGAGTAGGGGAGCGAGGAACCCGCTATGCCGGAGCCCAGGCAGCTCCTTCTCCTCGAACAGAGCTCCAGCAAGCTGGGCTGACCCTCAGCAAGAACGAGCAGGCAGCAGCACAGCAGCTTCTCCCTCCCTACAAGGAATGGCGCAAGCCCTGTAAAACCATGCCCAGCACCACAGCGGAGGGTAGTGCTTCGGCACACACCTTCCCATTGGGGCACCCTTCCTTTTGCCAAATGAATCTCCAGCGCTCTTAAAGTTTACTCAGCTGTGAGGCTTTCCAGGAGCAACCACTGCTGATCCAAGAATAACACTGGCACACACAGCAAAGGCGGTATTCACGCAGTACTCTCTGTCTGTGCCGCTGTCCCCTCCCACACGCGTACCTCAGAGCCTCAGGAGCACAGCGAACATTCCCTCCTGCCCTAAGGCCTGCCCAGCATGACCGGTGCAAGTCGTCCTTGTCCCGGTTTGCTCCATCTCCAGCTCCAGTGGCAGCAGGCCCAGCTGCCTGAGGGACGCTCTGATCCGAGCCATCTTGTGGCGGTCCCCAGGGCCTCCCTAGGCCTCTGTGCTCGTGGCTGTGAAACGCTGACACAAGGCCCACATGCTCATCGCTGTGCGCCCACACCAGGCCAAGCCAAGGCCCTGCCTGTCCCTGTGACCCCTCCTGGACACAGGAGGGTGCTGATACAATGGCGAAGCCAAGGGGGCTGGCACCGAGTGGCCTCCCTCCTGGTACGTGCTGAAAATGAGCAATTCCCTTTTATGCCCGACACTTCTCCTAATGATTTAAGCATTGAATCATGCTTTTTGGCTTGAGGCACTTGCATTGTGCAGGACTGAGCTGAAGAGAGGAAATGCTTTGAAGATCTGAATCAGGATTTCCCTCCAAAGACGCGTTTCCGTCCCCACCACGGCAGGGCCAAGCAGAACACTCTGCTACCCGACAGCTCGCATCCGAAATGCGCTTCCAGCACCAAAGGTCACCAGGAATGGAGGAAAAATACAGCCCTGCTCTCAAACTGTTATCCAGAGCGAACAAAAGAGTCCTTCCATGTCCCAGGAGCAAGAAGGTGGGTGGCCTGGTGTCAAAGGAAGATCGATGCATTTCAGCCTGGTTCTGAAGGCACTAAAGTGGAGAGCGCTTCCCCACTGATTTCAGGGGGAGTTGGATCACATCCTCTGGGAGCACCCACCCTTGGAAACAAGAGTGGCCATATGGCTCTGAGCTCAAACTGTGTCATAAGAGCATACGGCAATGCTTCGAGCAGGCACTGCAGAGAGAACTGCTCACCATATGCTATCGATCCTCCCTTCTACGTCGTGAAGATGTTTTATATACTGTGCAGCAGAGGTAAAATTTACCCAAGGATTTTAATAAACTGTATCACTGCAAAGACAGCTCGCAAACTTTACACTACTTGCAGATTAAAAGTCATCCGCTCCCTAGCGATTTCCTCCTGCACGTACCAAAGAAGTCCAAGCATGGATAAATTTAACACAGATGATTCTCATTTTTACTTCTGGAAAATGTTGCCCTGGCAGATCTCAGAGTCAAGCTATACATCTGTCACTCCCTCCAGTCAAGTCCTTGGGAATCTATATTTATAGTCCTAGGTTTTGTACAGTTAGAGCCTGTGCCAAAGCCTACTGCAGTCAATGGAAATCTTGGAAAAAAGCCTTGGAAATATTTTAGAAAAGCACAGTTTTGACTAGAATATATTAAAATGTTAGAATATGTACAAAAAAAATCAAAAATATTTTTTAAACATTTCAAGGAAAAACCTATACGGCAATAGGCATCCTGGAGCAGATTGAGTGATCAGCTGTGGATGCGTGCTCCAGAAACTGCTCAGGGCAGGGAGATTACTTGAGCAAAATGTGCTACCTGCTGTGCACAACACCCGGTGCTCCTTGAGCTCTTCAGTCCAAGAATATCTGATTAAGGTGAACTCCAATCCCACTTTAGCCTACCTTCGTGTTAAACAAACACCGTCCTGTAGCTTCGTTATCTGCCCTAACCACCCACTGAGGAATCAGGGTGGTGTGTACATTAATAAAACAGTGAGATTTTTCTCTGTTTTTAAGTTTGCAGGGAACAATAGCATTTCCTGCAAGAATTTTTGGACTAGCACAATCTTCCTCTGGGACTCCACTGAAAAGTAATTTGTGTGTGTGTGTTTGACAGCAAAAATGTCAATGTATGTTTAGTCCTGGGCTTCTTCAGCTTTGTCAGATTTCCTCACTCCCTTGAAACTTGGCATGGAAGAGTCCAGACCATCTGATCTGTAGGTCAGAGATGCAGGTGCCATCAAGGGAATGGAGGGGGTGGGAACAAAAAAATTACAGGGCAATGAATAGAGGAGAGAAAAATACACACTGGAAGTTTAAAATCCTGGAGCAACTGAAGTAAGGATAAAAACTCTTAGAAGCAACTTCAGAACAACAGCACTTCCAGCTGAGATGCTCAAGAGGAAAAAAAAAAAAAAGTACTGAAAGTCCTTCAGAAGGCTAAACAGGAGCATCTGTAGATTGCACAGTCTCCATGAGATGTCTGCAGGAAACCTGGCTCCTCAAGGTTGAATAAGGTCTAAATCAATCCTGCTGAGCCTTGCACAGCTGGCATAGGTCTCTAAGCTACAGGATCTGGCAAGCCTGGAGCTGGCTTTAGCATCACTTAGGAACAGAGCATGACAAATCCAAATGTCTTCCAGTGGTCTTGCATGCACACGTATTTTAGTGCCATCTACAGCAAACCCGTGGCTGGGCATATGTAAAAGGAGGCACACTGAACCACCAGATTTCCTGTGAAGATGCCCCAGTTCCAGTATTTAGGTACTTCTATGATGGGAGAGCAAGGTCAGAGGTGACCCAGTGCCCATGTCCTGCCTGGATGCTGCCCATGTGGTTGTATGCAGCTTGTCTGCTGCCAGAGATAGGTAAAACAAATTACTCTTGCTCTGCTTCCCCACCCATTGCATTCAATAGTCATATAGCAAGAAGGTCCTCCACAATGTGGGAATCCCAGGCATAATTTCCTCCTCTAAAAGAGCACAAATACGTATGTCCTAGATGCATGCTGTAGTTACCAAACAACAGGTTGTACCCTGAGGAGGTGCATTATGCCCAAAATAAAACAGGGACACTTGGCAGGAGAGAACGGGATTCGGCAGGGAAGTCAGAAGCCGTCAGGAAGTTCTGCTGCAACAGTTTTGAAGAGAAGGAGACTGGACAGGAGCATGATCACAGCTAGCTTTGTCAGCCTGTTCAGTACCCCAGTTCCTAGCTCCCTGTCTCACCCCAACGCTGCCTGTTTAGAAATTTCCTTACAAATTGTATGCAGCTTCACTTCCTCCTCACGATGTTGATGCAGTGTACTTGCTCCTTTTACATGCCATGTACGATGACAACTATCTAATGTATTTCATGGAGTTTGATGCTCCTGAGTAGCTACTCTCTGCAAATGGGCTAGCACTGCAAGCTCCATTTCATGCTTTCCAGATATGTATTGCCATCCATTCCTGAACTAAGGAGCTTCCTCTGACATCTGCAATGCAGACATCACCCCTTGAAGCTCTCCTTTGTGCCAACATACACAAAAGCAACAATGCCCAAATTGCTGTGTGCACCCTCTCTTTGAGATAATAGCTTTCTCACTGCAACCTGCGCTCCAATACGTGTGAAATCCTACTATTTTCAGCACAGAAAAATTGGGGGGGGGATTAAAACGAGGAATCCCTCCTATCATTCTTTAGCAAATTGTTGGCTCTATGCAACAGTTGCATGTTGTGCCGTGTGCCAGCTCTTTGCATGCAGCAAACGGTGTTGATGGTTATGGAAGCTTTTCATGAGGTTAGCAGGAGGAAACCCAGAATCAATAACAAGATCTTAGCACCACTTTAGTCCCATCTGAGCCCTGTTTTGGTACAGTAGGCACTGCTAAGGCTCTGCCCGCCTGCTCTGCACAGGCACGAATGGCAGCCTTTGATTCCCAGGTGGCACCGGCTGCAGCCCTTTGCTGTGGCTTTGAGACACAAGTGTATTGTAAGGGCCTGGCTGCAGTTCTTAGGAATACCAGCTCTCGGGGCTTTTGGAGCAGCTGCATCCTTATCCAGCATCTGAAAACCACTTGTATTATTAACGTGGCAAATTTCAGGATTGGCACTTCCCTGTAACCACAGGTATTTAAAATATTTAGCAAAATAAGATGGCATGCTGGAATGGTTCTTACGGGTCCCAGGCAGCGCTTAGGCAGGAGGCAAAAACCCAGAGTCAGCTCTGTGAGAGGTTAGCACTGGAAAACTTTCCTCCCTGCTCTCAGGCAGACTCAGATACCACGCTCCCAAAACCACAAAAAGACCTCAACAAGTGTCATTCTTAAAACTTTTCATTTACTTGTACACAAAACAGTGCCAGACTCCTAACCTACTTTGGGTTCGTAATGCAAAGTGGGAAATAATTGTCTGGGGAAGTGGCTGGCTGATGAAGCTTCACTAGTGTGAATAACCAGCACGATTACAGGGGAAGGCGGCCGCCTGGAATGGGCTGGCAATGGGACGCTGAGCCTTTAGCGATGAGATCAAAGTGCAGATGGGTCCCACAGCAGTGCTGATTCACATGGTTGGATGTCCTATGGGAAACACGCTAGCATGACTCATTTCAGCTCCCTAACTCACCAGAGCCATGGAAACTGAAGGCACTGGAGCCCCTCACAGACTGAGATGCTTCTGTTGGTCCTACCAGAATCCCATCTACGCCTTGGGAAACCTGACCCTACGTGGCTCCACCAGAAGGGCCATGGCTACAGCTGCCACAGGCTGTCTCAAGTTTTGGCCAAGGACAGAGAAAGCATGAAGACGAGCATCTGATTTTAGCACTCCTGTCAATTATTTATTCATGAATGCTGATTTATTCATCAAGATGTCTGCCTTCAGCTGTGATTTAACAGCTTTGCTAAACATGGTGTTTCATTTAAGTAACAAGGAACTTCACTCTGGTCCTTCATCTATCTAATAAGGACCAGCAGGGGTCCTTATTTAATAAGGACTGCAAATGGACTGATCTGAATTCTAGCTTTAAGAGACAATATTAATAGGAAAGATTAATTTCCTCCACTGCAGGAATGCACATTAGGATGAGCATTATGAGGAAGTCTGGCTAAATGATCATCATCTTTAAAACTTAATATCTATTTAGGTAGTCATGTTGCAGTAACAAACAATTTAATCTATACAAAAGACAGATAATGCATAAGGAAAGTGAATGCTCTATAGGCCGTTCTGGCCCATAAACATCTATCACCTGACTGCCCGAGACTGTGTGGGACCACAGTCAAAGGGCCTAGTTGTCCCTCCCAGTTCTATACTCAGACTGACTATAAAGTAATCCATTTATTGGTCAGAGATGATATGTCACAGATATCCCCAATTTAGATAAAAATTAAAAGCATTTCTGCATTCACCCAACAATGAATCACCAGGACTTTACACAGAGCGATAGCAACATGCTGCAGGGAAGACTCCCTGTAGCATTGGAAATGGCACAGCCAGCCTGGATCATGATAAGGAATCCTTAGTCCAAGCAAATTCACTCTTTAAATTGAAAAGTTCCTACCAGAAGCAAGGCTGCAATGACACAACCTCATCCCACCGTGGCGGAGGGGAAAGAAAGGATCACCAGCCCCAGCTCTGCTCTCTGCTGGAGTCCATATTGCTCAGGCAAAAGTTTGCCAAGCTCTCCCCACAAAGGGAACTGCCTCACCAAATGGCCCTAAGGGGTCAGGAAACGCTCAGACAACCTACTCAACAAGAAGACGAGGCCGGGTAGGGGAGATGTGGGGAATAACAGGGAGCTACAGGAGGTCACCTCTTCAGCTGGCCGTAGGAAGACACGTACCCATGACTGGGCTTGTCAAAAAGCAGTAGCTCAGTCACATGAAAGTATGTGAAGATACCCGAAGCCACATACTTGTCTGCTTTTTCACTTTTGAGGTTGTTTACTAATGAATTCTGGGGGAAGGACCGTGGAAGGGAACAAAGCGTGTACCAACAGTGAGCATGCACAGTGATTTGCTATATGCTTTGCATGCCTTTTTAAGTGCCAGTGTTTTTCTTCTTAATATTTTTTTTTCAAGGCCTGGCATATTACCGTGACAGCTTTACAGTGAGACACCGGTCCAACATGCTGACATCTACTAAAAAGGCATAGCAACAACCCAGCCCTTTCACATACTTTACGAGTACAATGTGTTACTGTTAAGCAATATTTAAAAAAATACAAGGCAAAACAGTTGCCAGGAAGACCTGGATCCTTTCTTCATGTAGCCAAGGAAATATATGACAGAAAAATAAATCCTAATAACATTGCTGGTGGCCCACCTAGCTAGGGAACAGCTGTGAGACCAAAGCGTAAGGAATGCCACACAGAAGACTGTTCTCCTTGCTCTTTGCTGTTAGTTTGCTCCACTTTTCGTGCTGGCAGGAGTTGTTTGGTAGCACTGAGCAGCATAATAGGGTAAGAGGTTTGCTCATTTGGCATCCAGTGAAGAGGGAGAGGTTGCAGTTTTTTCTTATGAAAAGTCATGCCAATGACTTGCATTAAATGGGCAGCACCCACTTTAAACCCAAAAGCAACAGCCCATTGGTACCATCAGAAGTCAGCACATTTCCCGTAGAAAACAGTGCTAAATCTCTGGAAATGGACAGGTAAAGGACTCAGCTCAACCTCCACTGACATGCAGCCCTTCCTCCCCACTTCACAATGCTCATGCCTTATGCAATTTGCTCAGCTTCCCCGGCCCCCCCCGCCTTGCTCAGAGATGGAAATATGCTGCTGGCTTGTGTGCTGCAGCAGCTGCTCCTCTTGACATTTCTGCTGCAGGCTGGGATACAGTCCCTGGGAGTGAGCACTAACGAAATAGCTAATACAACCCTTCCTCTCCTTTCCCAATATTTCATGTGAAATAGATATTCTAATTTAGGCAATCATTCCTCTGAGAAGTCTTCCAAGGTTAGCAGAGATTCAAAAATAGTTTGAAACAGCAACAACTAAACCAAGAGTGCTCCAGGCTTTAATTTTCTTCCAACAACTTTTGCTGCTTATTCGAAAGGAGTGTGGAGGCAAATGTTATTTCCAGCAGGTATCCTGCAGGGAACGTCGGACCAGTGGTTGTTTGCTCCCACTCTCTAGATGGGTGCCTAGGTAAATAAAAAGCTGAATTCTGGCACTGTGAGTTTCCAGGATGTGGCACAATAAGAAAGTGTGATCTTGGTCCATGGAGTGCATTTGCAGCTCAAAAGGTTTCAGGGGGAGTGTCCTTACAGAAATGAATAATAATGCATTTAAATGATAGAACACATTTAAACATTTAAATGATAGATCTAAGGCTTCATCTGTTGAAGGGAGAAACAGAGTGCTGTTTCCTGGACAGGAAAATAAATATGGTGATTACAATATGAAAAAGTAACTTACTCTTGGCAGGCAATTCTGTAATGGGCCTGCAAGAGCCGCACATTAGAAGTGTTTTAATTACCGTCAGTGACCACCGAAGTCTCTGCAAAGACAGCCTCCATAAGTTCCCATGCAGAACTGAGAACATCCAGGTTGCTTCAAGCCCCACTGAGGCTACTGGCTAACAAAACCATCAGCATCTCACCGAGCAAATCTGACAAAATAAGAACAAAGCTGAGTGCCAGTGAGTGAGGTCTGGGAACAGAGACGTCTATCTGGGATTACCCTTTTTGTGCATTACCTGAAGAAACGTGGGACACCTGGCAAGCAGGAATTGCAGGCGCAGTCAGTTATGCTTTCAACAGTGACAGATCCAGTTTGAGTTCTGGTTGTATTGTGCAATAATTTTTTTAGGGAAAGGTATGTCACAGTTACAATTAGCTGAAAAAAAAAAAAAAAAAGATAATTAATTGACATATACACTTCATCTCAGCAACAAGAAAGTGTTCATCCCTGGCACTGGGAAGAGATAGCAGCCAGTTCGTCTCAGGTCATTTTACAGCTCTGTTCATCACCTGCGTTTGCTCCAGTGGAAGACATGCTTACTGCAACTGCTTTGCCTCACGCCTGCATACATTTCCTTGTCCTGATTCTAGCATAGCCTGCAGGAAGCTCAATGCAGGCAAGCTGCATCATGCAGTTTGCAGAGGCGCACAACAGCGTTGCTTGGCCAGCTCCATTAATATCAGCAGCAGCGTATTGATACTGCCTTTTAGGCATGTATGCATTTCAGATCCCAGGAACAGCCTCCCCATCACTAACTCAATAAGCAGAATATTGATGGGATGTAGGATTTAACCCATGCCGAACATTTCTCAACACATGCAGTCCTGGTGGAGGCTTGCTGCTAGGTTGCCACAGACCTATCTCCAAGGTTGGATGGCCACAGACCTGTTTTCCACCACTGGCCTTTTTCTGTATGCTGTCTTCCATCCATAAAGCTAAGCCAGGGGGTGGGAAAGCAAGTAGGAAAGTACCTGTCTTGGGCGTGCACTGGATGACTTTAAATCAGGGGTATATCACAGCAGTGAATATCCAGGTCTCACTGCACAGAAGTGAAGTACAGCCCATGGATCCCACAGCCTGCCCCTAAACCCTTTCTCTCTCGGCTTCCTTCCTGAAACCCATATTTGCCTCATGATCCAGTATCGATTCCTCAGGCTCAGCCCATAGATTATAAATATCTCCCATCTCCCACGTTCCAGTTAACATTTTGTGAGAAATCTGAGGAAATACAGAGACACAGATACATTTTATATGGTCCTAAAGCAGCTCATTAAACCCAACAAAACAAAAACGTTTTCTCAACCCCAAGCCCTTGCTGAAATGTGGCTTCCCTCAGTCTGTCACTGCCCCGCTTTAGAGGTCCGAGGGCATCCACCCGTGGTGAGGAAGGCAAACAGACAGTTCAAGGGACATCTGCTGTAGGAGCTGCATCTCTTGATACAGAGCCAGCCCAGACCCTTCCCCACATGCTCAGGCTTCCCTGTCATCTCCTTCAGGCTTCCCCCAGGAGACCTTTTAAACCCTCTATTATCACCTCCTCGGCTTTGCCCAGTTCCTGGCATCTTTCCAGTGCTCTGGCTCCGGGAAATAGGGTACTGGTTTGCATTAGGAGGTAATGTGGTCAGAGGAACAACACGCAGCATGCTGTTCAACAGCAGCAAACCGAAAGCCTTCTCACTTTTAACATTAGGAGATGCCGCAGCTGTAAACCTCTGCAATGCATTAGTAAGGGTGTGCCTGTCATGTTGGATTTTAGGGACCAGTCTCCAAGCAGAGAAGTAACATTTCCTGTCTCTATTCCTGATAAGCAACCACTAATAGAAACCCTTTTTTGGACTTTTGCCAAGAGAAAAACAATAGCCTATGTGAGGGCTTCAGCCTCAGTGGGTGCAAGCTATTGTGCGTCATCTGCTCTGCCAAATCCTGCTGGAGTGGTGAGGCTGGGCGAGTGCAGTCAGAACGCAGCAGACATGGAGAGAAGAGAAGAGTGGGTGTTTTTTTTCCCGAATCCAAATGTGCTCCATTATCTCCCCAGGGAGGCTGGAGCTATGGAGCTATGGAGATAGTGTTGCGACCAGCAGCTGAAGTTTAGAGGAGATCAATCCTGGCAGCTGCAGAGAGCACCATGAGTGTACAAATGCTCTCACCATGACCCCACCAGCTCATCTGAACAATTTTGTTGTCATCTTTAAGCGTCATGTTTCGCTCTGTCATGTACTAACCATTACATGATCCTGAAAATTAGAGCGTGGGCTAGCCAACATATCAGACAACTAGTAACTATGGTCTTCCCAGCAGTTCTAGAGCTGTAAGAAACTTCAAAAATGAGAAGAGAAATCATGTCTGTTTCCGTAATATTAGCTTTGGTATTTCTGAGATTTTCCACAAAAGCAAAGGCATGAAGAAAAAATGTGAAAGTCACATCTCCTTAAAACTAAGAAAGCCGGAGTATTATTGTAGAGAGGAAAAAAAAGTTGTGTGCTTTGAGCATCTTGCAAGATGACACCATTCTATAAGCCAACTACAGACCACCAACATGATTTGTTATCATATTTTTTTGCTAAATGTGTTTGTCCATCCTCTTCCAACTCGAGCTGAAAAGGAAATTTTTTTTCAAATGCAATCAAAACATATTTCATTATGCTTATATGCTAGCAGAATGCCTCTCAATTTTACGACGAAGTTTCAATAGTTTGAACAGAACTCCAAATTTGTAACTGCTCATTGAGAATGATTGAAACATATTTCTTTATTTGTCAGTTGCTGCAAATCAGTCATTATGAAATCGGAAATTCATTGCAGAACATAGCATTGTACACTATGGGAAATGTTCCACGTCCAACAAAGCATAATTGGTTTAATCTGATTTTATTTTCTAAGTGGCTTTTTATTTTTTCTTTCAGATTTGGGAATGAACATTGTATTCAAGTGCATGTCTCACATCTGCACTACTTGAAACTGTAAAGATGCAACAGCTTTGCTGCGGAGACTGAAACCAAAGGTCAGCTTGCCTAACTTCAGGATACAGGCCAGGTCCTGCCTATGTTTATCTCTTTCTCCTGATATCACTTCCACTTTTGTGCCAGGAATTAGGATATTCATCTCTAGGTAAACATCAATCTATAAAGAGGAGAATATAATTGCACAGAAGAGGCTATGACATGCCTTGGGATTAGTGAATGCTTCCTAATTGAGCTTTAGTGAAAGTGGCAGTTCTGGCATTATTTTTATTCACCTTGTGGAAAATTATTGGAGCATATTTCATATAATTAGGATCAAGAATGGATTTGGCATCACTTCCAGCAAATGCCCCTGAACGCTAATCTGGTTTATTTGGCACCACTGCTAACACTTCTCTTGTGGGGAATACAATGACAACAATTAACCTGGCAATGCAGAACAGGAATGGGAAGTGGGAAGCTGTGTTGTCTTTTATGCACACGCAGAGTGAAATGTGACCTCATATGACAACAGAACAGCAGTGCCTTGAATTTATTTTCTCTTTGTTTTTCATCTTCTGGAGGTGCCCTAAAGAATCTTTTCTTTTTTTTTTTTTTCCCTTGTAGCTCAAAAATCCACATTTTCCTGCTACCCAAGAAGGCCTGAACAAATGGGCACATGGGCCCTATTTATGTATTTAAAATTTCTGAGTCAGGTGCAGTGACAATTCACCCACCCGTAGAGATGTTTCCTTTGAAGTAGTCACCAAGCTGGATGACAATGCAGTGAGATGGAGGAAAAGTAGCCCTGCAAAGTTGGTTTGCAAGGAGGATGTTTGGAAGAGGAGACTTTCACTAGAAGGGGGACAAAGAGATTAGGCATTAACCTGGGATCTTAGACACTGCAAGGCTCGAAGGACTTAGAGAGATTTCCAGAGGCACAGGGGAACTTGACAGGAACGAGGAGGAGCAGAGCACTTTGGATTAGCCTCTGGACTAGCTGGAGAAAGGATGGAGAAGAACCCTTCAGGGAGGGGTGTGTGAGGAGCACCCCGTGTGCTCAGGAAGCCTTAGACTTAACCCCAAAGAGCGCTACCACGTGGTGAGCAAATTTAAACACGGAAATATGTACAGCTGCTCCTTGATGGTGAGGTTTGTGTTTTGATTTCCTTTTTTTTCCTAGAAGGATGTATTTCCTTTGCCAGACCCAAGAACACAATAAATGCCCTGTCAGACTAGTATTGTGTCTCTGACCCTGGCAGTAGGAAACCCCACTTAAGCAGAGGCAAGTGTGGTTGAAGTGTTTAGGAATACTCCCCAAACCTGCCTCCTTGTTTCCTGGACTGGTGAGGTGAGCGGGGAAGCCTGCAGCATGCAGCCTGGAGCTCAGGGAAGGAATTTGCTTAAGCTACTAAGCAGCCCAAGGGCATCAGCTGTGGGCCTGGGATGTAAGATTTGTACACATAGTCCCATTTCCTTTGGTGCAGAGACAGGAGAGTCTTCAGCGGAGGAGGAGTGTGCAAGAGAGGCTGAGCTCAGATGTGGAGAACATGCAGAGGCTGCGGGCCTGATGTGGTGGGGCCCAGGTCTAAGGGCCTGGTGGGGCCCACGCCATGAGCAGCACAGGATTGTATTTCAGTCCCAGTATTATAAGTCCTTCAGAGCACAATAGGGATGCTGTCATGTCTGCCCCATCCTTTCTGAAATCCTGGGAGAGCAGAAGAGACTCACAGCCTGTCCTGAACATCAACACCCCCTCCCCACGGCCCCCAAACTGCCTCAAGCAGTGCCAAGGCTGAGGGCTGCTCTCCGAAAGCGTCCTTCCCTTGCTTTGAGCTCCAATCTGTGCTCTGTCCTTTTCTTTGACAGCAGGAAAGGGATGCAGTAAGTAAATCCCGTGCAAGCTGTTCACATCGAAACCAACAGCTGATCCTGTAAGGCTGCTGCTCGCAGTAAAATACTGTTTAATAAGAGGGTAGCAGCCCGCAGCTCCTGGGCTGACTGGAGATGCAGCCCAAAGTCCAGCTCGTTGTGGCAAATCAGCTGTGAGATAATTCTTATCCTATCCAGTCCCCCAAAATCTCACATACAAAGCAGAGAGAAGCAAAGGGCAGGATAAATGACAATGGCCACTGACAGTTGGTTCCTGACCCCCAGTGTCTCTCCTGCCTCTGCCCCTCACCTGTGCCCCTCAGCATCTGCACCTGGGAGGTGATACAGTGCTGCACCCCATGTAAGGGACATTCTGCATTGTTTTCTAGCAGTTTGTGTGAAATTAAAAGTTTTATTTTTGTGCGCAGATTCCACTGTACCCTATTTTTAAGCTCAGAGGCTCTTAAGCTCATCCCTGGCTCAAAAATTTTGGATGCCTGCCTTCGGGCACCTAAGTTTCAAAAGCCTGGCCTGAATCCTTGATGTCCTCTCTCATGTCAGACATTGCACAGCCCTCTAAACAGTGATGGCTAGCACACCACCTATATTGCAGTATTTCATTAGCAGAAAACAGGGTGTCACCCTTAACAATGAATTCCCTTCTCTCTTTTCCTAAACATTTGTGCAATAACAATCAGCACAGCTTAAAAGTGCACCTCACATTTTCAGCCACAAATATTTTTACCTCTCACTACATTTGAAGTTGAAAAATAGGGATGTTCTCTGTCAGCACAAGTAGAAGTGAAAGATAATAAATCACTGACTTGTAAACTGCTCCTGAGAATCAATAAAATGTAAACAGCTACAAAACAGAAGGTAGAAATACATGAAATATGAACGATAAGAAAGAAGAATAAAACTGGAAAATGATAAGGGTCTGTATTTCATTACAGGAGACAGACGTGACAGAGGATGGTCCTGGGCTGGTAAAAGGCGTTCTTCACAAACCAAATCATATCCGACCCTGTATCCCTGTCCACTCTCCCTCTAATGGAGATAGAACGTATCATAAGAGTGTCGACAACTTTTAGAAACTTTACACATCGCTGATTGCAAATGAAAATGTAATGCATTCTACACGTGTTCTGGCTCTTATCTCTCCTCCAGGGGAAAGCATTAAAGCCTCAGCCTGCCATGGAAAATGTAGTATTCAGACATCTGTGACCAGCGTGTGTAGAGAAGACAAGATAAGGTGCATATCAAGCCTACATCTGTGACAGGGGTCTTGGAGTCTCTAGAGACAGACGAGTGAATGCATATGAAGACTGACTGAAAATTTTCTAATTAAACCTTTGCTTTCCCCAGAAGTACTTGCTCTCTAGCAAATATTTTGTCTTTAAGGAAAAGATTACCATGAAGATTTAAATTCATATCCAATGCTTTTTTTTTTTTTTTTCTTTTTTTTTCCCCTTCTTTTTCTTCAAATAAATAAATACCATATTCTTGAGCAAAGATACTGTGTACACATTAAAGGCTCCCTGGAGAAAGTTCAGCTTGGTGGTGGAAGGTAAGAGGTAAGCTGTTACAGCTGCAGGATGACATTAGGAGCATGGGATGTGAGAGAGTCCTGAATCTTTGAAGAATAACAAGTCCTGACTGGTAGCGGATAGATAAATTGGAGCACGGGTAGTTCTTGGGTGAACAGTGGCCTGTCAGTCACCATAATAAGATGGAAATCAGCAGTACTAGGCACTAGCCCATACTGGTGGTGTAGGTGAGATGAATAAAGTATAGTTTCAAGGCTTCAGAGCAAGGCTTTTGAGTTTTACAGCTAGAAGTACAATCAGCTTTGTATGGCCGGCAATTCATTTTACTGCTTTAGAAACTTCAGAATAAAAAATGCAAATGCGCCTTTGATGTGCTGATTACTTTGGGATGCACCAAGCCACGAACGGTGGCGGTAATGAAATGTCTCCTGGGTGCCTTGGAACGTAGCGAGAGGACCCGGGAGATGTTCCCCAGGAAACCAGAGATGAGCTCCAAAGCATGTGCAGGCTTGGCCAGCTGACAGCCACCGCGCTGCACTCTGAACATCACTGCTAGACGGTACCCGGTTCTGAGGATGGCTGGTAGGACTAATTGCGGAAAGGAGCTTGGGACACTTTTATTCCCAATTGCATCCGAGAGTTCAGAACGCTTGGAGAAATAGAAGACCAATTGCTGGTTGATCCAAAATGGGGGAGAGAGAGGGGTGAGTAATGCCTTCAATTTGTCTAAGTATTGATCTTAGTTCCAGATTCTGCTGGACTAAATTCCACCTAAATCCCTGTGCCTGCTATTTCCCATTGGCTGGCACCCCAAAGCTTCTGAGTAATTACTGCAGGGGTCTGAGCAGGGCTCTGAGCACAGAGGCACCTGTGTCTGCCAGTGCTAGGCACTGAGCAGGCAGATTTATGTGGAATTCAGTCCAGAGCAAACTGGGCATTAGGGCAAGACTGTACCTCCAAAGTGCTTACAACAGAAGATGCCTACAGACCCCACGCCTGCCCTGCCTCCTCCAAGGCAGGTAACCAGTCTCGCGTCTCTCAGGAAATACAATTTACCACCTCTCCTACAACTTGCTCCTTCTGCATTGCAGCACCTCCAAGCCTCATCCTCAGTGGGTTTGTTCAGAGCAAGGGTGCAGAATATAGAATCACAGAATTACAGAGTGGTTTGGGTTGGAAGGGACCTTAAAGCCCACCCAGATCCAACCCCCTGCTGTGGGCTGCCTGCCACCCACTGGATCAGGCTGCCCAGGGCCCATCCAGCCTGGCCTTGAACAGATCCAGGGATGGGGCACCCACAGCTTCTCCAGGCAGCCTGTGCCAGGGCCTCACCACCCTCACAGTGAATAATTTCTTCCTTATATCTAATCTAAGTCTACTTTCTTCTAGTTTAAGGCCATTATCCTTGCCCTATCACTACAATCTCTGGTAAAGTCCCTCTCAATTTTTCCTGTAGGACCCTTTAGGTACTGGGAGTCTGCAGTGAGGTCTCCCTGGAGCATTCTCTTCTCCAGGCTGAACAACCCCAACTCTCTCAGCCTTCATACAGAATATAACGAGAAGAAAAACATTGCTTTTGCACAATTCCCAAATCTTTGCAGATCCTTTATCTCTTACAACAAGAAATGAAGACCCTTCTAGAAAGGGCAGAACAGTGGATTTTCCCATTAAATCATGTGAGGCATAACATGACTGAACTTCTTTCCAGTCGCTTTTCCCTGAAATTCTCATCTTAGAACAAGGCCCTGGATCCCTCAAAGACTGCAAAGCAGTCATAGTGATATTCAAAACGCTGTCCATGACTCAGCAGTGAGTCGTTCCCAGTGACCTATGGATCAGACATCCTAAAGATCAAATATTTGGGGAGCGGGATGTTTGGAGCAGAAAGGGTCTGCCAGGTGTTCGCTTTCTTACGAAGTTTGGCACAAATTTCAGAAGCACTGTTGTTCCCCAACTCCCACTTCTTGCTGAGATAGGGCAGACAGGTGTGGCTGTAACTCCAGCACAAGTCATAAATACATTGAGCAGATAGATTAGCATAATTGCTTGCCTAGTCATCCGGCATGCAAAGTGCAAAAACAAGTATCATAACAGTTTTATTACATGTACATGCTTGTGTTTCCTTGAGACACGATAAAGCAAACAGATCAGTAATTTTAAAACAAGCAGTAAAAACCTAAAATATTCAATGAGTAATACAAAGCAAGTGTTGAGAAAATGAAGTCTTTAAGAAACCTCCCCCAAGCTGGGCCCCAGTTATAGTTTATGGACAGGTGAAAGAACGGATAGGACAGCATGTATTACCGGTCAAAACGGCCTACATTTCAGTTTGCTTTTGTTCTGTTCCATTATGAAATATACTTCACTGCAATTTATGCTCTGCAGTGTAAAACCATCAGGTGTGATTCCAGCTGGAAACATTTGAAATGGGTGATTGGTTGAGCAATGTCCCCACCCTTTCTTAGTTCAAACAACAGATAAGGAATGTGCCTCTTCAGTAGAGCATTTAGTTCTCGCAGATAAGGTTGTAGAGTTCCTTTTGAAGAGTTCACATGTTAGTCAATTATACGTGTTTTAAATATATTCCTAACAATCGACTACGATTTCAAAGATATTGCATAAGATTGTAAGTTCATTAGTACAAACAAAAAAGGTAAAACCTCTTTGGCATGACACCAGGATGCGCTCGGCTGTTAAATGAAGTGAAACATTCGGTTGGGGTTTGCTCGCGTTACAGACGGCACAGCGTGGATGTTACAGCGAACAATGGGAGCTGTGAGCAAGACGTGACTGAAGCAGTCTGTCAAATCCTCGGTTTGATTTGTAATAATAGGGTTGCACTGACATGAGGATAAAACACGGCAAAGCATATATTCACTATGAGTAATATAGACACTTATACATTACAGTACTATTAAACAAACAGTCTCGATGGTTTTCTAAACTATTTATAGAATGAATGTGGTTGCAGTGCTGTGACACAAATACTGCTTTGCAGGCAGTTGTCAAACAGAAACAAAATTCAAACCAAAAATAAAGGGCTCTTTTTTTTTCTTTGAGTTTCTAGTCTTGCAAATGGTGGAGAGAAGGGAGTTGAAATCTCATACATTCTCCTGGTTTGAGTCTAGAGAAAGACTAATTATAGTCTTGCTCTGGAACAGGGAACAAGCAGAACAGCGGCTTCTTGATATAACCTGCTCAGTTTCAGTCCTCAGATAATCTGGTTTCTCTGATCGCAGCTGGACTGTTTGCAGGAAAGGGCTTGGTATGACTTCAAGAAAATGTCGACACAGTTTCAGGGATGTCAGCGACAAATCCATTTCAGCTACAAAATTGTTACTGCAAGACCACAGAGAGGTCCATGCATTCATCTTGAAGACTGGCAACTCCTTCAAATGAATGTTCTAATTAGGAACCACAACATCCTATTTCTTTTTTATTGCTGCAGTAGTAAATGGACAACAAATGTTATTTACCAGTGGCTGAGCAAGAGAATGACATTGTTTAAACATGGAAACAGAACTTAAAGCTCTGCATTCAATTAGGTCTGGGGTTTGCCTTTCATTTGGAGTTAAACCTGGAGATTTTGAAAAAATGTGGCTCCAATATTGCTTTTCTCTGTTAAACTGGAAGAATGTTACAAAGCATATCCAAGCTGCCAGTAACAGCACCAAGATCACCCAGAACATAGTAAACCTTGTGGTTGTTCAAATAATTGTGCACTGTATGAGTAGAGATATTTTGATTGTTTGAGTTTCCAACCGCTGTACGATGTGACAGATCTTATAAACCAGAGGTTTCTGAGGTCTCATTTCTATTTCTTCTTTCCTTTTTCTAAGACACGTTTGCTGTGAAAATGGTTCTTTCCTTTCTTTATCTCTCAGAGACCTCCATTTCTTGGGCACCTACTCAGTGTCAAAAGCAAAGTCATTATAAAAACAGCGTATTTTTTTCTTTCCAGCCTGAATTGAGAAATTCTATGCATCTGCTAGCAACTTTGTGAATCAGCAATCAGATAAAATGCATAGTGCTCTTCCGAGCCCTTCCTTCCTTCCTTCCCAGCCCAGCTCTTCCCCTTTTCCCTAAAGGAAAAGAAGACTGAGTACAGAAAGGAACACCGAGCGAAAGGAGACCCCCCAACAAAACAGAAGGACTGTCTCCTGAGTTTTAAGACACAGGCCAAACTGAAGATGAGCTGTAGGTGGGTACAATTTCCACAGTGCTTGTAGGGAAGCACAGGTCAGAGCTGGAGCTGTGAATTCTTTGGAATGCGCAACTTGAAATCAGTTAACACTGGAGAACCGCTCTGCCTTTCCCATTTGCTTTTACTGCACTGGCAGCGATCATTTTGACTGCATTTCCTGCACACCGCAAACAGATGTGTAAGTATTTAATACAGCATTCACCAGAACACTAAAACAAAACAAAGCAACCCCAAAATATTTGTTGACACAAATATTTGAAATGTTTCATTTCAAAACTAAGATGTTGCACTCGTGAAAATGGCAACGCTGGCCTTCCAGCTGAACATCAATTATTCCATGGAAACACATCTTGCTGTGTAAAACATGATTACTGCTGTTCCATGACTACAATTGCCCTCAAAGGTGCAATTCTCAAGCTTTCCTTCCAAGAAATTGCTTAGCTTTAAATCTGTGACATTACTCTGTTGAGATGCAGTTTTACAGGTCTTCAGCAATGGGTCTCCACATTAAATTGTGTTGTTTCCTACCAGGCACTGCATGTGATTAATTATTCTTACAAGTGCATGAAAGGAACTATCACTGTTTAATCAGGGATATGTGTTCCTATGGACCCTTTAGTAGGTAATGTATATTTGATCAGACTTAAAAATAAGTAACAAGGATAATACTGTAAAAAAGCATTTAGACATTTGCTTTTTTGGTCTTATGTCATTTATTGAAGTGGCACTGTGGAATATAGGTCATATCCTAGCCACTAGAACTTACCGCCTCAGTCACAAACGTTGGGGTTGAGTAATCTGTCACGTGATCGGAATTCTAATTTTGATTTTAATACATATTAGTTGTGTACCTTTTTCTTGTAGCAGCAAACATATGACTGCTTTTCTGCAGTACTTACCATTCAAAACCCATACCTCATGAAGAAATTAAAAGAATCCTTTCTGCCATTTACTTTCAGAGTTTCTCACCATAGATTTGTTCTTCAGCAGCCTAAGGACAATTTTTCTAGGCCTTGCCTTCTCTAGGTCTTCCAAGGCCAATGTTGCATTCTTTATTCTTCTGCCCTGGTAAGATGGATGGGAGATTTTGAGCATATGGTTCATCCAAAGTCTTCACCAGCCAGTGTGACACCTGCATGAAGAAACCTGGCACTTTGTTCCACACAAAGGCCTCCCAACCTTTTCCAGAACATAAGAAGTAAGATCACTCCTGAGTTCAACTCATGACCACTGTAAAGTTACATGTTGGCACTAAGGACATTTTTCTTCTGGGACTGACTCACTTCTTCCTATTCTGGCTCTCCTGGAAGAGTTACTGGGAATCCCTGAATAACTTGGGCCAAGCCCAAAACCATAAGTGAAATGGAATGCAAGTCACCAACCTTAGAACCACTCCTAACTTTACTGTGTTTAAATAGTTTATCACCTAAAACACTAATGGCATGTCCACAGACCTGGTGTTTCTGCCTTCCCTTCCAGGCTCACACCTTTGTATCCCTTCCAACTGAGGCACTGTGAGGCCACATCACACCTGACTTCGTTCACCATTCCTATGCTTGATTGTCTTTGAACATCTTGTTCCTTTCTGAGTGAAGTGGGAGCTTGTGAGCTGTGTCCTCAGCTCTCAAGAGCTAGATGTGGGACAAAGGTATCAAAGGAACGGCAGTTTCTGCACTGCTAACTTCTGTGCTAACCAGGGCTCGGAGTCCGACACTTTTGGCCCCCTTGCCTGGGGTAATTCAGGTAGTGCTACATTCCAAGTTTCCTCTCAGTACAAGACTGTGGGAGATGGTGCCAAAAGCCTTACTGAAGTCGAGATAAGTGACACTGACTGTTCTCCCCTCATCTACAAATCCACTCTTTATTATATAAAAGGCGATCCGGTTGGTGAGGCATGATTCAGCCTTGGCAAAGGAATGCTGGCTGTTCCCAAGCACTGTCTCCTTCCTGTGCCCACATATGTGTCCTAGGAGGACCAGAATCGCCACATGGGCTGCAGTGAGGCTAACCAGCCACTAGTTTCCCTTTGGCTTTTTTTCAAGATGGGTATATCTGCCTTTCTGCAGCCGCTGGGGACCTCCCTCAGCCTCTGTGACCTTTCAAAGTGCAGCCCCATGGGGACATCAGGCAGCTCCCTCAGCACGCCTCGAAGCAGATCAATCAATCCTATGGATGTTTATGGGTTGAGTTCTCCAATGTAATCACTGACCTGATCCTCATTGATTCCTGGCAGTGCTCCTTGAATCCTAAGCCTGGAGAGACCCTGCCAGTAAGTCTGAGGCAACGCTGGCTTTAAGCATCACAGCCTTACGTGTTTCCATTGTTACTAGACAATTTGCCCCATTTGGAAACTGGCCCATGCTTTCCTTTTTCAGTCTTTAACTACTGAAGCTGTGGCAGAAGCTTGTCTTGTGGCCCTCGAGATCCCTTGCAGATCTCAGCTCTAGCTGAGCTTTGATCTCAGAAAAGAGACTGTATGTGATTCCTTTGGACATCTGTAGCAGGTTCTGCTTCACCCCAGAAGCCTGAGTTAGCTACTCTGATGATAGAAATGTACTAAACTTTCAAATGCAAGCACCGAGACTATTAAGAAATGTAATAGCTGAATGTCCTCCGTAACTTTCAGTATAAATTGTACTCTTCTATCTCTGTCCAAAGGCAGCCGCTTTGTTCTGCTTTGTCAGGGAAACTGTTAATAATTTAATAATGAAAAGGAATTAATGAGGCCGATGGATTTGAGCCTCATGCTCAGATTATCCAGTGTCTAATGAAGTGTGACTTTTGACTGAAGCTTTTTCCACCCCGAGGCGAAAAAGCCACTCTCATCCACACGGATCCTCCTGTGACTAATAAAGGGTGAGCTCACACTGCAGCTTTTGCTCTACAGGGAGTACAGGTATGGTTACTCTCCAGTACCTAGCCCTAGCTTCATGACACTTAAGAAAACAGGTAATTCTGGAGATATCTATCCCTTTAATTCAGATTTGATCAGTGAGTTCAGGAGTTATTAGGGAGAACAGACAGATTGACAAAGAGTGGCCCAAGGTCATTATGTAAGCCTCATTCACATTGAAACATCCTCAAAATTTTTACTGCTTTGCATTTCAAACATCCCACTGGAGAGGTGCAAAATAATTTACATTAAATATTAGCCTAATTTTTGAAACAGAACTGACATGATTCACCATGTGAAAAACGCACTCCTTCTCACACAGCGTAGACCAACAATTTCATGTGCGTTTGATATACTCCACACTTTCCAAAGGTGACTTACACCTTCAGTACCCTACATAAAATAAGGTTCCTTCTAACGTGAGCCGAGAAGACTTCCGTAAAAACAAATATTATCTGCCATTTTCTTTCCACAGTAGACTAAGCTTGGATTTAGCAAAGAGGAATGTTGTCCGGTCTGATCTGGATGCATACACTCCATGAACAGCCTCTCAGATACTCAGGCTGTTGCTGTCACCTTGCCCAGACAAATACACGCAGGCTATGACTGACAGATGAGGTGTGTTTTTGCTGTGGCATAATTGACGCATGTTCGCTACCTCGTAAAACCAATGTGGAGACAAGGCGCTATGCTTTTATTGTGAGGTAAACCAGCTGAGGCCAACCAAAATCACAACTAGGGTGCTGACCTCCTCTAGCTGCCTAGCTGCAGCTTGTCTGATTTCACAGGCATGTAGCTATCACATTGAATTTTCACTGAGAAAAACCTCACAAAACCTAAACAAGGCTGTGCCACTGAAGTCAAAGCCCAGTGTAAGTGACCGTGTATGTGGCAGGAGATTTACGGTAACCTCGTGGAGGAATGACATCCCAGCAGCATGCAATCTCATGTAGGCAGTAATAAAACTGCCTGGAAAAAGGCAAACTAGCCAGTGCTGAATTCCAGCACGTGCTAGACTCCTTCCAGTCCCTGCTGTCCCCCCTTAAGTGTTGCACACACCCTTGACCTTCTCATTCTTTTCAGACTCACATGTACACAACTACAAAGACTCATTCCCTTGAGCAAAAGAACTATTGTATTATATAGTAGTGACTCCAAGTACAGTAACTCACACCGATATCGAAGGTGAGAATATTCACATTTCCTTTCCCGCAAACGTACCCTTTTCCACTCACCTGCTCTCCATCATAAGCAAGCACACAAAGGCACTGAGTGGTTTAGAAGCTGAGCATATCTAAGTGTGATACCCCACATGGCAGCTTAATAGATAATTTGATATTTCTAACTAATACAAAAAAAAAAAAAAAAGCCTTTTAGGCCAAAATATTTTGCAAACAGAGTTAGTAGCACTGAACTGAACAGAAAAACAAGTGAAATTACAGATTTTTAAACTACAAAGTGAGAGAAATGATCTAGACTTAACTTTTATAGAACAGTAAACATTAGGCTTCATCTGGCTTTAGCAGGCTCAGACATCCAAGCAGTGCATGTTGCACATCTGTACAAATCCAGATCTGAGTGGGCAAGTAGTCAGAGATGCTGAGCTGGTTATTGCAATCTCCTCCCTCAGATCTGTGTTGTGAATCCAGCAATCAGTTGTGTTATTGGTGTAACACTGGTGTAAGAGTGGAGAGTCAGGCCTGGTGTAAGGGACGACAAAATGACAAAATTCTCATTCTTGTTAGGGAGCAGTGATTGGAATCAACATATTCCAATTTCTTGACCCGTTATCCTTTTATTTTTCTTTTGAAAGTTTAAAACATGAAATCTCAAGGCTGTTTTTATTACATACAATCACACTACTGCAGTTTAGCTACCTGAACCATATTTCCTAGTTTACTTTTTTCACAAACATTTGGTTTCAACCCAGGAAGTTCCAGGTTAATTCAATAGCCCCTGCCATGCAGTGTAACATGGGCTATTCATGAAGGAATGACATCTGAATTTTGTCAAAGCATGAAGAAAACAGAACAGTATTTATCAAAGATCTTCTTTAAATTGAGCTGCAGTCTAATGAGGTTTTGTATTCTCTCTTTGTCTCCACATACCTTGATTAGCCATTTCCACTTGACAAAAACAAGTGACACTTTGCAATGCACCACTTTAAAGTCTCTCCCTGCCTATTCAAAAATTTTCTTTTCTTGATCTTTGAGGAAAAGTCTTAAATTACCCCTGAGCTTTGGGTACCTGAGCTTTTTACCTGATCTTTGCTCGTATCCTTTAGCACACAGGAGCCCGAGCGCTCCTGCACCACAACCTTTCAAGGCTTTTCCCTGCCCTTCACTGCACTGGATGTGCAGCCGTTTCCCTCTGAAACACCTGCACGCTCGCTCCCTGGCCTATTTTCTCCCGCTAGCCTCAGCGACATCCCCTCCTTCCACCACCCCTGCACCCAGCCTCGCTTTGCAGCACCCGAGCGTGGTGTGCCCCGCTACCCACAGGCGATGCCCAGGACACGACGGGCACCATCCAGACGTTGACATGAACGCTGCTGTTTCACTCCCCCTTTGCACGTCACTGGCTCAGCCCTCAGCACCGTAACACCGGAGCCAGCCCGCTGCTCCAGCAGCCCTCCGACGGCGTGGGACAGCCAAGCAGCGCCCACCCCGCGGGCTTCCCCTTCGCCTCAGCCTCCCGACGGTCCATCCCCTCCTTCCCTTCTCACTTTGGCCATTTCCACGGCCGACCTTAGCAAACGCGAGCACGGGGCGGACAAGAAGCGGAACGAGCCCTGCCCTCGCCACCCCCCTCCCCTCCCCGCCCTGCTCCCCCCTCAGGCGGCC
>VXAV01000154.1:35836-45849 GCA_013399715.1 Alectura lathami | reverse complement strand
CCCGGCGCTGCCCTCCTCGTCCCCGCGGGGAAGCGGCGGCGGTTCGCCCCTCCGCCGCCCTGCCGCCGCCAGCTCCGCCTCGTATTTTCCGCCGCTTGCGGGGGGAGAAAAATAAACAAGCAAAGCGAAAAGTCCTCCGGCTCGAGCGTCGGTCCTGTCGCGGGGATGGTTTGGGGGATGACGGTGCATCTTACCCCTCAGAACCAGGTGCAGAGCCAACAGGTTTGTGCGGAATGCAAGCTGGCGGCTTCCGCTCGGGCTGGAGCGCACCTCTGGCAGAGGCTGAAGGCACAAGTACCCCGTGCTCGCTGCCAGTGCTCGCGTTGCTTTTGTCGGTACGTTTACTGCGTGGAGTGCTCTGCCTTCAGGGCGCCGTAGAAATCGGTTGGATAAGTGGGCAGGTCCCAGAGAGGGCTTTGTGCGCTCTGCTCGGTGGGTTTAGCATCCAGCTGGTACTCTGCTGGTTAGATTTATGGCAGAGGGCTTTTAAAGATGTTTGCAGTTGATTTCAAGGCTCGGGAATAGCTAAAGGACAGATGTGTGTGGTATGTTTGTCTTTTATAAGTAGACTGAATAAAGTACTGGAGAACATCCGCTAGGGAAAAAGCCAGTGTTGGCCCAAGGATGGCTGGAGACAAACGTGACCTATTTTCAGGTTGGGTGTTTTTATTGGGATGTGATGCTAGAACACCTGTGAAGGAGAAAGCTTTACATGGGCTATGGAAATAAAAGAAGCTTTGGGCTTTTGCTTGCGCATAGGTAGTTCCTTACTGATTATCTTGCTTTCAAGTGCTTGTTAGGAGTAGATATGCAAAGAAGTGGTTTCCTCAATGGCACCACTGCAGTTCCTGGAACAGCTGAATTGTATTGTATGACTTAGAGCCATCTAGCATGAATGAATTGCAAGCAGATCTGCTTACTCCTGCCCTCTGTAGTGCAGTCACTACTTAGTCATATAGGCTGCTTTCTGGAGTTGTTTATTATGAGTATATTTAGGTCTCTGGGCTCTGGGGAAGGACAAGTTTAATGAATCTCAGCAAAATGAAATCTATATGGAAGTGTTTACAAGCAAATGATTACTATGTTAGAATTGAGCAGTTTTTGCAAGGCATGCACCATTAGGAACTGGGTTAATGAGTCTTTTTTTTTTTTTAATAGCTTTAAGTACATCACAGAAAGTGGGAATTCAGGCAATGATTGTCTTTGTACAACTGCTTATGCTTGGAAAGGAGGAATGCGAAACAAGCATTAGAAGAATTAATGGCTATTGCTAACCAATGTAGTCAAATTTTAACTTGAGAAATGTTGAAATGTTAATTTAAATGGACTAGTACTTGCCCTTCTAACTTCTAGTGCATGAAAAATCCAGATTTGAGAACTTACCAATAATAGCTAAGGGGAAGAAAGTCCAGTCTTGTCTCACTTTTTTCCCTGAACATTCTAAATGACTAGAGAATGGTGGAATGGTGGGGCAGCACTTCAAGAGATGGAAGAGGGGCTAACCTGAATGGTGTGAAGTCTATGGTAGACAGGGTGTCATGTGAGCCAGTGCTTTCCTCTGACTGTCTTGAATGAACTTTGTGGTCCGCACCTGAGGCTCCTAAGAAAAATAGGGAACAGGGGAAGTAGCATCTTAAAATGAGTTTAGGGATGAACTATCTTAATGAACAGGAAAAGTGAGAAGGTACAGATTGAGTCTTGATTGATGTGTATTTTTGGATACTGCAATTTCTGTACAGGTTACTGGTGTTCCTTGAATTGACTTGCTACGAGAGCTAATATTCCCATGCAGCGTGGGTGGTGTGACACAGTCACTGTTCCCTGTTGCACCGCAGATGCGGAGTCTGCATTCTGATTATTTTAAATAGCACGTTAGGGCTGTGCATGGTAAGATGGCTTTGCAGATACCCATCTACTTGTAGTAGTCATCTTCCTCATGCCGTGTTCTGACCAACCTGGTCTCTTCTCAGGTTCTGCCTCCCTGCCTTCAACCTCGAATCTGAGTAATTGTGCAAATCTGTGCCTTCAGTGTATTGTGACCCCTGTTATCCTACTAGCTGGAGTGTCTTTGTCTTGCAGTGTTGCCTGACCTGCTTTCAAGGACACAGTATCCTGGTGGAGCTAGCTTTTTTTTTTTTTTTTTCCCTCTCCTCTGTCTCTCACAAAATAATGCATTTCCCTTCTTGGATTTTTTTCTACTTTCAGCAATCTTCTGAAATGTTTTATCTGTAAAACTTTGTGATGATCTTCTGTCCATTTCCGTTCAGTACTGTTTTCTAATTATGTCTTAAAAATCAATGAAACATGGTTCAGCTCAGGGACACTGCCTCTTGTATGTAGTGCTGAGCTGCAGCGTGTGATGAATATACCGCCGTTCAGCCGCGTAAGCTGTTAACTTCAATAACACGAATTTCTGTGCTTCTTCCTTGCCACAGGACTTAGAAGCAGTTGACTGGAATGCTGCAGCTTCTGTAATAACGTGAAGTAGCTGCTGCTTTAATGCACATAACGTTACGTAAGGGCTAAAGAGGATTTGAAAAACTGTACGTTCACACACAATTCTAGGATAACTGGTATGCGTAAGTTGATGAAGTTACCAGTGTTAAGAACTTAAGAAACAGGGCTGTGTAGTTCTCATGCCTGCAAAGTATGGAACGATGCGATCACTTTTTGAAACAACGCATCTCTCGGTTGTACAGTGACCTGACCCTCTGCCGCAATTCTGAGGCATGCCTGTGCCTCTGAGTTTGAGGGACTGCTGTTTATTTTTTGGCAGCAGGCTCCTGTCTAGTTAGTAACCAGACTTGAACCAACTTCACTTGAGAGAGAAGGTGATAGCTTAGGCTTCTGCAACTTCAGCTGGCATTGAAGCATGGTGAATTTTGGGTGGCTGCTGGCTCCTGACTAATAGGGGGTGCTGTAAACCAGGGTGAAGCACTGAAACTGTGTAGCTGGAGGTGGTGATGGGTGCTGCTTCTCACAGCTCAAATAGTTTGTGGCCTAGATGGAAACTGCCAGCATTGAGTCAGTTGAAGTACTGAATTTCTAAGTTACCGGATGGGATGCTAAACAAATGAAGCTATCTGGAATCTGAGCTCAGAGATGGTTCTTAAGAACTTTAATGGAAATTATTGCTTATAATAGATGCTAACAATTACGCATACATTTGCATCCGAATACTTACATTTGAGCTAGTGTTTGATGCTTTCACCTCTGTTTATACAGAATAAAAATCATGTTTGTGATTCTGAATTTAAACAACAAAAACATCATTTTAAAAACACCATTAGTTGTTTAATCAGTGGTAACTTATTAAATGTTAAGCCACACTGAAGTACTCATCGATTAATAGTGGAAAGCTTAGAGCTTCTGTTAGTGATGTTTGTTATGCTGGCTAGCCTGAGAGAATTATTTGGTGACATTAACAAATAGACATTTGAGAAGAGTGGAAACTTAGAGTTCCTGCGCATGGAGTAGATGAGGTGGCTCTTCTAAAAGAGCCCAGATTGGTGGGACTGAAGTCTGACTTGTCTGTTTTTAAGGTTCCTACAGTAGGTTTTCTGCAGGGGGGAAAAGACCTGTCTCAAAGGTGGTGATTCTGTTGTGAGCCATGTTCATTTGGCTTCTGTCTGGTAAAGACTCTTTGTGTATCAGTTTCATGTTCCTGGTTAATTTGGGAGGAAGGAAAAACGAAGAGGAAAAAGGCAACATTTGGGGTATTGAAGCCCCTGAGAAGGTTGGAGAAGTGGCTTCTAGGACTTGAGTCCAGCTGCCTGCCATGAGTTGTTCTGTTGCTTGCAAGGTTGTAGGAAAGCTTGCTGGCTGCTGTGATGTTCAGACTCACTTGCTGTCGGAGCTTGATTGGTAAGGTTGAGGAATATCTGTAACTAAGGTACCACATTAATTTCCTATAGCTGAGAAATTTTTCAGCAGGCGCCAAAGTGATATCTTTGAAACTAATTTGTTACATAACTTGATGTCACAGTTCTGGGTCGAAGATCTATAACTGCTTTTAAAGACGCACAAAGAAGTACTAGCAGATACGAGTTTGGAACAAGTACTTTTAAACGATGTTTTTGTGTACTACTTTGCAGAAGGGGAGATGGTCATTTGGGAAGGACTGGTATCCCCTGCTGGAATAATGCTTTAAGAGCAGCTTTAGATCTGAAGTGGTCTGTATTGCTGAAGCATCTGATGCATGATCAAGGTGCTGCTGTGCTTCATGGGTTACTCTTCCATTTGTTTAGCTATGTACTGGGCTTTGAGTGTAGGCATGAGAAGAAAACAGCCACTGGAATTAAGTACTTTTGCAGCTGTGGCTGGTGTGAAGCCTTTAAATAGCGTAAAGCTGTTGCTGAGTTCTCAAATCCATAGGGTGGATTGCATCTTGTCCATTACCTCTTAGAAATGGAAAGTGCCTGGTGAGCTGCAGTGATTATCAATGTGGTTATGAAAGTATTTTGGGCTCTTGAAACATTTCACAACTAAAAGCACTTGGGACCACTGCCAGTGACTGCTTATGGTGGTTTGTCTGTGGGTCACAGTCTTAGTGCATCTGTCCCCTTAATAGCTTTGGCATCTATTCTGTGATCATAATCTCATTCTTACTGTTACCTCGCCTTGCTTTGCAACATATACCTGCTTGAGTGTTGTCTGTATTTCTTTTCTTGCTTACCTGCTTTTTGTGGAGAAAAGGAAATACAGTCTTGACTTTAAAGTGGGGGCCTTGAAGGACTAACTCAGATCCGGTAGCTTTTTTTCACTTGATTGTATTGGAGATGATTCTTACAAAGATATCAGCTGTATGGTGGAACATATACAGCACAATTCTCAAATCTGTTTGGTTTTCTGCAAACCATTTACCATTCATTTGGAAACCCACGTGAAAGAAGAAAGCTTAAACTTACCATGTTTGATGTGACTATTAATCTTCAAGAAAATAAGGTGGTTGGCAGCGATCTGTAGATATAAAAGTCTGGGAATATCTCATCTAAGAAAGAATGTGTTCTTTGGTCTCCTCAGTCTCGCGTCGTATTTTTAAACTTAGTTTTTCATGCGTCGGAGCTGCCTCAAGTCATAGAACAGTTTGGGTTGGAAGGGACCTCGCAGCTCACCCAGCCCCAACCCCCTGCTGTGGGCTGGCGGCCACCCACTGGATCAGGCTGCCCAGGGCCCATCCAGCCTGGCCTTGAGCACCTCCAGGATGGGGCACCCACAGCTTCTATGGGCAGCCTGTGCCAGGGCCTCACCACCCACTGAGTAGAGGATTTCCTCCTAACATCTAACCTAAATCTCCTCTCTTTCAGTTTGAAGCCTTTTTCCCTTGTCCTGTCACTGCACTCCCTGACAAAGAGTCCCTCCTCAGCTTTCCTGTAGCCCTGTTTAGGCACTGGAAGGCTGCAATGAGGTTTCTCCAGAGCCTTCTCTCCAGGCTGAACAAACCCAGCTCTCAGCCCCTCTCCATAGCAGAGGTGCTCCAGCCTCTGAGCATCCTCGTGGCTTCTGCTGGACCTGCTCCGGCAGCTCCACGTCCTCCTTGTGCTGGGGCCCAGAGCTGTGCACGGTGCTGCAGCTGGGGCCTCATGAGGGCAGAGCAGAGAGGGAGAATCACAGTGTCTTGCTCCTAATTCTCAGGTGGTGCAGGCTCTCCTAATTCTGTTACAATGTAATAAGCCCGTACACTTCGTATGTCTCTCAAGTCTATAGCTAACCACCCACCCATGCTGAATGCTGAACCTCTCCCCCCAAAGAAACCTGTTATTTATAGGTCCAGGAGCAATGTTTTATTGAGTTTATTGACCTGTCCAATACTTCTACATCTGGCAGTTGACTGAATAGTGGAGTTGAAGTGTTCTTGTTCAGCATTTTGTCTTTATTTCTAGTTTGGATTCTAAGAAGAATTAAGCTGAGTAGTTCTGATGTCTGCAATGCATTCTGAAATAATAAAATGCTAACGCTTCACTCCAGGCTTTACAAATGCTTAATGGCAAAACTTAATTAGCAACTGGCAACTCTCGTACCCTTTCAGAGCAAAAACTATTTTGCCCTTTAAAACTAGAGAATGCCATTAAATCACGCAGGTTAATTTTCTTATTTGGATCATAGAACTACTTGATAACTCTGTTTGTTCATCATCATCTTAGGCGTAGCCATGCTGAATGGTAGAGGGATTTGCCAACACTTGACATCTCAGTGATAATGCTGTGAGGGGCATGCTGCTGTGGAAACTGACAATGAGACCTAGCATGAAAACAAAATAAATGCATGCACACTTGGAGAAATCTGCTGCAGTGTTGTACTGAGGAACTTGTCGGGACTGGGAGGGTTTATGGAGTCTGTCATCAGTGAAGGGAAGATCCGCTTGTGTACTGTGGTGCAGTTGTGCCAAATGGAAAATAACATGTTAGATAGCATTGTTTGTATCTGGTCTGAGCTGTAAAACCTAGCTTCCCCCCGGCTGTGTCTGCAAAGTGTTTGGCTGCAGGGCAGGGGTAGATTGCTGAGTTTGAGTACCTTTGAATGGCAGTTGTGAAGGCTTAGGTGACAGGAAAGCCAGGAAGGGAGGGCTGTACTGGGCTGTGACACCCATGCATGGAAACAAAGGGACAGTGCAGGTCTTTCAGATCTCAAGTCCCATACTGTGCCTTGGATATTCAAGGGATATCAGGTAGTGTGAGGCTTTAAAAATTTCAAATACCCTGGAGGAGATGAATCATGACCAGTTTTCAGGGCACAATATGCATTAACCATGTGTGTTCTTCACACTTCCCTCATGCGGCTCTTCATTCCTGTTTTCAGCATGTTGGCTTTTCCTTATCTAAAAGAAGAGATGAACAAAAGCCTCCTCGTGAAAGCAGGCTGGCACACTGTAGTACCCCCACACACAAAGAGTGGCTCATTCTGTCACACAGATGGACTGTTTTCAGAGGCTCACAGATGAGGCTGTGAAGGTATCTTACCATAGCATGGCAGATAAATGTTGGTAGGAAATAGTGAAATAATATGGAGAACCATACTTGTGGAGTTTGTATGCTGAGTAGGTGCTTCCTTTGCTATACTCTCATGTTCTGACAATTTGTGTAAGTTGCTCTGAGTGAAACATTTATTTCCGGATCTCTGTGATCCGTTTCTGCCAAACTTTGAATTACAGTCTCTAGGTAAATAGCAACATAAGTCTTATTCTCAATATATTGTTGTTAATAAATGAATAACAGCATCCATACTAATTATTTATCTGAGATAAGAGAAACCAAAAGGGGAAACACGGGGTGAAACTTATTGAATCTGTCTTGTGGATGTGTATAATGTGTGCATCCACAGAACTAGTCATCCTAAACTCCTGTCACAGAAAATGAAAACATGCTCCTAAGAAATGATGCATTTGGTCTGTTCAGCTGTCTGCTTCAGCATTTAGTTTGTTTTATCGTAGGCTCCTGTGTGTCACTGAATCTCCATTTGCCACGAGGGGAGACAGGAGTGGTCAGCTCTCTGGAGGGCTGAGTGCCTGTCAAGATGACTTCAGGTTTCATGTCTGCTAGACTGATAGTGGAAGGAAGCTTTTGCTGTGATAATACTGTAGTGCCTTGTTGAAAGGGTGCTTTTGAATCTTCACTTTGTAAATGTGTTATTGGTTATTATCTAATGCAGGCATTAAGGAAGGGTGAACTAGGCTGACCGTGTGCATGATGTATGATCTAATGGGAATGTTATGGATAGGGTGAATTGCTTAAAGAAAAAGCAATGCCTCTGAAACCTGCTGTTTTTTTCTAAACAGATCTGTTAGGCGTCTATTCATACACTCCTAGAGCTAACTCAGTCACAGTGCTGTTGTTACATCTCTTAATCAGGTGCATATGGTATTTCAAAACTGCTTCTGCAGATCTATTACAGAAACTATGGCACTTCGTGAGATGGGTATGTAGAATCCTAACATCATTTAGGCTGGAAAAGACCCTGAAGTCCAAGTCCAACCATCACCTAGCACGAGCAAGTCCTCCACCAAACTATGTCCCTAAGTGCCACCTCCACACCGCTTAAATGCCTGCAGGGCTGGTGATTCCACCACTTCCCTGGGAGCATGTTCCAACTCCTAACCACGCTCTCCATGAAGAAATTCTTCCTGATGCCAATCTAAATCTGCTGGCACAATGTGAGGCTGTTGCTTTGTGCCCTATCGCTTGTCATCTGAGAACAGAGACTGATGCTCTGTGGTGTGACCCCCCTTTCAGGTAGTTGTAGAGGGCAATGAGGTCTCCCCTCAGTCTCCTTCAGAGCTGAGATAATGCAAATTAAAAAATGTGTGTAAATATATTCTGTGATACCACTGTCTCTTAAACATTTTTCCTCAGGCCGTGGCTTGGTTTGCTGGCAAAGCATGGCTGGTTGAAGCTTTCCTTCTGTTGTGTCCTGCAGTTTGTACCTTCAGCTGTGCTGGTAAACATATTCAAGCGATAGCATTTTAGGCTGGATCACTGAAATGATCTATGATTAAAACTAACCCTGTTTTAGAGTGCGATGGTAGCAGGTATGTTAAATCCAGAAATTTTAGATGGTTTATCTGTAGTTAGCCCCAGAAGTTTAGCTGGTGTAACTAAGGAGACAACTGGTGGGGTGAAAGGGAAGGAGGAAAAAAAAGCAAACACAGAAGGGTCGCAGAGGCTCCCTTTGGAGCTTCATCTCCCAACATTTATTTTAAAACCACAGAACTACAAGTTAGTTGGTCTGTTATTGAGCTTTTATGTTAAACTGCTAATGAATCTGCATTAATTGAATTTTGGCTAATGAGACTGCAGCTTTATTAAGTGTAGTTCAGCTTCCATTTCTGTGAGCCTTTATCCTATTGATTACCGTCTGATGTATTTCTCCATAGCTTAAGCATAACTGATTTTTGCTGGAGTTATGTTGGCAGGTTAGTGTTAACATGTATTCTGTTAAGAGAAATTACATGTTATATTGGTACAAATGTTGAAGATGTGCCAAGTGAATAAAATAATAGCGTGTAAATCTTTCCTCACAGCTGGGTGTTATAGATACTTGTAGCAGAATATAATTTGTCTGAATTTATGAGGCTGGGTTTGCTTTCTCCCTTTGCCCTCTGGCAGGAGTGGAACCTTCTTGAATTTGGGGGAGAAAAACTAATTTAAAATGAATTGAGACTCTTTTTACACCAGTCATCCTTACATCTTCCAATACCAAAAATTAGGTTTTGCCATGCACCAAGAAAGCTCTGTCTTGCGCGAATATGCAGGTGTTTTCAAGTCTGAGTCTTAGAAGGTCTCTCTTGAAGTTCTTTCTCTTCAGAGAGTAAAGATGTTTCATGACCTGGGTCAGATTTGTAGGATGCGATGCATTTTTGTGAAAGGAGGTTTAAATCTTGATGCCTGAATTAATATTCAGGAAAAAAATGGTCTGTAGGAAGTTGAGCACTGCAGCTTGTGGTGTTAGAAACTTCCATAGCAACTACATAGGTTCTAGGGGTTCTGGAACTCTTAATTGGTTAAGCATAAGGTGTGAGTGTAAGAGATGTTATAGGCCAAAACAGATTTGTGGGACACTATGTCATCATAGTGTAAGGTGTCTTTTTTTTTTTTTTTTAAGTTTCCCTGTAGGTTTGTCTTTAATCTAGAAGTACTGGAGTCTGGTTAGGGCACGGTTCTTTAAAGCTTTTTTCTTTTTTTTTTTTTTTGAATCCTGTAATGGCTGGGTTTGAAGGGACCTTAAAGATCACCTAGTTTGGCCCCCTGCTGTGGGCACTAGGTCAAGCTGTTGAGGGCCCCACCTAGCCTGCCCGGAAGGCCACGGTAAGTCTCCCTGGAGCCTTATCTTCTCCAGGCTGAGCAAGCCCTTACATAGCCAATTCCAAAGTAACTTTTTGAGAGGAACAAAAATCTTTTTAAATAGAAAACTCATTTGCAACTTCGGTGCCAGATTTGGATGCTAGGGTATCTATAAGCACAAAACACAATGAAGTTTTGTTCTTTTTAAAGCTTGATTAATATCATTCCTCTCCCCGC
>VXAV01000154.1:22218-35805 GCA_013399715.1 Alectura lathami | reverse complement strand
TCCCCCCCCCCCCCCCCCCCCCCCCCCCAAAAAAAAAAAAAAGACAAAAATGCAACAACAAAAGCACCATCAAACGCCCAGTGTTTATGTGATTGTTGCCCTTGCTCTGTTCCTTGCTAAAGTTGTGAGGTTTCAAAAGCTGATCTGATTTCGTTCAAATTCTGCAGGGGTGGAGGTGTTGAACTGAATGCCCACAGACATTATGGAAGCAGACAGCTGGATGGAGAAGGGGTTATACCGTGTCTCCAGCTGAGAGAAGCAGTTGGGTGAGCTTGTTACACATCAGACAGTCCTCACAGGACCCTAGCCTTGGAATTGAATATGCATGAAACTAGGTTCATTAGTTTACTGCCTGTGAAATAATTTGTGTAGCAGGGAGTGGTTTTAACCTAATTCTTACATTTCTGACTTGAGAGTAGCTAATATCAGGGGCTGTTTGCTTGCCAGCTTCCTTTTCAAAGCTTTTCTTTTTGAAGTTTCATTTTGAAACTGAGAAAATGTATTCTGAATAACAAAATATTTTCTAAAGAGCTGTGTTTTCTGTTTTATTGAGTTGGCAATAAGCCATCTAATTTTCATGGAAAGGTGCTCAAAGTGAGATGAAGCGTTATCTTTTAGATTGAAGTTTAACAGTCTGTAGTTATCAAAGTTAAAAGCATAATGAAAGTTTTTGGGATATTTTGTGTGTGAAATAAAATGACAATAAGGCATAAGACCTCTGAAAACAGGTTTTGCAACTTGGACCTTCCTTGTTTAAATTCTGGATGCAGTGTTAAGCTGGAGTTCAGCACTAACTGAACCTCCCCAGTTTTCTGTCCTTCCTTTCTAAGATGAATCAAGCATATTCTTATCAATGTTCTGTTGCCCAGCTGATTGCTGCAACTGCCAGAAAAGTTGCAGATCCTGGCTCTGTCAGTTTTAAGTCCTGACAGACTGATGTGCTGATGTCTTCAAGCTTGCAAGCTTCCTAGTTCAAGAACACAAATGGCACCCAGCCTCAGTGGAATTTTCATTATGGCACTGTTGAAATTCACTTTCTTCAAAAATACTGATAACATGGCTTCAGAAATGTATTGGTCAACACAGCATGGCTTATCAAACTCTTTGCAAAAACTCCTGAAGAATTTGACAAGTTATCTGTAATAATGTGCTGGTGTAACTTCAGGAGAATTACTGGATAATTTTGCTTGTTTTCATACAAAAATCTAATCTTGTCCCTTTTTTTTTTTTTTAGGCATGCTTGGCAGTGACAATGGACTATTTATTTGCATCAGATACTCTTCTATGAAAAGATCCCAGTTCCATAGAGCCTGAACATTATTTCATCTTCTGAAACAGGATGGCAGGCTTCAAACGAGGATACGATGGCAAGATTGCGGGATTGTATGACTTGGATAAAACTTTGGGCAGAGGCCATTTTGCTGTGGTCAAACTTGCTCGGCATGTCTTTACAGGTGAAAAAGTAGCAGTAAAAGTGATTGACAAGACCAAACTGGATACTCTGGCTACTGGACATCTTTTTCAAGAAGTGAGATGCATGAAACTGGTGCAGCATCCCAATATTGTGCGGCTGTACGAAGTGATTGACACCCAGACGAAGCTTTATCTCATCTTAGAGCTAGGTGATGGAGGAGATATGTTTGATTACATCATGAAACATGAAGAAGGTCTGAATGAGGACCTGGCAAAAAAGTACTTCGCTCAAATAGTTCATGCTATATCTTACTGCCACAAACTGCATGTAGTTCACAGAGACCTAAAACCGGAGAACGTGGTCTTCTTTGAAAAACAAGGACTTGTGAAATTAACTGATTTTGGCTTCAGCAACAAATTTCAGCCTGGAAAGAAACTCACCACGAGCTGTGGATCTCTTGCATATTCTGCTCCTGAAATTTTACTTGGGGATGAATATGATGCGCCTGCAGTGGGTATGTCCTCTTTGAGTTCAACATCTAATCCAAGTCTGAAGTACCATGACGCTTGACTGTCATTTCCTGTCTTCCAGTTTTGAATGGGTACTTCCCTGGGGGATGGAGGAACTTTCTCAAACGTGCTGTGCTTTTCGTGGTTTTGCAGACTCATGTTGATGCTACAGTGATGTTTGACAAAACAATTTCTACTAAGTCAAACACTTCAGAAGAGTTGGTTCTAGTTCTGTTAGTGGTAGACCAGAAATCCTGACTGCTGAGTTCTTCTGTGTTCTTTGAGGACTTCTGAAGAATCTTCTGAAGTATTATTGTAACTGATTGTGGTGGCCTCTGGAACTAGATGGGAAAACATTTGCTAGCTATTCTCTACAGTGTTGTGAATTACTTACTGAGAAACGTAGTCAAATGTCAGGAGATGAGTTAAACCTGATGTTTTGATATTACTGCCCAGCTGAAGGTGCTCGGAAGAAAATTGGGTGTATGGGGATTACTGGGGAGAAGGGGGGACAGGGATGGGCACTGGGAGTGTTACGGTATGTGTAGTTCTAAGGGGAGAGAGAAAACTATATATCCAGCGGGTGAGATCAGTTAATACAGAAACATTAGTGTGCGTCTGAAAGTTATCTTTTTGGTCCTTTGCTTTGAGAGACGCCTTTCTCTGCTTATCTTGGCGAGCTAAATTGGAGAGTTTAAATCTGCCTCAAGTCTAAAAGCTTCGACCAGATGGTCCAGATGGAATTATGTAGTTAATAAAGCACACTTTGGATGTCTTAATGATATCCGTAGGAACGATGACATCGCACAATGTTTCTTACAGGAATTGCTAAGCTATTAGATCAACTAAATGATAGTACTAGAAGGAAGTTGTCACAGATCAAGAAAACATATTGCAATGAAAAATAGTTGTGGTGTTTTTTGCAAGAGACTCATGACAAAAAAAATAGCATTTCTTATGTCTTAATATAAGAATTACTATAAAAGAAAGTAGTTTTTACTTTTTTTTTTTTTGCTACAAAGAGCTGAAATACTCAGGGCAAGCCTTTCATTAGGTCATATGCTTAATATTATGGGAAAGCTTGCTTTATGCAAAGTAACTGTTTCATCTAGTTTAGAGATTAATCTGCCCTTTGTGATGCTACTTAAAAGCTTTCACACTTGACAAGGGACTAGCTAATTTAGGTCTGTCACTGCCTTTTGTGTTTAAGGCTGTAGTTGAAATGATGCAAGAAGGGTGTTAGGCAATGATCAGATGTTCTCAGGGCTTTGCAAAACCTGGGTGAGTGAGATAATGAGAAGTTCTGTTGCTTGTAGTTTCCCATGTTGTTTTCACAACTCAAGTTTGTTCCAGGCAGAGAAAAGTGAGAGGATTGTTGTTGCATATAGAGTTAATCTGATAAATAAGCACATTACTTTAGAGCAGAGTTCTGTCCAGTGCAGTGGTGTAATTCATCAGGCTCCAGCAGTGCTGAAAAGTGGACAGCTACAGACAAGAGTAGAGCATGCTTCTGGTAATGCTTTTCTTCACTTCTCTACCAGCATCAACAAGGATGGGATCAGTAAATGAGTAGAAATTGCCTCTTTCCATTGTGATAGCTAGTTTTTTGGTTTAGCTGGTCCCTTCAGAGGAGAGCAAGTTCTAATTGCTCTGTAGGCTGCAGAAGACATCCTCTGTAGGAAGACATTGAGGCTGCTGGTGGCATTTTGTTGTAGTCAGGTATGCTATATGTGGTTTTGTAGACACCTGGCAACATTTGCAGAGTAAATTCAGCCTTCTGGGGATGAGAGATGGGCACACTCAGGTTGTAGGTTTGGGATTGTTTATTTAGCACAGTTGAGCACGGGCCTCTAAAATGGCACTGCAATACACAGGTAACATTGAGCAATTGATGGATGGTACCTACAGTGCTGCCATCTGTCCTCACAGCAATGCAGAGAGAATGCTGGAGTGTCTGGTGGTTCAGAGCTTCAGCCTGGTACCTGAGAGCGCTGCTGAGCAGTCCTGCTCGCTGTGCCTGCCCTGGGTGCAGCCAGTTTGGTGCACCTGCGTGCATATAGCACCTTCTTCACAAAGTGAAGGGCTGCTGAAAGCATCATAGCCAGTGGGTATGTACACTGACCTTCTACCCCATAAAAGTGCTGATTTAAGATTTGACAGGCTTGACTAAAGGGGGGAAAAAAGGTAATGCGATGTTGGTAAGCCATGTATGGTATTGAATCACTGCATACCTGACAGCATTTTGGAATTTTACTGTGTTCAAATTTGGGTTATGGCCAAACATGATAGAAATAACCAGCTACGACAGCTTTTTGTTTTTCAAAACTTTTTTATTTTTTAATGTTCCGTCACAACATTTTTGTCAGCAGACAGAGCTGTTCGCTCATTTAGTGTTCTGGGTGGAACAGCTGGTGCAAAGGAAGGAATGGGAGCACAGAGCTTGCACCAGAGTTCTGGGGGAAGGTGATAGGATCTGCCCCGCTTTAGCGTGAAGCAAGTTTAGGTTACATCAGCTCAGCCTGGCTCATTTATCTTCACCTTCTGTGCAGGAGAAACTCATTTGGCTGAAAATGACCGTCATTCATCAAGGAACCTTTTTCTTTTCTTTTCTTTTTTTTTTTTTGTAGGAAAATAGCATGCTTTAACTGTTCTTAAAAGGCTAAAATGCTTTTGGAAACAAAGCAGAAGGACTTGGTGCTGGTACCTGCGTGTGTCCGTGCTGCTCTCTGTCCTTTTCTTGTGTCAGTGGCCAGGGCTGCTCTGCCTTCTCCCTGCTGTGCTGTGCTCCTCACACTGCACTGCTGGAAAAAATGGAGTCAAATCTATGAAATGAGCAGAAATGATCTTCCTGTACTTCTAAGAAGGGGTAAATGTAGGAAATTGGTGGTTGTGTACTTTCAGAATGTTTGAATCTTGAGGAAATGAATGTGATGTTAACAAAAAATGTTTTGTGCCAGTATGCAGGTAGAGAAATGTGTTTTTAATGAAGTCCAGTTTTCACATGATATGCTTGCCTTTGATTCTATTTTTTCCCCAACCTAATTAGTTTATTGATAAGAAAATCCCCTTGGTGCCTCACATTATTCAGAGGGCTGTACTACAGGTGTCAGCCTTGTGGAAGTGAAGGCATGCTGTGGTAGGTCTGTAAAGGATGCAGGTCGGTGATCCTGATGACGTGTCAGTAAATCTGCCAACAATGAAATAAATGTACCCCAGTGATACTACAGTGGGGAAGCTGGCAGGATGGGCTCTGATGTGTCAGCTCGGCCCTAACTTCAGCATAGGGTTGCTTCTTAGTCACCTCCCTGTGCTCGCAGGAGAGCTGTTTTCACAGTATTTCAAACCGCTGTTGTGGAGAAAGATTTCATTAGGATAAATGCCAGGTCCACAAGATAGGAGGCTGCATCTCATGTCTTGCAAACAAGTACTCAGATCGCTTATGTTCAGCCCATGGCTGACTAATTTGGCACCGCAGAGCTGGTGGGACCCAAATCAATGCTGTACTACTTAGTTACAAACCAGATGCTCAAGTTTTGCTTGTTCAATCGTTCATGTGTAGAGCTGTGCTAAGATGTTCATTTCTATAAATAAAGCACAAGTTATGCAATGTACAGCTAAAACCTTTAGAAAAGGATGACGTTTAAACAGAACACAGGAAGGCTATCTTAGATATCATGAGCAGACTGTCTCGAGTACTTAGACATTAAAATAAGGCAGTGAAATGCGTGCATAGAGTCTGTATAGGATGTGGAGTCTGATACATGCCATGTTTTTGAGGACATGTTTTATGCAGAGTAAAACTCCTACTTTTAACTAATTCATACTTATGTTTTTATCCTGGCTAACTTTGTTCTGCAGCAGTAGTATTAGAAAGTTAGTTTGAGTAGAAAACTTTTTATTTTTTTGAACTGTAGATTCAATAGCCTCGGAAGTGTGGCTAAGCAACAGAAACCAGAAGAGGATGATTCATCAGTTCTGCATTTAGAAGTGCATTCTGAGTAGAACACTATTTTGGAATTAAGGCAGTGGTGTGCATTCAGGAAAACCTTCTACTGGCGGTGTGGGGTTTTTCGCTTTGCTAACACAGAGCATCAACAGTTTGTCTTCAATAGCTTCATGCAACCAGCAAAAGCCAGGCGATTATCTTGAGGGGAAAAACAAGTAAGAGCTGCCAAACTGAATGAAAATAAAAATGACTTGCAGAGATAAGAATAGTTACTGGTGACATGTCTTAGCCAAATAAAATAACATATAGAACAGACTGTTTCATCAGACAGATAAACTAATTATGAAAATAATTTGCTAAATGCCATGTGCTATTTGTACTCTTTTTTTGGAGGGATAGGGGAAGGAAAAGATTTTTCTTAATTCTCTTGTCTATGTGTTCTAATAGTTGCTTTAATTGGATTTGTAGTGCTTTAAACCAAGAATACCCTGTTCTGCCTGTACATTTTGACAATGTTGGCATTGATCGTGGGTGGTCTCTGCCTCAGCCTCCTGCCAGGGAGGAGTAAATTCCATTTTATAAGGACTTAAGAAATAGCTGAATTAACAGAGGATGACATCTCTGGAAGCTGGGGCAGTCAGTGTGCAAGTTGATTCCAAGTTGTAGAACATTAAAGAAGGAAGGAATGGTTCAGTCACTAACAATAGTATATATATACTGCCAGAATTGTAATCGTTGCTCTTTGCCCATGCTCCTCAAATTTACACCTGGCCCAGTTTGGTCATCACCCAGATTTGCCAGCACAGTGTACAGAAATGTTGATATTGCTAACAGGATTAGTTTATGCTGTCCTGCCACTGATTTTTTTTTTTTTTTAATGCAAGGGATTCAAATATTGGAAGCTTTTTAGCTGTATAGGGTGGGAATACTTATTATCCTTTTGAGGCACAAATACATTACCAATATAAGAAGGACCATTTAAGACAGGAGTATGATACCGGGTTTTATCGCCCCCCCCCTTTTTTTTTGTTACTGTAGTATGTAATTTTTCATCATTCTAAGCATATAAAAATCTTCCTGCTGTATTTGTCACATAAATGTTTACGCTTAAGCAGTGTTTTGGCTTTTCAGACAATTACGTGAAGCTGTTAAAAATCTGGGTGTTCATTCTGTTTTCCATAGCCTGTGCTGTGAACAGAAACTTAAATTTCAGCTTGCAGCGAGCATGCTTTCCACTGCTACCCTTGTGAGGTATCAGCCTGGACCTATTCCTGAGCCCAGTGAAGGTTCCACTTGTAAATTCTGTTAAACTGTGTTAAAATTGCAATACTCAATTTATACTAATAACAAGAGCATGAGTCATGTTTGAGTCCTGCAGTGGCAGGAGGTGCTCGCAGTGTTACCGTGAGCATGCAGACACCTCTGAGCGCAGCAGATGCGGGCTGCCTGTGTGCGACGGGCAGAGCGCAGGCAGCTGATGACGTGGTTTGGTTTCCATGGCAGTGACTTCACGTTATGTAAGGAAGTGGCGTGTACGCAGCCCTTGTTGTCATGGCTCTGGGAATCCTGATCAACACTGGTTAGTGGCTTTAGAACAAGGAAAGAGCCTCTAGCACAGCTAGCTAACTAGTGCTTTTAAGGACTGATCTCCCTTTATATGTGGGATGTTACAAAGATGTTACAAAATTTAAAAGCTAAATAGCATCTGAAGGTTTTTGGTGTGCTTTTGAAAGAGCCAAAGGTTTTGGCCACTGCCTTCCTTCAGTATATTAACTCGAAGCTTCACAGAAGTGTGCTAAATGCATGCAGAACGCCAGGCCTAAATTCCACTTCTGCATCCATTTTCTGGAGAGAGCAGATTAGGTGCTGTTTGGGGGAGAAGAGAGAGGTGAGCAATCTCCCTAAAGCCTACTCCACTAAGAGAAGTGGAAAAACTTTAAATTGTGTAAAAATAAATGTTTAAATCCGCTTTTCTAAAGGCGGGTCTTTGTAACCCTTTGCTGCGTCCTTCAGTCCTGAGTTCTGGGCTGTGGTAAGGGAATGTAGGCTGTAGATGTGCTTGCTCCTTTATCTGGTTACCCTATCCAGTGGTGAATGCACTGCAATAGCTAAAAGTCCTGTCTAGAATCTGATCTTTGGAGCACTGTATCTTAAAATGATGTGCCAGAGGCATGAAGGTGGAGGAGAGAAAGATGTCTCCAGAGCTTTTTACTGTGTGGACTATATATATACAACTATTTTTACACTGAACTGAAAGTGAGATTTTTTTTTTTTTAATGGCACAGCTCGTTTAACAGGTCTCAAAAGAGCAGTCTTGCTCTGCATTCAGATCTTTACCATGTAGACCTGTCTTCTCCTTTGGGCTTTTGGATTCTGCTTCTGCAGCCCCTTGGTGAACCAGTGCTGTTCTGTGATTTCTAATCTGCTCTTAAATGTGCTTCTGCAGTTTCTGATAATGTGTGAAAACAACCTCACTCAGCTGGGACTTTCTCTGAGCTGACCCAAGTTGCATCACTTATTTATAGTGAAGGCAACCCTTACGGAATGTTTCTGAAAGTGTGTGGAGATCAGCCCCTCTTTGAGATCCTGGGTTTGTCTCCATTAACCAAATGGTACTGCTTTGGAAACCATGGGTTTTCCAAAATGTGATGTGGCTATTGCATTAAATGGGGGAACAAAACCCATGTCTTTAATGGAAGAAAGCATTTCCATTTTTTGCTAAATTTCAGCTGTATATTTTCGGAAGCTGGTTGAAAAATTTGTGTCTCTGGATCTCCAGTAGAGACAAGTAGAAAGCACAGATACGGTATTGATTTTTTTTTTGCATGTGTAGAATGGCTTCAGATACACATAAATCGGGTATAAATGGTAGCATTCCTCATAGAACAGTTCAATGACTACAGCATGTTCACTCTTTCAAAATTATATGTGGGTATTAACTCGTGTTTTGGAATAGATGCTTTGAAGGCATCAGCTTCTAAGCCCTAGATGGAGTCGTGCTGAAAATTAATAGAGCAAAATGTTCAAACTTACGTGCTGGGATGGTACTGGGGTCACTTACTGAACCTGAAAGTAGCTGCTTACAGATAAGTAAGATTTGGGTTTTTTTTTTAACCCTTAAGTTTAGCATAGTGTCTCAGACAGGAGAGGTTTCCCCCTTTTGCTAGTAGAACTGATGTCCAGCTGTTCAGGAAACTTCAGTGTAGAGAGATCTGCCAGTAAAAATCCTGTTGTTTAATTTCATCCGTTGTTACAGGTCTTAGAAAAAGTAACAGTGAAACTGAGTTAGCTTGGGAATGGCAGGGCACTGTTACACAGTTCTGATTTTGTTCAGGATTGGAGCTGTTGCCCGGCTAACTGCAGCAGCTGGCAATACCAGTGCATAGCCCGGTTCTTACAAACCAGTTCTGTTTTTCCGTTGTTCTTGCAAGGTATGTGCGTTTCAAACAAACACGCTTGGGACGTTTGTTTCCTGTTTTCTGACAGTTTTTTTTTTTTTTTACCACTTCCTTCACACTTAAGATCATCCTTTGCACTGTTTGGTGTGAGAAGCGAAAAATAATTGTGGTTTTTATAGCTGAGTGAGATAACCCGTGCTGCTGTGCAGCCTCAGGCTTCCATTTTCCCCAATACACCTGCAGCAGTGATGCTTCACCGTGAAGTAGAAGCTGTGTTTTGTTCTCGTGCAGTGATGTTAACAGAACGTTCAGTAGATTCTGCTGGCTAAAAGAAAATCCTCAGGGATGTTCAGTGTCCACTCGGTGCAGCTGGAACACTTCGGGGTCTGCTGGAGTTTCCTCCATACGTGGTTTCATGGAGCTTTGTCTTACTGTGATTCTTGTCCTTTTCGTGGGACTCTGTGATATTTGGGACTCCTGAATTCTTAGAATATTCTGTTCTTCCTTCTGTTTTAACTTTTTATACACTCATTTCTAATCTATGGTTTAATCTCACTCCCCTCCCCAGTATTTCTTCTCGTGGCTTTAACATTAGCCAGCATAATGTTATTCCACAAACATAATTTATCTGTAATTATGAACGCTCTGTGGGCTCTCCTGCAGTACTTCCTGCTGGAAGGAGACACGAAGCATTTCACTAGGGAGCATCGAGCAGAACACTGGGAATGAAGGATAGATTGCAGCACAAAATAGATGCCTTAGGGTGGATCAGAGGTCTAGGAAAGGCATTGGGATGCCACGGATGACTGTTAATAGAAGTGCATTAAACTCACATTTTATGTACTTGCAAAACTGAGTTTGTGTAGCCTGTTGTGGTGGGAGATGGGTGATCACCAAAGCTTTCGGAAGGAGCTGGAGTTAGGAGCATGGTAAACGCACAGTGCGTGTTTGGTTAGACCTTCTTGTTGTTTACATCTTAGGCAGCATGATGTATTTCTCAACATCTAACTTTCCTGTACTGAGTGCAGTGAGACTTCTGAAATATCTTCTAGGCAATTTTTAATAAAGGTTTGAACTAAATATTAGCTTTTACAGTAGGGAGCAACCAACGGAAGTGCTTCATGCCCAGAAGCGCTTCTTTTTCATCTTAGGTGTGTCATTTCACTGGGGCCCAAGGAAGTTGATAAATGCTTTATTTTACAAAAAGAGGGATTAGGAGGAAACAAGAAGACTCCCAGAGTCTGGCAGAGATCTGTTAATTCTGTTACATGTCAGATGGATATCTAAACCCAACCAACCCAAACAGCCGAACACACCTTTTAATGATTGTTCCTTAACGTGTAAGAAGACAGCTTTCCAGAAATGATTTATTTCAGTACTTGACATTGGCATTAACAAATAAGTTCTGTAAAGCTGCACTACTGAAGGAAAAGATACCTAACTCAGTCTCATTAGAGCAAGTGTCTTTTTCAGAAGTTCTTACTGCACAGAGTAACAAATAAATAATAATGAGAACAGTTGACTCCGGCCTTTCTGAAAGGAACATGCTTTGAATACAAATCTCTGCTAATAACCTCTGCCTACCTGTGAAGGGAAGGAAAGGATAATAAATTCTTATCTTCGGAGTGACCAGATTATCTTCAGCTTTATCTTGCTCCTTGCTGTCAAAGATATGATGCATCTCAAACTGTTGTGCATCTTTGAAGCCTTGAAGTCTGATTTTTATTTCCTCTAAAGCTATAAAAACTGTCTAACTGTGGGACCAGTGTTTTTTGTACTTGAGTGGAATGGCAAATTCCATAGGTAGTGCTAATAATCAAGAGTAGAGTAGTAACCACAAGACACATCTCAGTAATACTTCGCGGTTTTGATGGTAATAATGTCTGCTTTCTCAGCAGTTATTTTAAAGCATGTGCATTGATTTACAGATATATGGAGTCTGGGGGTCATCCTCTTCATGTTGGTGTGTGGACAGCCGCCGTTTCAAGAAGCAAATGACAGTGAAACTCTGACTATGATAATGGACTGCAAGTACACAGTGCCACCTCACGTGTCCAAAGAATGTAAAGAGTAAGTAGAGCACTAAAGAACTTGGAAGCATTCACAGAAGTGGGTTTTTCTCACCTCTGAGAGCCCTCACACAGTTCTATCAGTGTGGGAATATTCCTTGCCTGCTAATAACATACTGTGCCTACCACGTCTCCTTAGTTTCAGTATTTCCTCCCATCACCTGAGTAGTTTCTTGGGCAGCAGAACAGCATCTTTTTATTTCCTGCATCTGTTCTTACTAAAGGCTCATCCCATGCTAATTTTTGCCACTAGGTTCTTTTCACACTTGTGTGAAACTATCTTTCTTCATGCAACTCAGTTGCCATCCATTTTCTGACTGGCTAGAGAAGCTGGGCACCACTGGCTGGCTTTGGCCACTGGACGAATTACAAGGTGGTGCTCAGTGTTTTGTGGCAGGAGTGGAAAAGGTAATGATTCCTATGGATTCCTGTTTAAAATACAAGTTGTCAAAAACCAGCAAGTTTTGCTCATCTCCTACTGAAACTCCAACATTTGAGGCAATCACAGGAGAAATAATGTATCTGCAAATACCATATGCTGCTTGGGAATCGTGACTCATTCTGATGTGATATTTTTCTGCAGTGTTCACTGCAGCTTTTTTGTTTCTGATAGGTCCCAATATTGGCCAGATAATGAGGATGGGTTAATGGGATTGTCAGGCCTTTCAGTATAGATCCCAGGTGCATCACTGTCCAATCAAAAGACCAGAGCAGCACCCAGGATTCTGTTACTTGACATTGAAGGCTAGTTTGCTTAAAGGCCCAAGCAGATCTTTCTGTATGTGACACATCAGCAAGGTGTTACCAGAGTGCTCTGTAGGTTAGGTTTTTGTAGGGAAATGGCTTTGAGACTGCCTAAACCATCTGCTTTAAGTGAAAACATCCCCTTGCTGTTCTGGGATGCATAACTGAGCCTAAAGCAGGAGGCATTTGAGATGCACTTCACTGCTGGTGTTTTACTACCCATGTTTTTTTTTTTTTCTTTTTAAGAAAAAAAAAAAGGTTAAATGAAGTGCATGGCTTGTTTGCTGCCTGCTGTAATATTAACAGAAGTGACATCTCACCTGGACTACTTCCTGGGGAAGGCAGAGACCACAGATTCTGAGTACGTGTGATGTTCCTTATTGGTCAAAGCCAAAAATACCTCCCCAAGCTTTTTTCATGAGACATGGGGGAGCTTCACATACAGGAAGCTAACAGAGCTATGGGGTACTAATTAAGTCATCCTTCTCAGCTTATTTCAGGAATTAATGCACTTCTCTGCCAGCACTTGTAAACACTGAGTATCAACCCACTAGTGGGTTCATCACTTCATCATCCCAGTCAGGTGTTTTTGTGTTTTTCCTTTTCCTTTAAGGGCTGGACAGATCACTGTCCCTTCACAGATACTAAAGAATCAAGTGTCTTAAGCTATTTCAGAAGAAAATATTTCTACTTCTCTTGCCATCCCGTATTCTTGTTGACAGCAGCAATAATAGAAAACTATATTTCTGTTACTGTACAGACCAGCCTGTAGGCCATCTGTCACAGCTGCCATATAAACCTGTTAAAAATACCGTAAATCAGAGCCTAAGGATCTAAGCATAGTAAATGAAAAATGTAGTGTTTGTCATACCTGTAGTTTTTAATAAATAAATTGCTTCAGCTCATCAATACTTGGAATGTCTTTGAGCGTAAATAATTTCTTACCACATTGTTTACTGCAGAGGCTTCTAAGGATCTGTGGGGGCTGACAGCAGGAAAAATTCTTCCTAGTGTTGCTCTTACAATGGCTGCTCTTTGAACACGTGGGTGCCTTCTGCTTAGATGTATTTTTTATTCACAGTCTGATTACACGGATGTTGCAGAGAGATCCGAAGCGAAGGGCATCTTTGGAAGAGATTGAGAACCATGCCTGGCTCCAAGGAGTTGACCCTTCTCCTGCTACCAAGTACAATATTCCTCTTGTGTCCTACAAAAACCTGTCGGAGGAGGAGCACAACAGTATCATACAGCGCATGGTTCTCGGCGACATTGCAGACCGGGATACAATAGTCGAGTAAGTTCTCAGTCGTCTTTGTCCGGTTCATTTTGTGCATTGTCATTGTGTTTGGTCAAAGAATGTCCTGGTGACCTGGGTGTTTCGGTGTTACGTATCTAGCCTTTCTGTTCCCAAACCAAATAGTACGGTCCTGCTCTGTGGGAGGACTCCAGGATAAGAAGCACTTAAGTACCTCCAGCCTTAGGCAAAACTTCTACAAAATGTTTTGGA
>VXAV01000154.1:0-22181 GCA_013399715.1 Alectura lathami | reverse complement strand
GTTCGTTTCCTGCAGTAATTGGCAATCTTGAGCCTATCTGACTGCTTGGAAATTCATGCTTTGATTTGTGCAGCGTCTGTACTAGTGATGTCTGTTCTTATGCACATTTAGAGGTGATAAATTCTAGCTTTTTTCCTTTGGCACACTTCCAGTGTTCCTGAATCTTGGTCATTTATGGTCATTTANTCCCGCATTGAAAGAGGATGAAATTTGTTTTTTCTATTTGTTCATATTTGATGTGGGAAAATCTCTAACACCTAATATTTAGAGGGGAAAAAGAAACGCATAAAAAAGAAAGCAGCGTCACTACATAAGCTTTTAGCTGCCTAGCAGTGGTACCCTTTATGTTGGCATCTCTGGACGGTGCTTACTGGCTTATCAACTTAATTTTATTGTGAAGTTCATGTGACAGCCCTAAGATGGTGGATGTTTTTCATCCTGTTGCTACAGAAATGAGTATTAGCACTCTGTAGTCTTACGTGCCAATGGGAAAGCCCACTATCGGTGCATAACAGTAATGAATAAATTTTTTCATTTAAAGCATGTACAGTAAAGGAAGAATTACTTTACTTGAAGTGATATCCTGAAAATATCCTCATTCAACTACAGTGAGATGACTGGACTTCTTGGCTTTTCTTAGTAAGACCAGGACACTGTTGTCAAGACATCAGAAATAGACAGTTCTGTTTTCAGGTGCTGTACCTCCTGTGGGAAGTGCAGCAAGGTGTGCAGACTGCATGTCCAGCTTTCCAAAACCATTGGTGTATGGTTTTATTTCATGTTCTGTACTTTCCCTAGGGCGTTGGAAACTAACAAATACAATCACATCACTGCTACTTACTTCTTACTAGCTGAAAGGATTCTGCGAGAAAAACAAGAGAAAGAAATTCAGACCAGATCTGCAAGCCCTAGCAACATCAAAGCTCAGTTCAGGTGAGAATTTGGGAAGCTGAATCATTGGGATGTTTTAGTTTGGTTGGTTTTGTTTTTTGACTTGGCTTAACACTGAATTGCTCAAGTACTAGTTTTAAGAAAGCTAATGTGCTTACTGCCGGTTTTAAGTGTGTTCGAATGGAGTGCTGTGGGCACTTCAGAAGCCATTCAAGAATCAGCCACCAGTATTCTCAATTTCTGCCATCTTCAGGAAATGCCTGAAGGTCCCTGAGGCAGGCTTTCAAACCTGCTAGGAACAGCTGCATTCATCGACCTTCAGGTCCTCGTGGAAATTTTGTGCAGTATCCCTGGATAAAATCAGTTGTATAATTCCTAACTGTTGGTGAGGAAGAAGTTATAGCTGAGCTTGATGAGAAGGTTTAGTTGTTAGCTTTGGTTCTGATGGGCTGAACACTGCCTAAATTGAGACTCGAGCACACTTCCTCAGGTTGTGTTTTTTGGTGTAGTTTGATGTGCCCGTTACCTGAGGAAAATCACTGCGATCATTGCTTTAATCGTCTGTTAAAGGTATTGCCATAGAATTCTTAGTTTGACAAAAGCTGTTACAACACCATATAGAAGTTCCCTGAAGTTGTCAAAGCTTCAGCTTGTGACAGACAGTGAAGCAAACAGGGGAGAGAATTCTGCCATGTAATCAGCATTGAGGTGTTCAACCAGTCCGTCTGCTGTGCCGCCCGGTGTCAGAGCACCAGGTGTTTTCAGCTACAGAAGCATATGCTCAAAGACAACTCCAGAGGTGAACAGTTGCTACTTGCACATTGATACTGGGGAATACAAGTCTTGAACAGTTATTTTTCTTAAATGCTTAGTTTTTAATTTGCTGAGTAAATGTCAGACTGTGGCTGGAAACCTGCCAGCATTGAGAAATCTTCATTGACAATCTGTCCGGTGAAGACAGAGGTGGCACTGAGGCATTTCCATGTTGTCCTCTAACCAGCAGTATCTTCAGAAAGTTGCCTCTGAGGCTTTGGTGAAATATGAGGGCTAATGGAAATGCTGTGCTGCGCACAAGGGTCGTCCCTCAGTGCTTGCTTCTGCAGGAAGCATTGTGTTGGGTGGTTCCAGGTGCTTCAGGAGAGTTATTGGTGCAGGCAAGTAAAGGCTTCAGTCTGCAGAAACAGCGCTGCTCTGGAGCCTGGTGTTAGAGCTCGCCTCTCCCCAAGGTCAGTGCTGTACCTGGGCTCAGCAGTTCTCAGGGGATCATCCTCTTATGTCCATCAATCTCTTTGACAAGAAATCTAATTAGAGCATCAAACGTGCCCAGTAGTAAGTATCAGTTAAAACAAACTGGAGGAAAGCTTGGGAGCTCAAATGAGTTTTAAACCTACAAAGTATTCTGTTAAATTTGTTTCCTTCATATCAGTATCACTATTTCAGAAAACAGCTGTTCCAGTTGTATGAGGATCTAGGACAAATTTGACTCTGAATCCTGATACGAACTTATAGCGCTGAATGGAGTGACTGAAGCCTGCCTTCCTGGTGTGAATGCTCTTGGTATGACAAGCATGCTCACATCAGCTGAGGAACTCCTGCCATTAACAGGCCCAGGTTGCATTCAGGCTACTCCTTGTCTTCATGGTGGCTCTAAATTCAGAGTGACCTCATGGGAAGGAAACCAAAGTAATGCACTGCTTTGATTTTGAGGGTTTTTAAACCCTCTAAAAGGGTCTAAAAGGGGGAAAAATAAAAACCAAGTAATTCACTTGCAACCTGGAGCTTTCCTTCTGGCCCACTCTACCCTTAGACCTACGGGCACAACATAGCTAGAAGATAGTTAGATGGAAAAATTACAATATACCTCAGAATTTTCAGTAAGATAAATCCTTAGGTACTAGCTTAGATACTGAAGATAAAAGACATCAGCTGCTGCCTGTGAAACCGATTTACCCTCAAGTGTCACTTCTTTCAGTCCATCTTATTTTGAGGCTAATGCTCAGTACGCAGTCGCACATCCCAAACTTCAGTTACGGTTTATGAAGCACTGAGTCCCGACTCACCCAGCTGCATTGTTCCAGTTGCCGAGGGAAGGTCCAATGAACGTGTGAGCTCGGTTCAGTGTTGGTTCATGGTGGTTTTGTGGGGCACAGCTTAGTCTGAATGAAACTTCCTGAAAACAGGAGGCTGTTTCTTCCGGCTTAGCTTTTCAGCCTCACTTGTGTGAGTTTAACATGATTTTTGTATTAAGAATATTGAGGGGGGGGAAAAAGTAACAAGCTTCAGATGATTGCAAACCACTTTCACAAAATTGTGCTCAAATCACCTTGTATCTCTGTGCAGGGCGCTGGCATTTCTATCTCTACTTCAGATTATTTTCTTGGAGATGCAGTTATTTAAAGCTTTTTAGTGCTTAAAAAGATTTCACTGGTCAGAAAATGAATTAAGATGTGATTTGACAGAAACCAACAATTTCTAATCTATGCTCTTGCATATAAGACAAATAACAGCATTTCTTAATGCACATTTTGAGCATTTCCTTCTCAGTTACTCGGTATTGCTCTCACAAATGTGCCAGTCTTTGTGGCAGCACTTTTGCTCCTCGTAGATCGTGATTTGCTTTACGTTCTTACACGCTGACCATGAGGTGACTTTTTTCTTTTGTCCTTCATACTCTTTTACGTAGGCAATCGTGGCCAATGAAAATCGACGTGCCACAAGACCTGGAGGATGACCTCACGGCTTCTCCCCTCTCCCATGCAACTGTTCCCCAGTCTCCAGCGCGCACGGCTGAGAACGTTCTCAACGGGCACAGGGGCAAGGCCCTGGGGGATCCAGCAAAGAAAGAGGAGATCCCTGAGTTAGCGGGACCAGCGCTCTCAGTGGTTCCATCAGTGAGCCTAAAACCCACCACGAGCGGCCGGAAGTGCTTGTTCCGAGTGGAGGAGGACGAGGAGGAGGACGAAGAAGACAAGAAGCCTATTTCTCTTTCTACACAAGTCGTTCTGCGCCGAAAGCCTTCGGTTACAAACCGTCTCACTTCAAGGAAGAGCGCGCCAGTCCTCAACCAGATCTTTGAGGAGGGCGAGTCCGACGATGAGTTCGACATGGACGAGAACTTGCCCCCAAAACTCAGCAGGTTAAAGATGAACATCGCTTCCCCCAGCACGGTGCACAAGCGCTACCACAGGAGGAAAAGCCAGGGGCGGGGCTCCAGCTGCAGCAGCTCGGAAACCAGCGATGACGACTCAGAGAGCAGGAGGCGGCTGGACAAAGACAGTGGGTTCACTTACTCTTGGCACAGGCGGGACAGCAGTGAGGGGCCGCCGGGCAGCCAGGGAGATGGTGGCGGGCAGGGCAAACCGAGCAATGGGAACGGAGGAGCGGACAGGACGAGCCCCGGGGATAACAGCAAGGGTGGGGGCAGTCCCTCCGGGACCTCCAGCGGCAGCACCAACAACACCTCAGGCTCCACGCGGAGGTGCGCCGGCTCCGGGAGCTCGATGCAGTTATCGTCCAGAAGCGCCGGGGAGCTCGTTGAAAGCCTGAAGCTGATGACCCTGTGCCTGGGTTCGCAGATTCACGGCAGCACTAAGTACATTATCGATCCTCAGAACAGTCTGTCGTTTTCCAGTGTGAAAGTGCAGGAGAAGTCCACGTGGAAAATGTGCATCAGCTCCAGCGGAGGCACCAGCCAGGCGGCTTCCCTGGGCAGCCTGAAGTTCTTCTCCGAACGCATGTCAGACACGGCAAATGAGCTGGAACGGATAAAGGGCAGGAACTTGAAAAATAATGTGCTACAACTACCTCTGTGCGAAAAGACGATCTCTGTGAACATCCAGCGGAACCCGAAGGAGGGCCTGCTGTGCGCCTCCGGGCAGGCCAGCTGCTGTCACGTCATCTGACGGCCGCTCCGTCTCCCTGACGGCACCGTTGTCCCTGTTTGGAGCTGTGAACACCTTGTCACCGACCCCCTTTTGTTGTCTTAAGATTTTTAAGTGGGCTTTGAGCAGTTATTTATTACACTTTAATTTTGTGTTTGCTTGACGATATGACAATGCATGGTCTTTGCATGCTGCTAGCCAATATTTTTCTTTTTGACAAAGCGGAATATTTTATTGTGTAGTTTTTACAGTCATAATTTTACTATGGCAGATCCAGATTAAATTAAAATGACTACCTGGATCCCAGTGTAAATGGAGCACTTAGAAGTCTCACGTTCTGCACTTAAACTAGAGAGAGAAGCTTTTGTTTGCTTGTGAAATGTTAATTCTTGTTCTGACCTTCTGTGATATCTGAAATATGTGGTATGTGGCATACTTCTATGTGTCTGAAACAGAACCAAAGCAATAACGTTTTGAAGCTGAAAACTCTTCAGGGAGCTTTCAGAAGTTCCAAGGCTTGTACAAAGCAAAGATGCACTGAAAAGTAGTGATCTTGAAATATGATTTTAAACCCACACCTATTTGTCTTAAGTTTACGGTATGGATAAAGTTGTGGCTCAAAATCAAACTGAAAAGATCTTGTTTTGCTAGAGGCATTTGGTTTGTTTGTTTTTTTTATTTTCTTGGGAAAAAAAAAAGCAAGTAGATTTGTAAGGCAGCTTTTCCCCATAGAAATATGTTAATATTACAAGCAGACAATCTTCTTTTTTAATATAACACAGGTAAATTAAGTCTACTTCTGAGTTTTTTACCTGCTAACTGAAAATGAAGTATTTGTATGGATTACTTTTATTATTAGTGTATTGTGACACCAGTATTTTAGGTTTTTACCTTGTAAGCCTTCCTCCCTATCCTCTCCCTGCCTCCTTGAGACTTCAAAAGGCAATAAGGGATGGAAAACCTCTAAGTAATTGGATTCAAGTTGAAATTGTTACTGTCACATTTTTCTCACTATTAGGTCTGACTCCTGTCAGATGGAAAATACTGCTTAAATGAGACAGACTTAAAATACTCTCCCTGTACAGGCACCAGTGGCTGTCCCTCGGTAATCATGCTTTGCCATAACATCAGTAACAATAGCATAGAGGCAGTATTTATTTTACAGCTCTTGGCCTTCCTGTTGTCTTTCTCATTGCCATGGCGAGGACTTGGTTTAGAGTGTTTCTGTACCAGTGGGTACTTCTGACCAGATAAGCTAGCTTGTGGAGTTTTGTTGCCTACAATGCAATGTATTGCAGACCCCTCGTTTGGGGAGGGGCGGGAACGTTTTTTGTTTTTTCATGCTGTGCACTGGGTCTTTGAGCAATGCGAGTACAACTGGCGGCGTGATGTAGCAGTGCCCTGGGCAAGCACTGGGTGTCTGGGAGGAGGTCAGGCTCTTGGGCATCCTGTCACATTGCGGGATGCTCACGCACAACGCATTTTGTGGCCCTGTGCAGAACGAGCGGGGCACCAAAGTACTGCGTGATGCTTGGGCATGACTTGTGCAGCTCATGGCAGCTGCTCTTGATTAGTAGAAGGCTGCTAGGAGTCTGAACTGCATGGGCTGTTCTCACTGGCCAGCCTAGCCAGGGTTCTATGCTCCGCCTCCTAACCGAGGCGAGCAATGAGCGTTTACCTTGTTTTACGAGATGACAGTTGCAGTTCAGTCAGTGTGATATTGTCAGCCAAGAACTGCAGGAACAGATGTGGGTGAAGCCATAGAACATATTTGCTTGCAATTTTTTGAGCAGGGATCTTATAAAGGGCCAGAAATAAGATGTGTGGTTCACGGACAGTGAGCGGAACATCGAAGTAAGAGAGAAGTTTATAAAGGGCATTGGCAATAAGCTTATTTGTTGCAGCTTTTTTCCAAGTATTGTAAATACTCTTTCCTGATATTATGTACAGCCTTGGAATGGCACCTTTTAACTAACCCGGGTGTATTTTGTTTCCAATGTTTTTATATACAGATGTATATATGGTGCTCACTTTAGGACAGCAGTGTTGACCATTTATGCTGCATAGTTGTATCATAGCCTTACTAGCTGCGTGTGGTTGGCCGCCCCTCCGGGCGTGCAGGTGTCAGTCCGAGCGGTGTCCGTTGCCCCCTCGTCGGTAGGTGAATGGCTGTGCATGTGGTGTGCGCTGTGTGACGTCGTCGTGGAGCAGGAAGGGCGAGAGTAACCACTACACTGAGGTGATACTGGACCAAACTGTTATGTAGAGCAAGTGAACAGGTTCTTGTACCCCTTAACGTGTCCTTACCAGTTGCATATAGTTACAGTAGTGTATAAATTAAATATTGTGGAAAAACAACTAGTCTTGTATTTTTCTGTATGTGTGTATATATTATATATAAATAATGTACCTCTAGCAACTTCATCTGTATTTAAGATGTGACAATCTTGACACAGAATTTTAAGAGTAGCAGTATAAATAAGCAGAATTAATGAACAGAAATATAAAAAATTTCTCACCAAGAAAGAATTTGTGTGTGTGTGTGTGTGTTAAGAGGGTACAGAAATAGCAGCTGATCTTATTGCTTCCAGCAGTGTTTGGCTTTTCATTGTATAAAAATTCATGATGTGTGACAGAAATGGAAAATCCACTTAATAAAAGTACTGTCTTGACTGATGCATACCCTATGATGTGCATGTCCCTGCAGTTTGTCACTCGTGGTGGTCACTGCGCTCTGCGGGGCAGCACCAGCTCCTGGCCGAGCACCCCATGCTGCAGCACCCTGCNGTGTTAAGAGGGTACAGAAATAGCAGCTGATCTTATTGCTTCCAGCAGTGTTTGGCTTTTCATTGTATAAAAATTCATGATGTGTGACAGAAATGGAAAATCCACTTAATAAAAGTACTGTCTTGACTGATGCATACCCTATGATGTGCATGTCCCTGCAGTTTGTCACTCGTGGTGGTCACTGCGCTCTGCGGGGCAGCACCAGCTCCTGGCCGAGCACCCCATGCTGCAGCACCCTGCGGGCCAGGCCTCCAGCGACACCTCGGGATGTTCCTGATGCTGCAGAACTGCAAAACGATACAGGTGGTTGAATGTTCAGCAGACTTGAAGCTGCTGTTCACCTAGGGACCATTTATGATGGCCCTGTTGTGTGGATTTTTTTTTTTTAAACAGCAGAAGTGAGTAACAGCCTGCTGGCTCTGCACAGGAGCTGCAGCTCAAGCTCCAGCTGCTGTCCCTCAGCCACGTAGGACACAAAACCATGCTTCCTGAATGTACGCTCCACTTTGTTTCTGCTGTCAAATGGAGCAGGAGGCCAGGAGTTACCTCCACTTCTTCACTGCATTGTGCAGCTGAGTCCCACATTGCAGTGCTGAGACTGCCATGTGCTAGAGAGCATCTGCTCCTGAACACGTGCTCTAAAATTATATCAGTACAGAGCTGAGAACAACTGAAGTGCCCAAGCTCAAACACAGGCCTGGGCTGTCTCTGGCATCACTTAAATTTCTGTGCCTTACTGGGTAGCTGGTAAATGGATGCATCTGTCTGTTTTCAAGGTACTGTGAAAAGCACCCCAAAGTTGGGAGAGGTGGCTGAGCCAGTGAGCAAACAGAATTGTCCCAGACAGACAGGAAGATGACAGAAGACAACTCAGCCACCACAACAGCCCCTCCAGTGACAGGTTTACATGGGTGAATCAGAGCACAGCTGTCTGTCTGTCACTAATGCTGTGTTACTGCTTGCAGGAAAAGGTGGTTGGGAAAGCAAGATCTTGATGTAACCATGCTTGGGAAAGCACAAGCGTGACTCACTGTTTAGCTGCCTCCAACTGAAGCCAGTTGCCTACCACTCCTCAGAGTCACGAAGGAGTGCTGTTCTGCAGGATGGCCATGGCACCCGTCTTAGGAACAGTGTTTCTGGAGGTGTTTTACCCCTTCCCTGTTCTTCGTGCACAGGCTGTGACTGTTCTTCTGAGCCTGAAATTGTAATGGCTTGTTACAAGTTAACTCACTTCGGCTTGTTTGCATGCATTGCAAATGGTTCCAGTTTCTAGGAGTTGAGCCCTGAACTAGTGACAGGTTGAAGCTTACTAGGAAAAAAAAAATCTACTTTCCCAGATGGTAGAATTGTCCAGTGAAAAATGCACATATGTTTGCTACTTTAGAGGACTGAGAAGCATGGGACTTCTGTAAAGACTTCACTAGGCTTAGACACATCTGATCTCCTGAGCTGTTAATTTCAGCAAGCCCTTGTGTAACATTTCCCATTTCTTCCCTCTTGGAACTCTCTCTTGAGAAATACAGGCCTGGAGGAGGTGAGGAGGGCCAAATCTATTTTCCTCTCCAGGCGCTTGCATGCCACATGCGATCAGCTCAAGTGGCCAGGGCCTGGGCGAGGTTCAGCTCCCCTGCGAGCTAGGGGAAGGGCCACAGAGCCCTTACACCATGCCTGGGATCACCCTGATCCTGCCTGCGGTGACAGGTGCCATCCTCACTGTGTCATAAATCAAGCAGCAGGGTGCTGAGATGCCCGTTGTCTCTAAGGCCATCAGTCTCCCAGGTGGGCAGTGACTCGCCAAGCTCAGCTGTCAGCTCCATCTGTGTGCAGGGTGGCACAGGAAAGCTGTTCCTCAGGAAGGAGTGCATGCAGAGGCCAAGGCAGGTTAAACTGCCCACAATTGCCTGCCTACTTGAACAGGAACCTTTCCTCGTGTAAAAATTTTGGTGTTTTCCTGTTGTACAGTCCTCAGGTGTTCAGGAGAGCCTGCAGGCTGGCACACCCAGTGAGAGGGCCCAGGCAGCAGACTGCCTGGGCTACACACACAGACCTGCAACTCAAAGCACACCCAATGGGAGAAGTTTTGTATCACAAGTAAGTTATTTATTGCACTTCTTAAAAACAGCCTTCTGGGTTGGTACTGCTGCTAAGGAGCTGTATGAAATTCAAGCCTTGTGCACAGGCAGAGGCTGCTCCCACACGCTCTTCATCCCAAACCAGCTGCTCCTCCAACTCCATCCTAGATTTCTCCCTGCAGTTTGAGCCAGGAGCTGAGCTTGTTTCATTTCTTAGGCTCCTGCACTGGAACTGCCATCTGCCCATGTCTGCCTGCGCTCCTGAGAGGGCCGAGCTGAGGCCATCTCTGCAGGGGGACTCCGCCTGGTACCAGACCGTGCCGGGAACCCCGAGGACAGACTGACTGCAGCAGTGGAGCACAGGCAGGGTGGAGGCTGTGCTGCACCCAAGCCTGAGGCAGGTGGTCAGAACCCATGTGTGCTTCCACAGCCTCCCCATGAACCAAGCACCATGTGCCCTTGGGCCTGAGATGCAGCTCCGGCTGCAGTGCGACCAGCCTCCTTGATGACCCCGAGGAAGAAGATAGGAGCTGCTCACCAAGCCCCCTCTTAGCTATGTGGTCTAGTTTTATCCCCTTCTCCCCATCCCACTGTGCCCCCCTCAGTTCCCTGCTGAGAGAAACCAGCTGTGCAGCAACACCCTGTGGCCAGGGGACTCGCCTGTCACCTCTGCACCAGGGGACGGCACAGCAGGAACGTGAAGCCTCCACTCCCGTGTGCTGTGGACACACAGCCACCCAGACTAGGAACAGACACACAGATGACACAGCTTGCAAGTGGCAGTCACTGGTAAATATCTTATTTATTCTAATATTTTCACCTGACAGCAGATCTGTGCCAGCAGTGTTCATCCCTACCATTTTTTCCCACAATTTTTACAAAAGCACCTGCAGCAGAGAGAAAAGGTAACACAGACACATTCTCAAATGAGAAATGAAAACATGACATCATGAGTGAAGGAAAAGAAAGAAACAACCCAAAACCAAACCCCAGTATCAAACAGTAGGAAACAGAGCAACACACAGGTTTCTCAGCAAACGGGAGAGTGTGCTCTCCAGGACAGAAATGTTACATCATGATTGTGCAGCAGCTCTGCTGCTAAAACAAGAGTTCTCTTGGTATCTGAACTCTAACCCCTGTAAAGGATTGCCATACTTGTCACTCACACGCTATGGGGGCTGTAGTTCCTCCATCCTGCCCTGCTGTAGGTGGTGAATCCACCCAAGGGATGTTATCATCCCTGTTTATAGATAAGGATTCTAAGCAGAAGTGAATGGATTTGCTCAAGGCAAGGACAACTGCTGATGTCACTTACATCACCAGGTGCCTAAACCTTAGTACGGATCTTCCTGTTCATCTGCAGAAAGCAGGAGGAATTAAATGACCACAGGGATGAGCAGAAAGTCAGCTCTGTATAAGCCATTACTCATTGCTGTCATGGGATTACAGCTGAGACACGACTCAGTTCCTTTTTCAACCCATCTCAGGAAGCTGTTTGAGACGTGCCCACTCCACACTCAAAGCAGCACAAACCAGCAGAATCCCCTCAAAGCAGCTCTGGCAGGCTCACGGGAACATCCTCCAGCTGAGCACCCCACAGACCATTCTCCTCAACGGCTAACCCCACTGACCAGGTGGCACGAGCAAAACGCTAACACAGGGGAGAGCTCCCTGAGATCGGAGCAGGAGGAAAGCCACAGAGCTCACAAAGCCACAGAGCTCACATGAAGAACAACCCGGACACCTCCTCACAGAGAGGGAGGGAGCTGGGCTGGGGGCAGACGCAGCCCAGAGCCACCCCAAAAACAGCAGCAGCGTGGGGAGCAGCCAGGAGCCGCAGCACGCTTCTGCTGCTCTTCCCCAGGGAACTGAGTTGCTTCTTACTGGGTCACACTTGCGGAGTTTGGTAAACACTGACTTTAAGCTGCAGACAGAACACATGATTTCAGCTTAGTTGTATCATTCTGCTGTGCGGCCCTGTGGCAGAAAGCCAAAGTGTGCCAAGCAGGCAAATACCTTAGTTACAATGACAGACTCCTCCACACACAATTCCAGCCAGAGTTGTAGGTGGGCAAGTCAGATCTACTGGAGATGAAGGTCATGGCTGGAGAACGTAAACTGGCTGAGCTAGGGTAGGTTTTGGTCCTACAGCTGTCAGGAAACAAACATTAAGAGAATGACCATTTTGTGAAATGCAAGGAAAAGAAAAAAAGATATTCGCTGCATACATGAGCACTAGTGTATCAAGTACAACTGCTGTTCCTGTGAGTTCACTTAACCAGAAGACCCACGAGTACAATGCTGTAGTTCAAGGCCCAAGGAAGCGACACCAAAAGCAAACGTAAATTAAAAGATAAATACAGAAATATCTGCCACAACGTTCATAAATTACTGATCAGCAACCTGCTTCCTACTGAATGCGTTCTGCCCAGCTTTCGGAAGGACTTCACCTCGTGATTCTTTAGGTAACTAGCACACAGGAGCGTATAGTGCATACCTTGTAAGACTTATGTTCAACTATTTCTCAGGTCATATGAGGAGCATACTTCATTATGCAATGTATAAAATATTTAAATTAATTTGCTATGTGCAAGAAGTAGCTGATAAGCAGTGTTTGAAAAGACAGAGGACTGATTAAACATCGTAGTAAAGGGACAAGCAGGCACTGAGCCCACGGGACAGCACTCTGAGTCAAGCAGCAGTCCACCTTCTTGTTCCTCTTTTACAAAGCTACAGCTGGAATCCCCAGCGAGCTTCTGGCTGCCCGTTCCCAAGAGCAGTTTTCAATCCCGGTGGGTCTGGCAGGTTTCAGCCAGACCTAGCACGGGCGGGAGTGCTTCGCTTCGTGTTAGCGCCACGAGAAACAAAGAGAGCAGGAGAAGGGATCCTCTGTACGGTGTCCAGCAGCGGGTTGTTTCCGAGCGTCGCACAAGCAGGTGCCGCCTGCTGCCTGCATGGCAGAGCGCGCTGGGAGACGTGGAGCAGCGTGGAGCGCCCGTGTCCACACGGGACCGCTTCAGCCACCACCGCTCGGCGCCTTCACTCCTTCAGCGACTCAGCCGCAAGCTGCATTTGCTGTGAGAGAAGAGGAAAAAAAGGACACTGAATGCAGCGGTATTTGCAGTCCTGTTGTTGCCCCGTTTTGTTGCCATCATCCCAGGATGTCACCAGCCAGATCTCTGCGAGAAGCCAAAGTAACAACTCCAGGCAGCAAAGCCACCTGCTGGGGGAGGCACCAACACCACCAGCTGAAGCTTCCCGTTGAGCAGGAGGTTTCCTACCACAGGAGCAAGAAGAGCCGGGCTCAACCCCTGCCAAAGGGCAGCACGCAACACAGCCCTGCGGGTATTGGCTGCCGGCCCTTCAGCGGCTGGAAAGCCGGGAGCCACCCCAGCAGGCTGCGGGACGGTGACAGGGACTGCACTTCGCAGAGGAAAGGGCTGCGAGGCGACGGCCAGAGCACGGAGACCAGACAGAGGACAAATCACTCCGCGCAGCGCCCACCTCCTGAGCAGCAGCGTCCTCTCCGCGCCACTCACCTGCTGGCTGTTACGGACACTTGCTTCAGAGCTGAAGTTCCTTTTCTTCCCGTATCTGATTTTATGTAAGTGCCCCAGCAAATACAGGCCAAACACACGGCTCGACAACCACGCTCAGGCTGAGGAATTCATTAATTTTCTTTTACTGTGAAAGGAAACATTCCTTTTTTTTTTTTTTTTTTTTTAAACTGGGAATATATTTTTCTAGGATAACGTCCAGGAAAGGGAGCACATTTTTTCTGTCACTGGACAGAGAATTCACATGGTGCTTTTTATATTAAGGCCACCTCTCCCCCGATGGCCCCAACAGGCTCTTTGCAAACCTTCCACCAAAAAGACATTTCTTTCTAAGTTTCAAATATTATTCTAAACATATAGGAAAAGAGGAATTTAAAACTCCTGAAACCTGCTTTTTTAAACCTGCTAGATACACCACAACAAAGAAAACCAGCGCCACGACCCCACCTCGCACTGGGGTTGTGCACGGTCCTGGTGAGCCACCCCTGACCACTGTGGTGGTAACAGACAACTCAACTAAAGCAATTAAAAAAAAAAAAATTACCAATCAAAAGAAATTAAGCCAGGATCTAACGACTCACCAGCCTGGTGCTTTTCCAAACGCACACCCAGCGCGCAGGCCTGTGTATACAGACAGACACAGACAGCCACGCGGCTGAGGACAGTGGGGCAAAGGGAGGTGCTGATGGGAAGCATCTGCATCTCCTGCTCTTCCTGCACAAGCACGGTGCTACATGGTATCGTTCCCATTTTCTCAAATCAATTATAATAAGAACACACGATGGACACAGTACCAAAGCTACTCTTTCCTAGCAGCGCGCCACCCTAACACAGTTCCTTGGGCTGTACCATGACAACTGCAAGAGCACTACCGACATCAGTCTCCAAGTACCAGCCAACTGCAGAAAAGGCAAATTAACACCTACCTCACAACTCAGCCAGACTCCTCCACAACCAGTATTTTACCCTCTGTAGAAGAGCAAGAGCTTCTTCAGCGGAAATTTGCTGCTGCTGAGTGTAATGGCAGAAGGCTGCGGTAACTGCTTGCCTGCAACCATGAACCTCCCCCCAGGTTCTGGCGAACAGCATTTGACACGGCAGGGAGCGCGGCTTAAGGACTTCGGGGGGGTAATTTTTGTGCCTCATTTCTGGATCTGACCCGTTTTCCAGCCATTTGAGGTACAGCTGCCACAAGTGGACATTATACTTGTTCCTACAGGAGCACGCCTGCACCCTGGAGATCCGGAGTGGGAACCTGCTGCGACAGACAGCAGGTAGTAGCAAATTGCAAGAAGTAATTCTCTTCCCTTCTAATTCATGACAGAACGCCCAGTACAAAAAGCTACGGTTAATGAAACAGTAAGTTTGCAAAAATTGGTAAGTGCAGAGTCAGGGAAAACGTGCAGACTCGCATAATACGTGTCTTGGGGTACTGCCTGCGATGAGTCGTGCTGTGAGCCATAAGAGACAAAGCAACGCCAGTTGTAGTAGATATTTTCCAAGATTTTTTTTCTGATCTGCTTCACACTGTCTCTGATTTAAATTGCAAACTATTAATTAACACTCATTACAATATTCTCACTGTATTAGTCACCCTCTGCTGAATCCTACTGTAGTTCAGGACGTAGTACAAAAATGCAGAGCTAACAGCAGAAGACAATACGACGACGCTATCTGATGGGACTTCAAAAGTATGGCTCATGTGGCGTGACCCTCGGCGCGCTCAGACTGTGTTACTTCACCCTTCCTAAAATTCAGGTTGCAGCTGGCCAACAGGTTTTGGGGTCAGAAGTGACTGACCGGCTGAGAAAGCAACAATGCAGAAACACCCAAAGTGCCAGGGCCTCGGTGCAGCGGGCCGGGCCGCGGGGACTGCCCCGCACACGTGTGGGTTCTGCGGCTGGAGGCGAGGTTCGTCACAGGCCAGCGGCACATCAGCAGTGCTGTAGCGACTGCAGAGCGAGCTGCGACACAACGGGGGCTCTTGGGAGCTTGGGGCCATGTTAATCACCAGTTTGCAGTTGCTGGTTGCAATCAGGAGAAAAGGGGTAAGAGGAAGCATTCCGCCTCTCTGATGAGCTTGTATGCGGGGCAGCTGGCCCGGGCCCACCACTACTGCTAAATCTGGAGCAGTGCAGCGCCCTGCTCGGTTTCCAAAAAGAGCAACAACAGCAAAGCTTACTGCTCTGCACCGGGAATCAATGAGGTAATCGAGACCAGACTCCAGCTGCAGGCCCTTGTTTTGGAAATCTCTATTTACGCCACAAGTCGGTATGGAAAGCGGATAAATGGAGGGCAGGCAGCCGCGCTGTATCGTGCTGCCAACACGCCACCAGAACATAGTTTCCACCCCCCTCGCAGCAGGCAGCAAACTTCAGCCTGACACCCATGTCAGATGGCATTAGGGAAATAAACAACTCAGCAGTATAAATAGAAAACATTAAAATATACTTGAAGTATAAACCACGTGTTGGGAAATAACCCCCACACCAAGTGCCAGGCAGATCTGTAGATCTGTTGTTCTTCGGAAGAAATCAGTTCTACCGGTTCAAAACCATCACAGGTTCCCTCGGCCGCACCTTCAGAACAGCACCACCGGCAGAATTCATTTCTGCACCGGATAGCTGCGGTGGGGTAAACGCCCCACCTGCCACACAGGGACAAAGAGGCAGCTTGTTTTCCACGAACAGAACGCCGGGCTAAGCACACGGATCGACCGGTTACAGGCACTGACTCATGCTTAAAAACACATCGAAGTCAGTACCCACCTGACAGATAGAGCCCCACGTCTGCTTGGATAAAGTCAATTACTCCAGCTGGTCATGGTGGATTTATGGTTCAGGCCTGGCTCAGGAAGTTCTTGAGCTGAGCACAAGCGGATAATACACACATCATAATACCAGTGCATGAATAAATACACTCGCCCTGCTCTTCGCTGTACCCTAGGCACCTGCCTAGGGCCTGGCCTAGAGAAACACTGGGTCTCGCAGCCCGCACGCAGATACACCCACGCACACAGAGGGCACTCGTGGCTTCCTGACCTTTGTGCTCTCATTTATGATGCAGAACCGGCTGTGAGCCACCGCGCTGAGAAAACTGCAGAGGATTGTCTGGCAAACACGTATGAGAGATGGAGTAAGCTCTGAAATGGCTTGCAGATAGTTTGAAAATGAAGTAAAAGGTTGATTTGGTAGTTTGTAACTCTGGGTTTCTTCTTTCTACAACAGCTGACATGGTCATAAATTACAGGTGTAACAGTATTTTAAAAATTACTTTGCTAAGCCTGCAGCAATTTTAAACAACTTAGCCAAAGGTGAAGTTCTCATTTCCTTCACTGAAGCCAGAATTTTGCTTTTTGTACTTCCTGAGCTGTGGGCGGACAAAACACTTTTCCTTCTTCCAGCAAACCAGTGGGGAGAAAACCCTTTGCTGCAGGCTGGGCACCTGTTTTGCTCAGGAGTGGCGTGGTGCTCTGTTGGCAAAGCTCGGGTTGTCTCCTGATCAGCAAAGCCCTCCTGAGGGTTACACTGGTGAGCCAATGTGCAGGGCTGCGGTGCCCTGGACACTCCACCGGCCCCTCTTCAGAGCTATCTGCTCTGCTGTTAGACACCCTAACAAGGCGTTGTGCTTTTCTATCAACATTTTGCCCCAAAATTGCATCAAATCGTTTGGCAATAAAGATACAGAAAATTAAAGATTATACGTAACAGCTGCCACTTTCACACTGGAGAGCTTGGAGATTCAAGCAGCTCTGCGACACGAAGATGAACAACGATCTGTAGGTATGCTGAATTACAGGGACCTCAGGCACACAGCATCCATCACATCCCTTGCTGACTGCCTGTCCTGTTTTCTGCTGTCCTGGTTGCACCCTTCGATTTTTACCTGTGATTTCTTCCATCTGAGAAACTGCTCCCTTGTGCGCCTGCACCCAGAGGCAGGCAGGGGTCAACCCGCTGGGGGTGCCGTGGCTGCAGGCTGGCACTGCTCCCCGGGAGCAGGGGCAGGACAGGAGGAACAAAGCACCACGGGCACGGCCCCCTCTGCTGCTCTGTGGGGCTGGATGAAGCCTGGCAACAAATGAAGCCAGGAAACCAGACACGTTGGACAGGTACCTGCTGCCTGAGTGCAGCGCTGCTCCTGAGCCGCCTTCTTCTGCTCCGACGGAGGACAGAGCAAACGGTGCCAGCTGCAGCACGCACTGAGGGATGAGCTGCTGCGATTCATGCCAATTTAATCCCATCTGACCTCAAGGCTTTGCTCTGAAACGTTTCTTGCACGTTGGTACCCTGGGCTACCAGCCCCATCGCTTCCTGTTTCTCAATTTTAACCTGTCGCAACGATAATGCATTCCCCAGCATGCCACCACAAATACCTAACATAACGTCTCCTCAAACATTAGCGGTAGTGCATAGAAACCCTCTGTCCTATTGCTATAGAAACACCGTACAACGCTGCCACTTGTCAGAAAGAGAACTCTGCCCTATACATTTCATAGTAAGGCCTACAGAAAACAGGTTGCTGCAGCTGTCAAACAAATCAGATTTTAAAAACACTGCAGTAAGGGCTGTCAAAGGACTCTAAGTAAATGTTTAAGGCATCATATGATTTCGCATCAGGGAAGTGAGTTAACATTATCCACTGAGTCACCGGTTAATTCACTGCATTTCTCTGATGGTGAGCACGCATTTCCACAGATCCTTCAGGGCAAATACAAGGCAGCAAGCTGGGGCAGGGCAAATAATTACAAAATATAAACGAGCTGGGGAAATCCACTCTGCACTTTGAGCTCGATGATATGCCAGTGCTCACATGCTCGTGTTTCCTACCTGGCACTGGACAATCCTAAAACAAAGGGAGAAAAGTCCACACGGTGCCACAGGACGGAGAGACGTGCAAAAATCGTGGCAGTCGGCTGCATTCTTTCCAAAAACAGTAATTCACAACTGCAGCACAAGATTTCTTCAATACCCTACAGCAAACACCGCTTGCTCACTAAAAGGAGAGCGCACAAGTTTCCCTCTTAACAGGAGATGAGGGTGATTACTAGTGGTGGGAGGAAACTTACCAGAAGAAGAGAGTACACCCAGAAGAAAGAATTGGGATTACAGGCGGTGGTGTACCAAACAGCACCGCCAGAATGTGTCTGCAAGGGGAACTCAACTGTATCTATAAATATATGTATCTATAAATATTTATAGAAAATAAAGGAAAAGCATACACACACACGGAGGAACAAGCAGAGCGGACTTTCACAGTGCGAGCTCCAAAGAAGCGAGGTCTCAGTGAAACGTTTGTGAAGGGGCAATCTCAGCTGCGTTAATGGGAGGCTGCTGGCTTTTGCTTGCTGCGGGTTTTTAGCTGAAGAATTCTCCTCCTGATGCCCCCTTCATTTGGAGCCTGTGAAATCTGCACACAGCCAACACTGCTGCCAGAATGGTACGGAAAATTTTCACTCCAGAGCAAAGGGGCTATGCAGCAGACGCTGTGCAGTAAGAACTAGCCGGCATACAGCACCAACGTTGCTCCATGTTACCGAGTCTTAATCTCACACAGGAATAACCTTCAAGTAATTATGTTCTAATTTTGCTTTAGAGACAAACTATTGCAAATTTGCTTCCAGTGGTTTTACGAAACACAAACAGGCTGAAGAACGAAAGAGAGAAACTGCCAGGAAAAGGGAAGTTATCANCCCCCCCCCCCCTTCACTAGTAACAAAAATACCAAACATTTAACACAAAATGGGGCAAGGGAAATTCTAAAATTAAGCTTACCCTGGAGAAACAAATGGCCTCCTACTTCTAGTGCTCTGAAACTGAAGGAAGTTTGGAAACAAACCTGCTAACAATCCTTTTTTTCAGACCAAAAGATAATTATTTTACAAATCTCCCTCAGACAGTTTCCCTATTTTTCTGGCCACCACGTCTCACACAACTGTACAACCTGAATTTTTTTTTTGCAACCCTTTGAACTCATGCTACTGGTTTATTGACATTCACTGTTTGAATTGTTTTGTTGACATTTAAGATGTCCATAAGAAGGACTGCAGATTCCGGTGCACCCTTCTACAGCCTCCCTTCCACTTGTGTTGGAGAAACAAGTGGTTAAGTGCCTCAGAACTCACGTCACTCCTCACGCCAGGCAAGCATGACTGCACAAAATGGAATTTATCAAACAAAATGCATGGGAGAAAATGAGCTGTCACATCTTTTCAGTATGAAAAACAGTGTTGGGGGCTGGGATGGAGGGAGAGGCTGAATTCAAGTTATTACTCACTATTGATAAGTAAGAAGAGAAGCATCCAGTAAAAAATAAAATACAATACAATGAAAGGCTTAACACGAGGAGGAATTAGGCACAGGCCTGGTAACTACAAAATGACCAAAGGTCTGTTTGAACAGATGTGGCCTTGGTCAGGACAGCCAACCTGGGCGGTGATGTGAGTGGTTTTAAGGACAGTCCCAAGTGACAGTTCACTCCTGATCTCACCTCGGGGCTTCCTGTTCTTATTGAATGCTACCCTAAAGCCACCTCCACATTCATACCAGTAAGCTGGAACCACCTGCAGGCTGATCACCCTTCAGCGGCATCGATTCAAGTATCCCACACAAGTTTCCTAACAGCATGCTGTAAGAGTCTGGTACAAAAACAACCCTCCATTTGCTCCCTCCTACTGTAAAAATGGGGAATGCAAGAATAACACAGGAAGAAAACTTGGGGTCAAGCAAGAAGATCTGCTGAAAGACTATACTGGAATAAGGGTAGAAGAACGGGACTAGAGACAAAAGCACCATCAGCAGCATCAGATAAGCCAGGGCTAACTGGGAGGGAGGAGGGGAGTGGCCGTCCCCATCTCCCTGTGCTGTTCTGGAGCCCTGATCTGGCTTTGGCAGATCAGTCAAACTCCAGGCTGGCCTTCTCTGAGTGCGCCGGGGCAAACAGCGTTGTGACAAAACAGCTACTGCAGACTGAAACAGGTCAATGTCCAAAATGGCCCGGCAGCAATAAAAGAATTGCCAGTGTAAGCGTGGTGACCTCTTCTTGTCCTCCTCCAGCTGCAAGACTGCAGGCAGAAGGCAGACGAGAAACAAAACCTGCATTTTCCAGCGCTCCTGTTCTTTCCTCCTCGTAGCTGCTTGTACTTGCTTAGTTCTCATGGAAGCAGAAGCACAACAAAGCAGCAGGAGCAGCCCAGGCCTCCTCCTGCCCCAGGTCCATGAGATGAGCCTGTCCCTAACTACAGAGCAGCAGCTGCTCCCACGAGCAGTTATTCCAAAGTTTATTCCAAGCAGTTATTCTCTTGGAAACAGCAGGAATGATCCCTCCCAGAAAGTAACTGGATGAACTAATTCAAGGCTTGGCCTGATCGTTTCATCACCACCAGGTTACCAACGAGCAAGGGAAACGCTGGGTGTGCCCCCTTGCAGAAAGCTGCCCTCTCTCTGCCTGGGAGCCACCTTTGCTTGTCTTCAGTTTCCCACTTTGGCGGATGGGCCCAGTGCTAGGCTTGCTCAACGGCCCTTCCGCCACCCCAAACCTTCCGCTCCACTGGGATCTCACCTCGCTGCTGGTTACCAAAGGTGAGCTCAGGGGACCAAGCCACTTCCAAGAGGCAGATTGATCGATGTGACAGCATCCATCTGAAGGCAACAGGAAGGACCAGGAGTCACAAGAGCCTTATCTGGTTAGCAGACTGACCTCTCCTTTAGATTACATATACCTGGGGACTCTCTCTTTCGATAAAATCCATCAGCCTAAGACAATGCTGAAAAGAAACCCATCCTTTCAGAAAAATAGGCTTCCACATGCAGTTTTTCAACCTATTTCAAACAAAACATACAAAACAAGATTTCACACACTTGGTACACAGTTCTTCTATAAAAGGCTCAAGAAACAAAGCAATTGCAAGAAAATTGCAAAGAAATCTCAAGGAGAAAAAAAAAAAAAGACCTGTAAATGAGGGGAAAAAAAGTAATAAACAGGGCAACTAAACTTTATATTCTCCAAATGCTTGTTAGGAAAGCTAATCTTTCTTTCCCCACCCCATCTCACAGGAAATACAGCCTTGAGCAGTGCACAATACACCTACTGCTGCCTGAATGACCTGGCAAACTACAGAGGGGCACAGTGCTTCGAAATGATTTCTCAAGTTTTGCTTGCTGTCAATAGGAGAAAAAGAATCACGGAATCATAGGAGGGCTTGGGTTGGAAGGGACCTCAGAGATCATCTAGTTCCAACCCCCCTGCCCTGAGTTTCCCAATTCTCTGCACATTTGCCTTCCTCTCAGGTTTAGTTTTCGTATTTTCCTCACATGTTGCACACACAAAGCTGTCCTTCCAGGAGCGCCCATGCCCGCTGTCCTCGGCAGTTTCACACTCAGGATGCGTGTGAATAACAAGAAGTGGAGCCCAAGCACTTTTTCTCTCCATTTATGCATGCCCTGTCCCCTCATGCTAGACCGGAACGGACAGTGAAGGAGGTGGATGGTGCATCTGCATACTGACAAAGCATTTCTGACAAGCGCAGTTACTAACGGGCAGCTCCGTTTTCTGCCTTCGGTGCCTGTCTGCACGACCATTCACAGTGCCGCAGCCCCAGCGCAGCACACACCCACGCTCAGTTAGTGGCTGGATCTGAGACTGCCAGCTGAACAGCTTACACAGGACTGCCACCAACAGCTGTGCTTCTGGTAGAAGAGTTTGGTAACAGTGGCAAACAACTGGGTTACTTCCCCCAGTCAGGACCAGAGAATTTCCTGACGTTAACTCTAATTTAACACTGATCTGTGCACCCATGTCAGTGCAGGCCAGCAGCTCTCTGCAAATGGTGATGACCTGCTATCCAGTTAGTCTCCCTAGCGACAGGCTTACGTTGAGTATAATTACCTTGAATAGCCAAAACATAAAAAAAAAAAAAAACCAACAACAACAACAAAAAAAAAACCTCAGGCTATGCTCACCAATGTGGAGGAGATGGTCAAAGAGGTGAAGAT
>VXAV01000153.1:58078-73802 GCA_013399715.1 Alectura lathami | reverse complement strand
CACCAGACCAGGTTGCTCAGAGCCCCACCCAGCCTGGCCTTAGACACTGCCCGGGAGAGGGCATCCACAGTCTCTCTGGGCAACCTGTGCCAGTGTCTTATCACCCTCACTGGAAAGAATGTCTTCCTAATATCTAGCCTAAATCTCCCCTCTTCCAGTTTTTGGCCATTACCCCTTGTCCTCTCGCTCCATGCCCTTCTAAAGAGTCCCTCCCCAGCTCTCCTGTAGGCCCCCTTCATGTGCTGGAAGGCTGCTATCAGGTCCTCCGGGAGCCTTCTCTTCTCCAGGCTGAACAACACAAACTCTCTCAGCCTGCCTTCACGGGGGAGGTGCTCCAGCCTTCTGATCATCTTTGTGGCACCCCTCTGGACCCCCTCCAACAGCTCGATGTCCTTCTTGTGTTGGGAGCCCCAGAACTGGATACAGCACTCCAGGTGGGGTCTCAAAAGAGCAGAGCAGAGGGGCAGAATCACCTCCTTTGCCTGCATCCCCTGCATCATTCTTCTCTTGATGCAGCCCAGGATGCAGTTGGCCTTCTGGGCTGCAAACACACACTATTAACTCACGTTGAGTTTTTCATCAACCAACACCCCCAAATCCTTCTCCTCAGAGCTGCTCTTCAGCCATTCTCTGCCCAACCTGTATTTGTGCTTGGGATTGCCCTTACCCCACTGCAGGACCTTACACTTGGCCTTGTTGACCTTCATGAAATTGGCATGGGCCCACCTCTGCAGCCTGCCCAGGTGCCTCTGGATGGCATCCCTTCCCTCCAGTGCGTTAACGGCACTGCACAGCTTGGTGTCATCTGCAAACTTGCTGAGAGTGCACTCGATCCCACTGTCCATGTTGCCAACTAAGATGTTAAACAGCACTGGTCCCAGTACCGATCCCTGAGGGACGCCACTCATCACCAGTCTCCATTTGGACATTGAGCCTTTGACCACAACCCTCTGGGTGCAACCATCCAGCCGGTGGTCTGTCCATCAAACCCATGCTTTTCCAATTTTGCGACCAGGATGTCATGGACAGTGGCTTGGCAAATTCGTCTGCCAGTTCCCTCAGGACCTGGGGATGGATCCCATCGGGTCCCATGGACTTGTGCACCTCCAGGTTCTGTAGATGGTCTCAAACCTGATCTTCGCTCACAGTGGGTGGATCTTCCTTCTCCCAGCTCTCACCTTTGCTTTCTGCAACTTGGGCTGTGTGGTTAGAGCCCTTGGCTGTGAAGGCTGAGGGAAAGAAGTCATTGAGTACCCCAGCTTTGTGCATATCGCTTGTGATCAGGTCTCCAGTCTCCTTCCAGAGAGGACACACGTCTTCCCTGGCCTTTCTCATATCATTGACATACCTGTAGAAATTCTTCTTCCCCATTTTGTCCCTGGCTAGACTCAATTCTGTCCGGGCTTTGGCTATCCTAACCTTATCCCTGGCTGCACGGACAACTTCTTTGTATTCCTCCCAGCTAGCCTGTTCTTGTTTCCACTCCCTATAGACTTTCTTTTTACACCCAAGTAAGTCCAGGAGCTCCTTGTTCATTCACAGACGCCTCCTGACATTCTTGCTTGCCTTCCTCTTTCTTGGGATGCACTGCTCCTGGGCTTGAAGGAGATGGTCCTTGAATATTGGCCAGCTCTCCTGGGCCCCTCTTCCCTCCAGGGCTTTGTCCCACGACACCCTGCCAAACAGATCCCTGAAGAGGCCAAAGTGTGCTCTCTTGAAGTTCAGAGCAGCGAGCTTGCTGCACAACTTCTTTTACCCTCCATGGATCCTGAACTCTACCATTTCGTGATCACTGCAGCCAAGGCTGCTGCCCTTCAGCTTCACATTGCTCACCAGCCCCTCCTTGTTGGTGAGGACAAGGGCCAGCACAGCACCTTTCCTTGTGGGTTCCTCTATCACTTGAGAGAGAAAGGTGTCATCAACGCAGTCCAGGAACCCTCTTGATTGCTGGTGCCCTGCTGTGTAGTCCTCCCAGCAGATATCAGGTGGTTGAAGACTCCCATCAGGACCATGGCTTGTCAATGTGAAGCTGCTCCTGTCTGCCTGTAGAGGGCCTTGCCCTCTAAGCCATCCTGATGAGGTGACATGTAGCAAGACCACTATGAGGTCCCCTTCCCCTGCCTTCCCTTTTTAACCCTGATCCATAAGCACTCTGGCAGCTCCTCATCCATCTCCATGGACTCCAGCCAGTCACTGACACAGAGGGCAAAACCCCCTGCCCTTCTCCCCTGCCTGTCCTTCCTAAAGAGTTTATAACCATCTATTTCTACACTCCAGTCATGCTCAGTCTCAGAAATGATGTCCTACAAGTGTTGTCAACAAATAGTTCTCGGCACGTGATTTAATCAATACTGCTTTCAGTGGCAAAACCAGTCATTCAGTCAAATGTAGGCTCAGACTGCAGACCAGACTGGATAGTTGGCCTAGGTGACTTTTTGCAAAGTAATTTTAAACTCAAGGAAGATTTCCAGCCCAGGTCAGTAAGTAACTCACATGCACAAGGATTTGGAGCTGTCTCGGGGTGTTGGACAGTTGCCAGGAGAAATGCTTATTAAGTTACATTGCAAGACTTATTTAACATATGGTTACCAACAAAATTCTAGAGAAGAAGAGAGAAGGAATTTGGGAAACTGCAAGTTTTCTTGTCTTGGGTTACACTGATTCTCATGGCTTGCACAAAGTCTTTATGGTACTTTGTTCACAATGCCTGTAATAAGTTGGCATTGATAAAACCACCATTTCCACCTCAGCTTGAATGCTGCAGCATCAGATGGGTGATTTGTAAACAAATTTGAGACAGCTTGTACTTACAGATATTTATTTAAAAAAAATATATATATATATACACCTAATTTATTCAATAAGGTCAGAAAGTAGCCTTTGAATAATCCCAGCAACAGAGGAAAGTAGGAACAAAAAGTGGGCCAACCACAAGCTGTACACCTTTGACTTGGCAAAACTGTCCAGAAAATTACATGTGTACTAAGCTAAGGAATAGGGCACTGACCTCTTAAATCACAGATATGGATCCTGTCTCTATGGCATACACTTCATTTGCTGTTTTTGAAAGCCAATTTCGTCAATTTCAAGAGCAACACTCCCTTCCCAGATACCCAGAAATACTAAATTACTATCCGCACAATGAAAATTCTAGATTTCATCAAAAGGAAATGCTCCTCATGCTGCCTCCCAGAATGTAGTTTGTTGCAATACTGTCAGCTAAAATATCTTTATTAAAATAAAGAGAAAGAAAAAGTAGAATACTAAAAGCCACTTCATTCATGACAAAACGTTAAGAGTGAGTATTATACAATCATGGCACTGGCAGACCAAAAGGGACCTCAGCAGACTCCTCATTCATCTGTAGCACAGCTACAGCTCACAACTCAGCGAACAGACCAGGAACAAACATTGGCTCAGGATAACTGGAAGTAGCAGAGTCACATATCTTGGGAGTCAGTTTTTTCTAAAAAATATTGCTCATTTTTGTGATGGCATACAGAATGGTTTAACATCTTTAACTTTAAGATGAAAACTGAACAACTGCACTTTGTGGAGTGCTTTTTGTGCTGTAGCGGGAGTAGTGAGAGGCGGCTCGGCAGTACAACATGACTAAGCAAGTGATTGCCTGGTCAGTTTTTTCTAGAATTAGCCAGTGAACAGAGTCCATGAAAATGCAAGAACTGACTTGCTTAGTAAGAAAAATGCAAGTTATGGTACATGTTGATAGCATGATAGAAATGCAATATATTTCGAAAAAAGAGGTCTACATTTGCACTAAGGCCTCAGAAGAAGAAAAAGGTTTTCCGAGTTTTTCTATCCAGCACTGCTCTGGATTTCTTGATCCAGATCAGTCATCAGTACACTCTTCCTTTCTCTTTCCTTGTGTTTTCAAAGCCACTGTTGAACCACTGTATGCTACTCTTCCACCCTGTTCCCCATACACAATCTCAGCCTGGTGACAGAAAACTAAAACTCATCTGTCACAAAAATAAAACAGGATAGGATAATTCTGAAGTAAAAACAGAAGTATTCTTTTTCTTCTCCCAGTTTCCTTGAAAAGCTATGGTCACAAAATAGAATTTTAAGTTACTGAACTAATTTATTCCCTTTGTTAAGCAATTCAAAAGGACAGAGAGTGAGGGCATGCGTAATATGAGTTTAGAAGTGTCATTTATCACACTTCAGTTTGGGTCAAGGCTGCCTTTTATGAAGTCTAAGCTAGACATAAACTCAATCTGTCATAACTAAGGGATAATGAAATTCTGAGAAGCAAGTTGTGAGTTCATGTAGGCATTATAAAATTTTTTACCAAGGTTCCGGTTCCAAGAAAACTTCTAAAAAGGGAAGGGGGAAGGGAGGCAGGCAGTCCTACTGTGATTCACACCTTGATTTCATGGCTCATTCACTTCTGTATCAATAGTGTCCACACAAAGGATGCACTATTATTTCACATAATGGACAGGGCAGCTAAATGATTGGCTTCATTGCTCACTACAACTACACTGACATTTGTAAAAACGTCCAAAGGGATAAATAATTCAAAACTTTGCTGAAAGCTAGCACTAAATGGTTTTTATGGGTTGATAAAGAAGAATGCAGCTGTAAAATTCTGGCACATCCAAGCTGCAAGGAATTTGAACAAACCTGCCATGTCCTCACTTTTCAAGAGAACTGTTAAACTAACACAGCCTCTAGACTGGATTGTTCTTTTTCGACTGCAATGACCCCTACGCTAATAGATGGGAAGATTAAAAATGTATATTTTTAAAAAATAGTAATATGGAATGGTAAGGGAAGTTTCACAAAGGTGCCGAGAGAGAAGGATGTTTTGTATTACCCTAATTATTTTTTTAAACACATTCTTAAATGGGAAAAATAATTAACTTAGAGTTTCTGTCTCTGTGGTTTGACAAATCGACAAATTGTCCATTATAAAGGTAATGACATGTTTCATTTATTTTCACTAGTTCTTCTAATAGAATACTTTATTCTTAAAGTTACAAGGACAGCTGAAAAGCTTCTTTGAGATGGCAGCAATCTGTGCATTCCAGAAACACCTGTGATGCCTAGATCTGTTAGCAATGAGTGTAATGGCTTTATTTGTTTCTCATGTTATCCTCTGCATTCCAAACACTTGAGCATACTCACTCAAATAGACATTTATCTGGTTTTAGCTTGGACACCTCTTGTCCTGGCCACATTCCTCACAGTCAGAAATAGAACATATTTCAAAACAAGTCTTCCTCAGATAGTTGGACAAATAATAAAAAAAAAAAAAGAATAATTAAAAAAAAACCTGCAGTCAATTCTATCCAAACTACAATTTTTCTCCCTTTAAGTACTTCATCACCTTAAATGGCAGTAAGACTAAGCAATAATCCACTCTCTAATACGTGAATATGGCATACAGGACCTGAAGAGAACTGTGTTCAGGATCATCAAGCCCAAGATCCCATGTTGGAGGCAGTTATGAGCGTTCTGCTTGCTAGCAAGTCTTTCTTCATTCCTTTTACAGCTTTTTTAGTTTGCTGTTACTTTTTGCAGATTTTCACATCTTGAAAGTTTGTTTTACCTGTGGCTGATACTGTCAGCCCAAGCACAAATCACTGTTGTTCAGGTTATTTTCAAGATGGGTACAACTTGATTATCTTCTATTTTTTTTTTTCCCCAGTATTTTCTGTCACATAGAAATCATAAATGAGTTTAAGATTTGCTCTTTCTTCTAGGTCAGACATTGGGCTCTTCCTTCATTCCTTCTGTATTGGCTTTTCAAAGGTATTTCTAATCCACTGTTCTATTTTAACTCAGGGTGCAGACAGAAATCTACCCTTTCATTCCAGACCTGACTTTCAAACTAAGCTCACAGCAAGTCTCTTTGACCTCCTGTGGATAACTGTCATATTAAGCTCAAAATAGTTACATCTTCCTGAGGCATTTCTGCTATTTTCTTATTCAATTACTGTGGATGATGGTATCATACTCATATCACAAAGATGTCATCTTTAACTTGGATTTCTCACTGGCTTCAAACACCAAGAATATGCATAACTTTCTTTCAGAACCCTGCTGCACAACACCCCCAGATGTGCTCTACCATGTCTCCACACAACAATTTCATTTATTTGTTCATTTATTTATTTATTTATTTAGTCCAGGTGATCATCTAAAGTCTTCATGAATGCAGCTTTCTTTTGTTTGGAATTTAGAGAATTCTCAGAATGTTAGTGTGTTCAAAATACTGCTGCTGCAAAAATTATTTCCCCATCTTGGTGCATTAAACAAGTAATGCTTCACTGTGCGGCATAGCCTCTCCTCCTCTATATACAGAGAAGTGATTTCTGTAATAGTTCTTCCTAGCTATTATCTCTCGTTCAGCTTTGAGATTTTGAGCTCCACCTCCAGTTCGTTATTATTTTCTTCATAATTCATCTGGCAAATTTTTGAACAAGCAGTTTCACCCGGGGTTCCCTTCATGCATGGGAGAAATTGGTAGCGAAAGCCACAAAACGACCTCATAATTTTTCAAGAAGTTCCACAAGAATTCCCAGGAGTGGATGATGCCTAGACCATTTGTGCATCTAATCCCTTAGTTGCTTTTTTAAATGATGTCAATTCCTTCTTGCCTTGTGCCCACAGTCTCACCTGTAGGCCAGATGAAAAGGTGGCCAGAGAACAAATTTGTGCTTTGCATCTTTACCGAGGACTCAGAACAAGAAAATCTTAAATCGTGTGTAGGCCCCTAGAAGCTATGGCAATACAAACCCATTAAATACTAGTAACATACATCATGACAATAATGACCATAAATTCTTCTAAGTGAAAACAACTACATTTTTCATACTATTAATATCTTTCTTATGTCACTGAACTTTCTCATTGGAAATCCTATCACATTTGGCCTAAGTAGGATGCATAAGGGTGGCATTCAGGTCAACTGGCATTACACCTCTCCAATGTAGGCTCTTCATCCAGACTAAAAGCTCTGGAGTTCCTCTGCAAGCAGTAGAGGAACAGATGTTTCTGGATATGGCTCTTCTCATCCTACACAGGCATCCATAACTGATGTGAATTTTGGCCTCTTTGTGTTTATTTCTTCCTATTGGTTACAAAGATGAATAGAGTAGCAGTGCGGAAGCACAGATGTGCAGTGCAGATGTCTAAAATTAGGTGACGTAAATCTCAGTTCTGTTGTAGTATCTGGAGGCACAAGGCAAGATATTTTGACAGAGCATGTCAAATTGAGGGTTCCTTGTTTAAGGTGTTCTAAGCAAAAAGCTAGTACCAAGGACTTAACATGCAGGGAAAATTTTTCTCATCTGACATGGCGGGAGGAATATAATAGTTACCTTTTGCCCTGCAAAAGGAATGGCAGCTGCTAGTTTCTGGTATTAGAGCATACACTGAACTGTAATTTCAGCTGGCACAAGAACAATGAGAGCCTAAATCATGAGTTTTCCTTAATGTTAATTTAGCTTTAATTCATTTTAAAGTTTATCCACCATCATCCTCTTTGCCAGATTTCTTGTACTTGACCTTAAACTAACCTTTAGACACATGGAAAAGCAAAGAGAGTTCTGAAATACTATCTGTATGTTTTTTTGTCTTGGGAAATGTAAATTAGGGCATTGGGTGAATAACACTGCTTGGGTTTCTGTCATGAAATGTAATTGTGGGGCTATGGAAGGGTCAAGATTTATGAAGCTATCAGGACTGGAGCGGGCCGTGTGCCAGCATACACCTGCAGCACCGTTTCAGCTGTTTTTCTGACAAGTGGCTGTAGAGTAAGGAACACTGGTTTCTGAGCATTATTTAGCAGAAAAGTAGACCCCCCTCTGAGATGGGCAAGGAATATGCAGTCTGTGGAAGAAACACTGAAAGTAAAAACAGAAACTGCAAACTTGAACTTATGAGTACCTTAGAGTTTATACAATTTTGATTTGAAAATATATAACAACAAAGCTAATGAGATAACTGGAGGTACACAACAAAATGTGACTATCTAGACATGAATAAGAGGGAAAGAGTTTCCTTCCTTATGGTAAGGAAACAAAATAGACTATTATGTTTCCACAACAGGGTCATTTCTCAAAAAGATTATGTTTAACCCAAGGGACAGACTAACCCAAAAATGTACAATGCTTTTTTATGGCTATCTGATAAGGTGTGTTTGAATAACTCCCAGCTAAATAACGACATCAGCATATGCAAGTATCTGTTCCATTGTTCAGTTTTCTATCACAGCCCATCATACTAGTCTCCTTCTTACTTAATCACAGCTCACTGACTGGTTTACACAACCCCTAGATTCTGAGACTACCAGGAAAGCACAGTGAACTTCATTTAAAACAAATGCACAAAATGAAGGAATATGAAGAAAAAATTCAACATTTTTGTGTAAGCTGGGCATTACCCTTCTACTTATTAAATGGAATTAACATTAATATGGCAGAAATCTGACAAGCCATTTGCAATGAATAACTTGTTTATAGAAAGTAGTCCTCTTGTACTGAAGCAATACCTGCATAGTTCTAATTTACTTTAACGTATTCAATACACAATTTTATATATGATGTCTTTGTATGACTACTCTGTTTTTTGGGTGCAAATACTCAACAATTCCCTGTGTCAGATTATATGGAACTATTTATAATTTTCACTTTCTGAGTATATGTTCATTTTAAGATGATAATTTAAATTCTAGCCTTTTAAGTGCTAGAGTTTTTGCTTTTCATATTTTTCTTCAGTCTCAGAATACAAAAAGGAAATGTGCACAAGTTAAAATAAACCATTAAAAAAAATAAATTTGCTTTTTTTTTTTTTTTTGTAGTCCCATAGTCACATCATTATTTAAGAAAATGTAAATTTTTATATGAAGAAAGTTAGCTAAACCACCTTAATTTTTTCCTGGTATAAAAGAGGTGAAGATACTGTCCAGTTGGTGTTGTGTAAACTTATAATGTGAAGGAACACAGACTCTTAATTACAAAGTGAACAAATCTACAATGACTTACAATCACACAACAGTGACACTTCTTATGTGTTTGCACAAGTTGGATGTGCCAGATTCTCTCCCGTTTACGAAGTCAGGAATCCAAGTCTGTTCCTTGATCTTTTCAAACATATTTTTATTCATAATGGACAGCTGTTAGACAGACAAAGAGCTGGCTACTCACCTAGAACAAATTAGGTTACTACCATAAATTTCAAAGTCTGTGGGATTGTTTAGATGGAGGATTTTGGTGTTAACAAATTTCTATTTCATACTTCGAATTTTTTTTTGTAGTCCAAAACATTTTTGTTTTTACAGAATCGTTATCTCCACCCATGAGCTATCCTAAGGACTTCGCCCTTCTAGTTTTTCTTAATGTATTTAACTTGGCTTCCAAATGTTAATATTAGCATGCATCAGAAAGATCTACTCTCACAGCCATTTGAGAGCAAATTTATAATAAAATCAAAACATGAAGACAGATAGCATAGAAATGGTCATTAAAATGTTTCCATTTGAACTAAAATGATCTATTTAATGTGTTAATACCAGCTGGCAAAGATGAAGTTTCTATTGGCAAGTAGAAAATTCAGCGTGCCAGTCTTGGCATCGCATTTCTCATTGGAAGCCTCTGCTGCACTAAGCAGTATCAATAGAGACTACATAATTGGAGGAAAATTATCTCCTTATTTATGATTTTGAAAAGTCAGAGCTCTACTACCTCACAGTGCTTAGAAAGAAGAACAAAAATTTAGTAGAGAAGTTGTGATGATGTGTTCCCCCCTGCCCCCAGCCTCCTCCTTCAGCCTGGCCACGGTGCCCAAGGCCTTGCTCAGGACTGACAATGCTGTCCTGATAAATACTATGACTGTGAGCCAGTCATCTTACCCCATAAACAGTGAGCAGCCCGAGAGCCCCTGGAGCTCTAGTTCTCACAACCACGCTGCATGCCATCTCCCCAGTTCCTTCTAAATATTGAGAAGCTCAAGTAACTGTGGTCTCGAGGTGGATTATGTGGAGCAATTGCAGGAAATAAATGATTGGGACATTCCCCTCCTAAAAGAAGAAAAGTGTTGAAGAAACCTCCAGGGTGGAGCACGGTGAATATGCCAGGATCCTGTTCCATGGCAGTTCCCTAGGCAACGCCACATCCACTCCTGGATGTCAGCCTCACCAGGGGAGCTTGGTGTGACCGGCTCCAGAGATCCCGCGTGGGGGGTGGAGCAGAGAGAGAAACTGTGGCCAGGCTCTGTGACCACATTGCAGGGAAGGGAACTTTCTGGTGCTGTGGGGTTAAGCAAGAACCCTGAGGTAGCAGCGTTTCAGATTTCTGCCACACCAATCACAACAAAGATAAGTGTGATTAGAGTCGCTCAAGCTCCACCTGAAAACAGTACAAAATGGCTCAAGAAAGGAGGAATTTTGGGGGAAGATACCATCGCAGACAAGTCAGGAGAACACTGCTGGCGTCCAGAACAAGTCGATGAGCTGGTCTCCCCCTCCTCCCCCATAGGGACACCTGTTGGGTGAGATCCACACACTCAGTTACTCTGACTGCTTTCCTGGGAAACTTAGAAATCTCTATAGAGTGTTTTTCATGTTTTAAAGCGTTTTTTGGCTGGCTGCATTACTGATATTATTGTTATTCGCACGTGCCGTGCAGACAGTGTTTTATCGCCAGCAGTCCAAAAGAACTTGTTCTCTTTTGCTCCAGCAAACAGAACCATTCTGTAAGATAGTGGCAAGAGTTCTCATTAAGCGCCTAAACAGGAGGTCAGCACGACTGGACCTATAGAGCTGAAGTGGGCTAAACAGACAGTTAAATGAGACCAATCCTATACAGTGTATAGTGGGTCTCAACCCCTTTTAATGCAACAGAAATACATGTTTAAAGTCTGGACTTCAAGGCAAATAAGAAGGTGTACCTAGACTCTGGGAAACTGCTATATGTTTTCATTTCTTGCAGCATTAACTAAACAATAGCTGTGAAAATGACAATTAAGTTGAAATTACTTACTGCTTACCACATAAGTGTATGAACTTCAGTCTTTTTCTTCTTATTTATATCTAAATTTTAAATGAATACAAGAACATTTTTCATCTAATGCTTGACAGATCCTATTATGATTTCTTCCTCCTCTTTAGTGTACTTCTTAGCTGTGCATACAGCAGAAAAGGGCAGGGAATTAATCAGAATGCCAGAAGAGTTGGGTTACACAGTATGTAGAAAGCACTTCAGCTACATTATTTGCACAATTTCTGTAGGGAGTAGTGAAATAGAGGTCTTAAATTTAACATGTCTGGCCTAGTTCCACCTGGAATCAGTTCAAACCCATTGCCTGCAGCTTGCTGACTACAGAGTGGGAAATCAGTCTTTATATTAAGAACCGATGGCGAATGATTCCAATTCACATTTTTCAGCTGGTATGTTTTTTAACCTGGAGCAACAGTGAACTGAAAAATTCTGCAATTCTGCAAGCTGGGCATAAAAGCTGTGTTACAGACTAAATACATTTCCAGGTCTGTGAAGTCAACAGAAGGATTTTGCTTTGGTGTTTCTCCAGTTGCTATGCTATCCACTGAGGTTACAACCTGTACTATATCATCAACCTCTACCCTGTTCTTTTTCTCCCTATTACCAGTCAGTGTCAAAGATGCTCAGCTGCTGTGATCTACAGTTTAGTGCTGACCCAATTTCAATACCTTTATAAATGCCTGATGTAGACTAAAAGATTATTGGTCACAAAGATAAAAATGTATCTCTGAAGTTAACCTGCTGCACTTTCTGATTTGAAGCATACATTTTGGTTCTATGACATTGCATTATGTCTTTCAATGCTCTGTCAAAAATTGAGTGGTTACTCAAATACCTTTCAATAGCAGAGATATTCTCCTATTCTGTAAAGTGCTGATTTTCACATTTCTCACGTAATTATTTGAGGAAAGTCTGACATGTTTGAGTGCGTATGGACATGAATGAAAACGTTACTGGCAGGAGTCTCACAGAGTACAGAAATAAAATCTACAAAACCTGTATTGTACTACTGATGTCATTAAACCTGGGAACTGCAGTGGCCATATAATACAGATGTATTGAAATGTATATTGATGTTGTAAATATTGGCAAACATAAATTTACATATTACAGCAGAAGATTTTAATCATGTCACAGGAGAACAGATCCCAAATAAATTTCCAATATATGATAAATATGGGAACTTCATACAAAAAAAGAACCTTTAACCATTGATTTTTCTTACATGTAATCAATGCCTTTTGAAGAAAAACCAAGTTTTATTTTTGTAAGAATTTCGTGCCCATAAATTATCTCCATGAAGTATTTGTATATTTAGTAACAGTATGAAGTGAACAGAGAGTTAATTTGATCTTATCTGTCAGGTGAAATGAAACTTAAAAAAATATATTGGGACAAACATATTCCTGGAATATCACTACTCAGTCAAAGACATTTTGCCTGGATGGTTTTATGAGATTCTTCAAGGATCATGTCTAGCTGACCAAGCTAGTAGTTTGTTTCAGTACTGTTTAACNAGGAAATTCTATTTCCAAAGAAAATAGATATGCTAAAAGAATTTGATAGAACAATATGGAATCATTGGTCAGTGTAACACTGTTTATCAGTAGATGTCAACATATGATCTAACATGTCAACATGTCAACATCTTAGATCCATGTGGAAAACTGGGAGAGGTGAAGAGGGAAGAAGAGTTCAAAAAGTAAATGAGGGTCAAAGACAGGAAAAAAAAAAGTAAAGAAAGAACATTGAAAATTGAGAATGAGAACCTCCTTCAGTGGAGTTTTATTGCTTTATGTTGAATTGAAAGGCTTTCCCAGCTATTCCATCACAAAATACCTACCAAATGAAACTTGATCAAGGAACACAGAGGATCAGCATTCTTGTCATACCTACTAAAATGGCCTTTTTCTAAGGTAAATTTTCATCTGCCTGAGTGAAACCAGAGTCTGCTTTTGCATACTGAGACACCTTTCCAGTAATGGAAAAGCAAAGAGATTAAAGGGCTGCATTTTAACTGTGGGAAAAAGAAAGATAAGGAAAGTATACAGAAGCATTCACTTCATTGGAAATGTCTCAAAATTACAAGGATTTCAGCACAAAGACACGTCAGCAATTATCTGTTTCTACACATGATTTTCAACATGGCATGGTAAACTGAAAGGAAGTGACTTTTCATCTATTCATTACTTATTGGAATTAATGTGTCAGCGATACAGCCTGGAAAGCTCAATGGTTATGTCAGAGATGGGCTGGGAACTCAAACCCAGCTGCAATGAACACTTCAGGATGAAGGATTCTCAGTCAGTAAGTTAATATTTGGTTCAGGGCCAAAACCAGAATGTTCTATTTCCAAATTTGATCCAGATGTAGCCCAAAAGGTTGGAAGTCCTATGATAAAAGCTGCTATTGTGAGAAAATCACATCTGAGATTAATTTGTTAACCTAAACCTTAAATTTGCATTGGCAGGACCAACGGAGAAGTGGAAGTGTCTGTCAAAATCCCACAAGGAAGAGGGCTGTGTCGTGGATAAGTTAAACCAATAAACGATACAAGAACTGGCTGCAGTTCTAACACCTCGTTCAGTCAAGCTGGACCTAGTGTGCTTCAAGCACAGCCTAGCCTTAAAGTGGTCTAAAAGCTAGGTCTTACTTAAGACTGTCATTACAGCAGCCATGAAAGGAAGGAGAATCCATTGCTGCAGTTGCCCCCAAATCATTTTCATTTCTATGGAGAGGAGATAAACCATGCTCAAGATCTAGTCACATGTTTTTGTGTAGTTGCAGTTCATGAAGAAGTCTGTACATTACCAGTTCAATTTGCACGGTGCTTACGTAGCAGATCTAGTACCCAAACTCAGGCAATGCTATAATTTCTTCTCCAGTGACTCTCGATTAAAACTGTGTCAGATTAGAGACTGTCACTCAGTATAAAGCACAAAAAATAACTGAAAATTCTAGATTTCCTCTGAAAAAGAAACTGCTCTGTCTCAAATTCTGTATTTGACTAAAAATAAAAGTTTTACTTACAAAAACATTTTTGGGTGTTTTAAACTGAAATTAAAAAGTTATCCTGAAGAGCTACACAAAATGTTACTGGAGTGCATAAAGAAACCATAATCTTTGAAATATATGTTAGCTTCCACATTCTCAACACAGATTCATGAATACATATATTTACACCACAGAGTTTGTTATTTAGGTCTCTGTTCTGAATTATGCACATATTTATTTTGAAATTTCACTAAAAAATCCACTAACAAATGGAAGCTCCCATGTAACAAAGCACATGCCTAAGTTTTTCCAGGGCAGTGTCTAGAAGGTGAAACAATCTTGAAAAGGAAAAGGTTTTCTTAATTTTGGTAAGCTCCCTACTCTCAAGTGTTTCAGACTCAGCAAGTTTCTACGATGATCAGAGGCTGGAGCACCTCTGCTGCGGAGAACAGCTGAGGGAGCTGGGGGTGTTCAGCCTGGAGAAGAGAAGGCTCTGGGGAGACCTCATTGCGGCCTTCCAGTACTTAAAGGGAGCTGATAAACAGGAGGGAGAGCGTCTTGTTACATGGACAGATAGTGATAGGACAAGGGGAAATGGTTTTAAACTGAAACAAGGGAGATTTAGGTCAGATGCAAGGAGGAAATTCTTTACCCAGAGGTGGTGAGGCCCTGGCCCAGGCTGCCCAGAGCAGCTGTGGGTGCCCCATCCCTGGGGGTGCTCAGGGCCAGGCTGGGTGGGCCCTGGGCAGCCTGAGCTGGGGGGTGGCAGCCAGCCCACGGCAGGGGTTGGGGGTGGGTGGGCTTTAAGATCCCTTCCAACCCAAGCCATGCTGTGATTCTGTGATGTATCTGGTCTTCCTTCATAAGTTGGAGAGCCCATCATATCCGTCTATGTATTTTCAGTCATACAGTGATACACTTGGGAAACAAACAAACAACAACAACAACAACAACAAAAACACAAAAACAGAACAAAAGCAACAACAAGAACTGTTGTATAGCCATAATCAATTCACTGATTCATTTTCCCTTGGAGCTCTAGTACACAAATTAATTTATAAATTAATTACCCAGAGGAATCTGAAAATAGAGTTTTTAGGTTCCATGGATGTCTTTTTCTTCAGTGTGCAAATCCTTAGGGTCAAAAAGACATAATTCCCAACAATCTCCCTGGTAAGATTATATTATTTTATTTTTATATTCATTTGACTCTACTCTGATAGCCCAGAGGAACCAAGGTTTACTGAAAAATTTGCTCCATTTCTTTGTAGCTTTTATTCAGCCAGTCAGATTAGGCTTTCAGCAGGGCTGATGAAATCCCACTGTTCACAACACAGGCCCTCAATGTTTTTGAACAGTTTGATGTTTAAATTTTAGGAAGTAGTTCAACATCACTGGCTTCCAACTCATTTTATGCTTCAGTAAACAAACTGGATGAAAGAGAGGACCAATTCATTCCTCATGTAATTCCATTTACCAATGTTGACTTATGATATAGCAAGGAATCTATGAAACAGCACCTATACAAAGTTTATGAAATTTGCCCATGGAATAAATCTTTTTTTTTCTTTTCTCTTTCCTTTCCTTTCCTTTCCTTTCCTTTCCTTTCCTTTCCTTTCCTTTCCTTTCCTTTCCTTTCCTTTCCTTTCCTTTCCTTTCCTTTCCTCTCCTCTCCTCTCCTCTCCTCTCCTCTCCTCTCCTAT
>VXAV01000153.1:36125-57957 GCA_013399715.1 Alectura lathami | reverse complement strand
TTCTTCAATCACTAACATCAGACATTACCATAGATCGCAAAAAGGCAAAAATCTCCCCAAGAATCATTCATTTTTCACTGTACATGGATATAGGTATACATGTTTTCATTCTTTCTTCAGGTTAGAAGACACTATCAGTACCCTTGTGATTAAAATAAATCTTTGCCTACTTATGTTATTTCATACCACCACTGCCAGAGGTTTTGCTCTTTTGACATTTCTCATTGAGCTTTTTATATGTTGCTGCTGATCTGGAATTAAAAAAAAAAAAAAAAAAAATTCAAATAATTATTCACACTTACTGTCTAATAGAAATTTTTGTCTCTTTGTTTTGGCTTTGGCATACTTTTAGCACCTTATCATTTGCATGATTCTGCATGCAAAATCAAGAACACAAATTTTTTCTTCTAAAAACAACCACTGCTTTCTATCTCTTGTGATTCATCTGATATTTTAAATACAGTCTGCAAGCATTGTGATAAGTTTTAAATTTTCAGATAAATATTTCATAGTTCACAGCAGTATTGGAGACATGGAACTAATAGAAACAGGCAATCTTGGAACAGGAATATTGCTGGATGACATATCAAAACCTTATATCTCAATACTGTAGTTTTGAAATTTGGAGTGCCTAGAGCTGCAAAAAACATTGAAAAGCAACATGCCCTGACAATTCATTCACACTTTTTCTTATAAAATAGTATTTAATTTTTTGTTTACATTAATATAATGCTGTTTATACCCACATGGAACGTTTTACATCTCTTTCTAATGCACAAGAATTTAGCACACAATTTTCATTTGATTGTTCTTTGGTTGTTTTCAATCTTTAAAGTGCCAGTTTTGTGGTTTTCATTGATGTTGTTGAGTTGCCAAAGAGAAATAGTGTATGATCATACCTTTGCATCACAAGAATGATACAGTACATACACATGTCATGGGTGACATGAAACTACTTTTTATGGTAACTTCTCCTTATTGAGGAAGGCCACGTAAGTCTTCAACTAATTGCTACAACCAAAGGTCATGAAAGTCTAAAGGTTTACTGTTGAACCTCACATGAAAGGTGTCCTAAGTGGTGTTCCACAAGACTCAGTATTGAGGCCAATTTTGTTTAATATTTTTGTCAATGATCTCTACGAGGGGATCAAGTGCACCCTCAGTAAGTTTGCAGATGTCACCAAGCTGGGCAGCAGCATTGTTCTGCTTGAGAGTAGGAAGGCTTTTCAGACGGATCTGCAATCAATGAGCCACATCCAAAATATGGCATTCAGCAAGACTAATGATGGGTCCTGCTCTTGACAAAGTACTATATTAATAATTATGGTGTAATAATTATCTATCCTTAAAAATTTAATTGTTGTCTTACATGCATTTTAAATATAGTAAGCTTACACAGTTCTTATAGAACTTAAAAAAATTGAGTAGCTAGGTAATGCAAAAAAAGTTTTCCAATGGTAAACAAAATCTCTACTGATCTGGAGTGTTTTAACTTCGAGCTGAACTTCAGGCAATGACTTTTACTCACCTTAATTTCTGTAGAAACCAGGCAGGTACTTTCCTGCCTGGGGGTACATCATTAGGAATCAGTGGACTTCATTTTCTGTACAACAAGAAACCCCATGCATATATTTTGATATCCTGACTCTCCTTTTCCCTCTGTCATTTTGAACATTTGAATATTTCTTACCATGGCAGTCAGAAAGTATCTGAAGATACAATGAATACTCACTATGCTCCTGCAGATAAGAAAGCTGTGTATCTCTATTCTGCGGAGTAGAATCTGAGTGAAAATATATGTGTGGTTTATGGAGGAACCAAGATTATCTACATACAACTTCATTTGTCCCAAGGTTTCTGGTTTGTACAAACAGGTAGGAATAACAAGAACTGAATACAAGAAATTGCCAAAAAAGAGCTAATCAAAAAGACATCTAGAATAATTTTTCTTCTCAAAACTTTACCGATAACACTAATTAATCTGGCCACGATAATCCACAACAGCCTGACTAACGAAATTCAGCAAATGTGTAATTCCATTCTGTCTTTTCTAGCACAACTATTTTAAAACTCAGAGAAAGCAAATCAGAAAATGTTCATTTAATTTTCTATAAGAAATGCAAATTTCTATAGAAATAATAAAAAGTCCAAATCTGAGGGAAAATATGTAAGTTTAGGGGCATTATTTATATAGAAATAGAAAACCTTTTTCTTCAGTGCTGAAAGATTTTCTGTAAATATATTTGCATAGAAAATGTATTGTTTGCATAAGTGATATCTGTGATTACAGAAATCATTGCTGTGGCTGGACAAAAGAAAACAGAATTCTGAGAATTTAAAACCAGGCTCATGCCTGTGACAAGAATGTCCTATACATTTATAGTGTTCAGTGTTCAAGAAGTTACAGAGATGACTTATTTTGAACTTCTAGAAGTCACTCATTTTTGCATAACAGGCATGAAGTAGTTTACCTGTATGAAATACTTACCTGTTTACCTCTCTGTTACTTAACTGAGACAAAAGTAGGTACAGGAAAATGAAAAATATTTTCGTATACACCCACCTCCAAACTGACTGGCATAAACCAGTCCAGAAATTGCTGTCTGGCCAAGCACATCACAGTCCAGGTAAATATACTGCGCTGAGATATACCCTGCATGCCTAATCTAATCATCTTCACTGGAAATGTATTCCTTTAAACACAGCACTGTGCTCACACATCATGCAGCCCAGAGTAGGACCCTAACTTGAGACAACTAAAGGCTCTTTTTAAAAAACTTGCCTTCTATCCGTGCTCCAGCTAGCAGGTGTAAATCTAAATTAAGTACATTTTATTAGCAGATTTATGTTTATCTTTTCAGAAAGATAGCAATGTCTGCAACAAATATTGTCTGCAATTTTCTTTATTTCAGAGCATCCCACTTACAAACTGTGAATGCTCACTGGTTCTGCTCCTTGTGTTGTGGTGATGAAGTTCTCTCTTTTCATCAAAACAAGTATGTTAATGCATTTTTATCCATTCTGCCAAACAGTTTTGACCACAAACAAGTGCAATAAAGTTTCCTTTATTACCTATAGATGAAAGACTCTAAAAATCTTTATGCTTATGAATTTTAAATGCACTTGTGTTTGGATTTCCAGTTATTGACAGTTTGAAATTACAGACCTCTGTAATAAGGGAAACACGCTAGATTCTCCACTAAAATTATATGCTTTGTGCCTCCCATGTCATGGTTCAAGGCCCTGGCAGAGGGACAACCCTAAATATACAGAATCATACAGTAGCTTCTTTGAGGCTTTTACATAGATAGAATTTAGCATTACCTTGCCACAAATCCTGGCTGACTGCTCCCACTCTTAGCTGTTTTCCTACATAGTTTATTGATAATGGATTTCTTCAATGCATCAACTGAAAATTCCAGCACCCGAAAAGTTTCTGTTCCTGATTCTTGACTTAGGATCCTTGTGTGAGCTTTTGCTCATGTAGGAAATGGCTCCACTACCTTGCAATAGAGAACAACAAGAACACATCCCTCATGATCCTGTCTGGCCAGGTATCTGTGTTTGTCCAGCTTTCTTCCACAAGGTTAGTGCTACAGAAAAACACTGCCATTGATGAAAGGCTGAGAAAAGCAGGAAAGTGAGACTCAATTTCTAAGGAAAAAAAAGCCACTTTCATCAATATCATTTTCTGCTTCATCTTCGCTAAAGATGTCTGAGGAAAACATAGACATTTGACCAGCCTTCATCAGCCATATGTTGTTACATCATCTCTTGTGTGTATCTGATGTGGGGGCACAGTGTGCAGTGTTGATGCATGGACATTTCCAGGGATCTTTCTTTGACTGAGGAAGCATTTAACACCCAGTGACACTTCTTAGCAGATTGCTGACTCTAGGGCTTGTTGAAACCACCAGAGCAGCTAAGTGGAATTGCTGCATTAAGCCATTATGATCATGTAAACAACAAAAATTTGCTAAGAAGTCCATTAAATGTTGAGAAGATAAATGCCTTGCCATCTTGCTCCATTTATGAACCTTTTTGCATACTGTTCTGTGATGAGCCTTGACAGATTTGCTGTTAGAGAGGAAGAAATTTTTTTTGGAATAACTGATCTAAATTGTAGGATACAGTTTTCCTTTCAAATCAACTGTTGAATTCAATTCTGACTGTGTGTAGGGAATTCATGCTAACAGTTTATTCAAAAGCTGAGAAAAAAAGAAGCAGCAAAATACTGGAACTAAAGGTAAGTGGACAGACATAAACGTAGTTTGTTTATTTTCTTCATTAAAAAAAAAAAAAAAAAAAGAGAGAGAAAGAAATAAAAAATCCTAAAACTGAAAATTTAATGATATTTTTTTTTCCACTGGCATCAGAAAGCAGTGAAAAGATAAAACTGATCTTCTAAAATGAGAATAATGCTTTTTTGTTGTTGTTTTGGTTTGTTTTTGCTATGGATAGGGGGACAAAACTCCAAAAGTAATTCACTAATTCTGTAACTTATTTCCCATTGTGAAAGATACATTAAAAGAGATACATCAGAAAATGATATAAATTTCCTGTTACAATAAAGAAATGTATGTAGCATCCAGCCTGCTAACAGAAAGCTTCAAATTCTCTTTTTGGTGAAGAATTACACTGACCTTGTTGTAAAATAACATGTAATATATGATTTTACAAGGAATAAGGAATTAAATTTCTTTTATGGTAAAACATCTTCGTATCTTTTAATAAAGATATTATGACGTACTCTAAACTCTTAAAGACTGTGAGTGTGCAGTTAAAAAGAAAAAGATGGCTTTTCCTCCCAGGTGTGAAGGCAGAACAAACGCAATATCAAAACATTGAAATTAGAGCAGTGTTTGCTCTGGATGTGTAGTCTCTCACAAGCAGCCTCCACGGCTTCCTAAATGACCTGTTGTAGCTCTTACATCAGAAGAAAAACTGTGAGTTTGTGAGAATGCAAAGTCATTACTCAAAGGATGCTCTGTCTGACTGAGAGCAGAGCTTGAATTTGTCTTTCAGTTTGAACTGCCTGTCCTACCCTACAGGTCAACAAGATGGTTTTCCTCCTAAGGGAAAAGTGTATATATATATGCACATATACAGATACATATGTATGTGTATATATAATACACATTAATGTATATAAACATATGTATCAATTTCACCCTGAAGGGCAGTTCTAACATTCTGCACCTTTAAAAGCTCTGGTTGAACATAACAGCACTTTTCCTCTTCCTCCCAGACAAGACAAAGTGATCCACCCACATGTGGGCTGAGAGTGAGACCCCCAGCCCAGGGCCACGGTGTGGCTGTGAAACCTCTGCCTCCCCACTACAGCATCCAGCTCCTGGCTCAGTCCATCAGCTGTAGCCCCAGTCCACACTGCGCAGAAATGCTGTGAACTTACAAAATATTACATTGCTATACAGTTTCAGCCTGTGTCTGAAAAGCCTCACTGGAAAGCTAGTAAACCCTGTGTCACTGAAGAATTATTAGTAGCTATTAACACTGATGAATCTGTATGTGCTGTATGTATGAGGCAGACTCACAGGCAGCGACTCTGGGTCCCATGGATCACATCAGCACAAAGCCAGCAGAGGCTACAACTACGCTGATAAGACGAAGCATGCCATGAGCCCTGCCCTGGCACATCCTAACTGCTCAGTGGGTGCTGCTGCAGCAGCAGATCCCTGTGATGAAAGCACAAAAACTTTCCTTGGGCTTCTAAGGGGCTCTGCAGAGGCAAAACCCATCTCACACGACCTTTGATCATCTGTGATATGTTCTTTCTGACTGGTTGTCAACCTGAAAATTAAAACGCCTGGTAGAGAAAGCACAACAGCCACTACAGCAGAGAAAGACTAATCATTTGTTCTGACTAATGAGGACATCGCCTCTACTGTAAATCAAACTGGTCCGATGTCATTAGCCACTGATATTTCCTTTAAAAAATCAAAATGCCTGCATCCACAAAAGCAAAAGCAGCATACAAATTTCAGTATATTTGTTTTGCTAATGAGATAATTAAAATTATTTTGCTTCCTTCATAGCCTCAGGCTTGGACATAGAAAACATCAACAGGCTTTGCACATTTCATGATAAGATAAACAAAGATATCAAATCAGGCGATAAAACAGAGATACACTTATGAATGGTAAGTAATACCAATATTTAAATTATTTACATGGTTAAAGAATGATTGTGTCTTTTTTATCTTCTACTAATGACAAACAAGAAAAAAGATCAAGAAACACAGCTGGGCATTTATTAATTCTATTATTTCCCCTACAATTAAACTTTCATCAGCTTCAAAGAATATTTGGGTTCTGTCCAACGCAGTTGCCGTGTTCAATAAAGGGATTAAAGTATAAAAGATACATGTATTACCTGTAGAAGTGTGTGCAGAGATTTGTTCTCTGAAAAAGAAATACTGTGCAGCAAAAGAAGCAAAGGTTTTTATGCAATAGAAAATTTAAAAAATTAGTTTAAAGTTATGTTTTAGCAAATAGACAAAAAATATTGGAAATATTATCTAAATACTTTACCTAAAATGAGTAGCCTTTCTAATCAAGCATCAGAATTTCTTAACATCATATACCCTGAACTGAGATTGGTCATAAATACCTTTTGAAAACATAAAATCTGATGTAAAATTTGTATAGTCAAAACCAAGACTTCAATCACAAGTAGTAGGGTTTTAAATCCAAGGACTTATTTTAAGATCTAAACTCTTTATTCTCAAAATGAGGAAGAGTAGCAGAGTTGGAAAGCAGTGTGGTTGTCCCCATCCTGCAGACAAAGCACCTGCTGCAGTGGTTGCAATGTTATCTCTTTGCCATGGGATGTGGCAGAGAGACATGTCCATCTTACGCTACAAAAGAAATCCAGTCCAGAAAAGAAGGATCTGTAATCACACTGCTGCAAACATCAATATCTTCCAGGCCACAAGAAGCTGCTGCTGCCTCGGACATCAAATTAGATCAATTGGCCATCTGGGGTGAACACATGGAAGAACATACAGAGAACAGTGAGCAACAATTAATCTCCTAAAGGTTTCAGGAAGGAGAATAATCAGTAATTCTGAGATCTCATCTCTAACAGCACTGCAATTTGTGAAGAACTTCTGCCCTTAATGAAATCTGAAAGTCCCAAACAAAGAGAATACCCATCTGACAAGACAGCTCTCCGTCAGCTGTGAGTCACTTCTCAGAGAAGAGGAGAGCTGTCTCTGTACTGCTGGATGCAGAAAACAATAGTCAGGGCCTGAACGCCCCATGGTGATTCAGGGAATGGAGCCTCAGTTTTGGTCAGCTGGCACTGACTCAGAGTGCTGGGCACCTCTGTTGTAGCCGTACCTCACATATCAGGGAGGGTCAAGAGAGAAACAGACAGGATCTTCTCAGACACACAAGACCTTCAAAAGCCCCAGACCCCTGCAGCAGTGGAGATGCAGACAGCGTCTGCCGCCAGCAGAACAGAAAGCGCTTCACCTGGGGAAGGTGAAGGATGGGCGCTGGTGACCAAGAGCCTGACGTCTTTTTTCTCTTGCTCCACCTGAAGGCCTCCAACTACAAAATAGGTTCACTGCCTTCAAGGCTGAGGAGATGCCACATGTCAGGACCAACTGACCCTGAGACATGCAGGATGACCAGTAGAAATTTGCAAATGGTGGAAGTGGGCAGCTGCCTTCGGCATGGGGTATAGGCACACACCTGCCAACCTGACCTGTCACCTGTAGAAGCTCACTGCTTGCTTTGGGCCCAGACCTGAGGTGCCGTGGAGAGACTGTTAAGACTTGTTTTACCCTCTGAATATTATGAGCCTTGATGGTCTTCCAGGTGGGGAGGGAAACAATGACACTGCCAGGGACAACCCCGGCAAATATCAACTCTGATTTCAGAGTTCTGGGGGGCAGAAATCTGGGGCTTGAGGGCCCAGGTGGTATTCCGCTCTGTACTGCTACGAAGCAGGAAGGAGGATGGAATTGATAGTACACATCAATGATTGTTTGCAGAGGTGTTGGTTGCCATGGCCTTGGAAAGTTTTTTGAGGGTCAATGTCTGCTTGAGCAGGGAGTTGGAACCAGATGAGGTCTGGTTCAAACCAGAGGGCTCTCCTGACCTTACCCGCTCTGTGATTCTTCAAATTCACTGCAGTAAGTGCAATGGATCCAATCCCAGCTGAAGGATGCACATTTTCTGCAATTTTTGGTTAAAGCTGCAAAATGCAAATTATGAGACCTGGACTACAGCATTCCAACAACATATAAAGGAGTATTTAAATTGTAATAGAAATGGGAAAATAATTAGAACTGTCTCTGCAGCCACCAGCTGTGGTGAGGGCTAAACAGTATCATCAGGCTCCAGATCCTCAAGGAACATACAGCTCTCCCCAAGGTGTAGTCTTGGCTTACTCTTTGGGAGATGAAAGAACAAATGCTCCTTCTCCCTCCTCTAGAGTGCTTCACCCCAAATCCTACCACCCTGCTTCCTCTCTCCTTTGCTGGAGGAGTTTTCTGCCATTCATAGGAGAACAGCTGAGCAGAAACAGACAAAATTCTGCTTTCTTCAGGCACTGCCCCCCTACAGATGACTTATGCATTCACATCTTCCTCCAGCCAAACTGGCCTGGGGATGTGCCGGAGCTGCTGAGTTACTGACAGTGAATGAGAGGTGAGCACTTAGGGAGACAGCAAGAAAGCTGAGCTGGGTAAACAGCCCTGGCCTCCTCCATATTGGCTCCTCAGGTACAGGGTTATTCAGTTATCTTGGTTCCAGCAAAACTTTTGGACTAGATTCTATCTTTTTAATAGAATAAATAATTTAATATTGTTTCTGAGAGAGCTGGTGAAAAACAGTGAAACACATCAAGACAGCAACCTGTACTTACACTCTGAAAAAAAAAATCTAATTTTGTCTCACTCATTGCTACATAAATTAGAAAATGCTCTTCGGTTGGAAACCATTTGCTTAACGTTGTGTTGCATATCTTCTATCAAACTGTTGAGGGCTGCTTTTTTTCTCCTGCTTTGGTTAAACTGTATAGCTCCCTTTGGAATTGTTAGATTAATTTGATTTGTTTTATAGTTAGTATGTGAAAGGTTCACAGACCATAGGGCTTACCTTTCCTTTTGATAAATAATTTCCTTTTTATGGTGCAATTAGGATGCTGTGTGTTTTTGCAATGCACCTCAGAGGTAAGCATGACAAATGGGAGATATTAAAACTTCTGTTTCTTTTGCTCTCCTATACAAGAAGAACCTGAAGAATCCAGGATGAAATTTGTAATTCTGCCTCTGAATTTATCCAGCTCACATTTTTCTACTGTGTGCCATATATTTTGTGCTGATGCATCACAGTGTTTCTGCATTTGTACTTGATATTCACCTCGGTCTAGAGGCTTCTCTGTATCGATCTATCTATACACGCCAGCACAGATCAATACATGCATTTTCTGAGGAATCTGAAGTTATTTTTGTGAATGTTAACAGGTGTATACAAAGCACATGCAGATATTTATGATGCTTCCAACTCACTACCAAACTGATTACAGCAAATTCTAAGAACACAAGAGTGCTTGTAGCTTATAATATCTGTATAAAATGATAAGATGTTGTGGGTTTTTTAGTGGGCAATTACATCTATACCTAGCCTAATGGGTATTTTTATTCATCTGCCTATATGAAAAGATGTATAACTGAGATACCCTCAAGACACATGTAAGCCATTTCACCAAACAATTTATTTTTGACATAAAGTCAGAAAAAAATCCTCAGCTCCTTTACATAATGGAATATACCAAGATACAAAAAAGCTGCTTTGTAGAATAATGTTTCACATGCACATGAAAGGTCTTTGCATCAAGATTTAAAGAACAAAAGCTGTCGAAGAATGCAAACCTAGAGGAACAGATCATTTGTTACAGTATGTAACTCTTAGTTGTTCTTTTGTAAAATCTACAGACTATTTATTCCATTGCCTATCAGAGTTTGTGTTCTAATGTGAGGTCTTTTATTAAAATATGTTCCCATTTTCAAGTTTCCCTCCCCTCTCTTACAAAAGTTGCAGTCACAAAACCATAACACAGGAACAGCATCACATGACATAGGTAAGCAGTCTGATATCATACATGTAACATGGTTTCTGATAATCTTTTTCATTATTCAGATTCATTTCCCCCCTAAATGAATAACATGCTTGAACAATTTAAATAGCAATTAGAATGCATTTTAATCCATCTTCATGCTGCTAACAGCATGCAAACAGAAGTATGAACTACAATCAATGAGTACATCATTTGCAATGAATGCTTGTTCAGCTCTAGTATGCTGTTAGAAATGATAGGTTTGTGGTAGACATGAAAACCTGAGTCAGAGCTCCGGAATTAAAATAATACCAAATTTACACAGGAAAGGTACACTCAATACCATTTGCTCCACAAGATAAAGTACAGTCATCTCATGAAGAATCAGAAATGCATGAGTGCTGATGCTTGTCTGGTCCCATTGCACCCTTGTCTCCAGCTCACACTGCAGAGCACCCAAGGTTCTGGAAAAATTTTATTACCAGAATTACTTTCCTCTGTGTCGTGGCAGCATCATTCCACTGTCTCAGTCATAGGTTGTTAAGAAAGTGAGAATAATATTGCCTCATCATAGGAATAGCAGTATGGTATAGAAGACTTTTTCATCTGTGTCTTCATAACCACGGGGAGTGGAGTCCTAGGACTCTCCCTAACTCTCCTCAATGTTAGGCAGTGAGAAGGTGCAAACACATTTGGCAAACACTGCATTGAAAACTTGACTCAGGAAGGAAAGAAAAGCTTTGGGACAGTCCACTGTTAACCTTGAAAGAGAATATTTCATTACCCAGGCTCAGCTGGCTCCTTACCAACAGTACTGTGTGAGGAGTCTGATTCTACACATTGAGCAATCCCTGAAGCTCAGTATAAAGAAATGCCTTTATATTTCTATTGTACCCAAGTGCTTTGAGGATGCATATCCTCACAATATCTTTTCTCATTTTATTTTTCTCACTGGCTATTCTAGTATGCATGTATGCTGCGCAGGCACGTTCCTTACTGTATTACCAGAGGCTTATAGTTTCCATGAAGAGCTTCCAATTTCTTTTATTATCCATTTTACATTTTACTTGCATAAATGCAGAAAGGAAGATCACAAAGAAAAAAACGCCTGAGGACCCAAACAAGGTCTGTATAGTAAGGTGAGGACCTGAAAATGGAAGGCTGCCTAACAGAGTATGCACACTCTATTAATACACTCAATTAAATACTAAGGCTGAAGTCACACTCATTGGAACTGAGCAACAATTTTTGCTGATTTTTTTATTTGAAAACAAATTATCATTTAGGTTGAAAAGCAAATTGTCAGTCACCATGTTTATTAAAAGCTGTTGTAAATGCATACATATACTGAAATCATGCACATTTCAAAGTTTTAACAGCAATTTTTAAAAGAACTTGCCTGTCATTTCCATAAACAAAATCATGAACAAAATCTCCTTTGGGTCCATATGTGCACAAACCTCCCTTTCGTCAGCTCCAGTCATGACAAACTGTAGATTTTTTGTTTGTTTAAATAACTATCTGAGTTTTACACACACTTACGTAAACATCTGTATGACTTATACCTATGGCTGCCACTAAGGACAGAAGCAGTAAGAAAAATCACTGTACATGTACACATACATTCACTACTTTATCAAAACCAACCTTTTCCTTAGTTTCACAATGCTATGGCCTCTGCTTTTTTACATTTTCTGTTAAGTTCTTCACAGCAGGCAGTGCTTTAACTTGATATCATTTTTGTTACTGAACACATCCTCAGAGCTTCATAAGTACTCAAGGATGCTATGGGGATTTGTGGCTGCGAGAGGGCAGCTCAGAATGTCATTTTGTAGAGAGATGTGAAAAGACTGTTCAGAAACAAAAAATGCTGTGGGATAGGGATTTATGGAGGAGTTGCATTCTTAGTTTAGATTTAGTGTTTGCAATACTGCAGAAAACACTAGGATTTCTTCATATACTGGGAATGTTAAAATGCTCAAATGGAGAATAAATGAACAAAATGTAAATAATTATTTTCACCAGAGTATTTCTAATATTGCATATCAATAGATATTGTGTCAAAGTGGTAAACAATATTCAGGTTTTGAGTCAGAATTTTCCTTGCTATTGCAGCATAAACCTCAGTGTTGGAAACACAGGCTTTTTGTGATCTCACTATTTGAATTAGAAGGATAGTTACAACCCTTTTTCCCTGGTAAACAGAATACTGTTCCCATCTATTTCTATCTTTTCAGTGGGGATTCGCCCCCAACTCTCTTGTCTTCAAAGGGTGATAGACAAAAAGCCTCATACCTGGGAAGTAACAACAGCACCACTGCAACAGGGTTGTAACATTAGACAAGCTCAACACCCAAAAACAGAAAGCAGAGCAGATTCTGAGTGAATCTGTCTTAGTCTTGAAGGTATCAGTCAACCTCTGCATGCACCAGACCTCCCAACGGAAAACTGGCAAGAAACATCAAAGAAGAAAAACACATTTTGTTCCACCATCATATTTCAGACAAGGAAGAAAGACCAGAACAGAGCAGAGAAAAAGTACATTTGGAGAAGAAAATTGGAACCAGCTGCAAAGATGTAAAACATTCTATTTCTGTGTTTTTACTTTATTCAAACTTGAACTCTGTCATCCAGCTTGGCAGCTCTGCACAAATAAAAACAGAGTATTTCTCTTTTTCCCCTCATTCCTCAATCTGATATAAGAGTCTCTTTGTCCACAATCCACAACTAAAGAAAACAAAACCTCCCAGACAGAATGCTTTGAGGGGTCATCCTGTGATTTACGGTGCCACATAACTTCATTACAGTATCACAATAAGCACGGGAAGTGCAGTCACATTCAGGAGTTGGCACTGTGAATCCGGGCTGTCATCACAATGCCTCATCCAGGCTCTCCTCCGTACCTGTGTTGTTGATAACAAACTCCCAAACGGCTTTTGTAGCGCTTCATAGGGCAGGAATTCCTGCAGTTCACTCCTGATGTCATTGTCTCACATAGCCTCAAGTCGTGCCAGGCTCCATCCTTCAGAACTTCAGACATAAGCAGATGGTTGCTGTAGAAATGCAAAGCATAGATTTGTGGATGACTAGACAGATGCTTGGTGTGGGGGTTCTTCTGTCAGGTTTTGTTTCAGTAGTTTTTCTGGTTTGTTACTGGCCAAGAAAGCAGGACAGGACTGGAGTGCTCGGAAAAGTATTTAGCATACACAAGTTCTACAGTTCATTTGAACACAAGTATGATAAATTTAACACAAGGTTAAAAACCAATAATTTAACTAACCACTAACAGTATTTAGCATGACGTAAATTAACAACAGAGAATAGACTAATCCCTTAGAAGTGAATCTGTCCAGTTCTTCAATCTTCTTCATTTTCTTTTTATTTTTGGAGAAAGCACACCTTTTTCTTAGCTTTTTTAAGAGAGCCTCCACAGTGGTGTAGACTATTTTTCACATTCCTGAAAATACAAGCACATTGCTGTATTCCAGACATTGCTACATTTATAATTGCTGTGTTCAGCAGGAGTTGCAATGGGAATTTCCGGGGAAGATGATAGTTTCGACACTATTTGTGAAGGAGTTTGCAGTCAGGAGTGAAATCCGCATTTTTCCCTGCCAATTAGACCATTGTTTCATCTTTGAAGGACATATATACTTCTTGCTTCTACCATCAGGGCTTTGAAGCATATCATAAGGACATAACGTCCTGAAAGTATCTATTTCACTCTGGACTGGATAGTAAACACACATTTTACATCCAACACTGTCTGATGTGAATTCTGCATAATATTTATGTTGTTTCAGGAAAAAGAAAAAAAAAAAAGGGAAAAAAACCCCAACAAAAAAAACAAAAAAAAAAAAAAAAAAGAAAAAAAAAAAAACAAACACAAAAAACCAGCTTTTTATTGGATGTAGAAAAGTCCTAATATGCTGTGTGATGTTTCCAGGAGTATTCACTTTTTTGTAGCACTTTTTTCTACAGTCAGAAACAACTTCAGAGTATGTTGTTCTTAGCTGTTGGTAATGTTTGCTTCACACTCTGAGTTTTTTCCTATTACTTTCCCATAGTGCTTGACTGCATGTGTTCTGCACACTCATTTAAGTTCTCCATGCATCTAGTGGCAAGCATGAATCTTGATCTTGATGTGCCTCTGTCCTTGCAGCACATTAACAAGGCTTAAATGGTCTGGTTTTTACCATTTTTTTAGCGGGCAGAATGACAAGACATTATTCAAAATGTTTTCCTCCCACCCATCCATATGACCGCACTTCCTTTGTGTTGCCATTATTTTAATTTTTATGGTGGTTGGCACTGCAAAGCCTCAAAATGAGGCCAATCTCACCAGCGACTGCAGAACAGGGGTATCCCTCGGACCCCTGCAAGATCACAGGAGTCTCTTTACTGGATGGGACCCATGTTATAGCTAATCAGGTGACCAGGAGAGATGTTTCAGAGAGAGGATAATGAAATCCACTCAGACGAGATATCTCTGTAATATGTTAGGAAAATTGGCTTATATTCTAAACCCTGAAGTTACGTAAACCAAGATCTTGGCCTTACTTCAGAAGAGACAAAGTAGGAGACTTTGACCCCAGAGAACTGGAGACGAAGTAACAGAAATTCTGGTGCATCTTACATGTTTATCTTGTCCTTTATCTTCCCTTTTTATAGAGTTTAATAGGATGTTTTTGTTATTTTCCAGAAAAAATTGAAGTGCATTAAGAGTCTTGACATCTCTAACTGACATTCATGCTAGAGTTTTGTCCCAAAAGTAAAAAAGTTAATGACAGTGGTCTCAAATTCAGTCTTATTTCACTTCTTTGTCTTTTAAAATAATGTCTTTCCACCAGGTTCATCACAGCTTCACATTACATAAAATGAATGCTAAGGCAAGACTTCCACCAGAAGATAAGCAATATAACAAAATCACTGCTTATTTCTTAAATATTTCTCTCCTGTTACCCTGATCTTAATTACTTCTGCACTAACACATTGATTCATGCAATTGGTTTCTGGGCTTATGAATTTTAATTTTTCTATCAAAAAATATTCTATTTTTTCTCCTCAATTTTTCTATTTCCATCAGGTAGATTTATCAGTAAATGCTGAATGTTTGCTGCCCTACTACAGACTATGTTTCTAGTTATTTTGCTAAAATTTGTANAACTGTATTATATTAAGAATAGAGAGAAAGGAATTTTCTTGTGCTTTTATCCTTCAGTGGCAGGCACTGCTGATACTTGATAGATATTCAGTGCCCTTATCTGACCTCGAAACAAGAAACTCTGTGCTTTGCCTGCAGATTTTATTTTCAACAGTCTGTCATTTTCTCCAGACTCTTACTATATGTGATATGACATGCTGTGCGCTGATAGATATCGGCAGGTCCTGATTAAAATTCATTTTACATTGCCTGCTAATACTTCAAAGGAACAAAAGTCTTTTTTTGTGTGTGTTTTTTTTGAGTCCTAAGAACAGAAAACTCAAGTTTTCTTTGAGATGTTGAGCCTGAAAACTATGTCTTTGTTTGGTAAGCAACATCTGATGATTCGTCTCTTTTCTACTCAACAACTGGCCGCTGTTGAGAACCTGCAAAAACCTTGGGTTTTAGATTTGTCAAATCTAGATGTAGCTGACAGCTTACAAACTGCCATTAGACAAGCAGTGCTTATCCCTACAAACTTCCTCAGGCAAAAGAAACAAAAAGGTACCACTGCTTGAGACACAGGATTTGTTTTCAGGCTTGCTCAATACATTTTTTCTAGGTGATACCTGCTTCATTTCAATGCAATTCTGTTCTATTCAAGGTCATATACAATCCGGTAGTTAAATCCTGTTCTCATTCCACCCTTCTCACCATCTCCTTGTAAATTTCCAATCATGTGTTCTTCCTTTCACTGACTCTCAACTTTAAGCCAATTTTGTGTTACATACTTAAATGAAAACAGAAGATTAGTAAAATTCATCTGAAACTGGACTCTGCCAGGTAAACCTAAACAGAACACTTGCATGAATTCCATGATCTCAGAAAGTTTGACTGACTTCCAAGTAACAAAATCAGAATCAAATATTTCAACAATGAATCCTTGTATGTTGGTATCTAAGCCTACATCCAAGCATCCAAGTGCCCAGAAGTAACTATGGTTCCAGGTAATGTTAATACAAATCCAAACTGCACTGCACAAATGGAAATCACATCCTAACATATGGTGGTGCTTTGCTGCTGAATACAAAACTGAAGGGAATATTGGTTTGTTTTTCAACCTGAGAAAGTTACCTAGGACCTTTTCCCCACCTGCCCAAGTTGCAGAAGAGAAATCCAGCCCACTTGAAATGGTTCCTGTCTCCAGGAACATCTAATGTCTCTACCCACCATGGATATAGGCAAAGTAGGAGTTTAGACCCTTAGATCTTGCCTTTTCCTTTAACTAGTACTCTCCCAATTTCTCTGCACTCTATGGCAAATTGCCAGCACTGAGGATACAATGCAGTTGGGGACCAAGGTAAGATAGTTTTTCTTAAAAAAGATAGTGTGTTCAGGTGAGATTTGAGTTCTATATTTTCAAGGTCTGCCAGGGAATTATAATGGATTTTGAAAACATTGCTTCACCCATTGGTTGCAGAGTGTATTTCTTTGGCCACACTCAAAGCACTCACCAAGCTGGTGGAAAATCTGACCAATAAAACATTGGCTTAATAGTTCAGACCTGCTTTCAGCGAAAAAGTCTCCATGCTGCCAGCCTTTCCTGGCCCTTGGCCACTAAAGGCAACTGTTGTTGGTACAGTAGCACACAGGGAACAAACAGGCCTTCCACTGCTATCCCCTAGGCACTGGTTAGATGGTCTGTCTAGTCTGCTTGCTGCACTCCAGAGCATGGAAGTCATCTGCAGGAGGCTGTTACCTGTAAAAATCATAGAATCATCATAGAATCATGGAATAATGGTTTGGGTTGGAAGGGACCCTAGATCAGGTTGCTCAGAGCCCCACCCAGCCTGGCCTTGAACACTGTCAGGAAGGGGGCATCCACAGCCTCTCTGTGCAGCCTGTGCCAGTGTCTCACCACCCTCAAAGGAAAGAATTTCTTCCTAGAAAAGGTGTTCTCTTCCCACAGGACCCAGAGAAGCCTGGGCACCAGAAAGTGACATGTTTCCCATTAGGAGCAATCAGCTGTACTTTGCATCAATCAGTAGCCTGTGACAACTCCTAAATGCTTAGTGCCACCTGGTACATGGGCACTGGTGATATCGTAGGGAGGCAAAAATCCAGTCCTAGGTGAACTCTGCATTCAGGCCTGTTAGGAAACCCAGTATCTGAGCTACCAGCAGGTAATGAATAGGACTACAGATAAGAAGGAATTGAGGGTATGAAGCTCACATAACTTTGACAAGTGAAAGATTTTAGGAGAAAAATTAAGAATATCCAAATTGTCTGGTTCAGGGGTACCTAAGTCTTCTGCACCTAGCCCAGGTAAGAGCAGCAGCGTATCTGAAGAAGTGCTTGAAGGCATACGTATTCTGAAGCAGTGCTTTGCATCCTCATTACTTGCTCTTGCATGTAACTGTGTGTAAGACTAGACGAAACATAAAACAGCTTTGTCATAGAGTGGTTTGACGTGAAAATATTGGCAGGATCTATAAAGAGCTGGATGGGCAAAATCCAAGGCTATAACATGGGGATATCGCAGTGCATACGTAACACCAACAAGACTAGTATGGAAACAAGAAGGGGAAGAGAAAGATGAGACACACAGTATGCCAGATACACATCTTATGTTGTAGAATATGCAAGCACAATCTGTCTTTGGTTGCAGTGGAGACTGAGCAGAGGGCTTTTAACAGCTCTGCCAGACTTACACAGGCAGATACAAACTCCCATCAGAAACAACTGCCTCTGTTTTCTATGTATCTACCCATCAATACCTGTTACTCCTCTCCTTTTGGCTATAGTTTTCTCAGTCTGAGTGGATGTGCTGAGCTCAGTAGAGGCATTGCCTTGCTGCCTCAGTCTGACACAATCTACCTGAACGTAGTGGGCAAAGGAATGAACATATATGAGATCAAAACATAATAGACAAATAAGCTTGTCACTAAGGATTATTCAGGGAGCTGGACAGGAAATTGTTTTGCATCCTGTGGGATGCTAAAATATTTCACATCAGAATGAAACCATAATCTCACAGAAATATGTGTACAAATATATTTTATATTTAAATATATTGTAAATTACCTATTTCTAGTGATGGAAGGTGATGGAACAACTTATCCTTGGCACTGTCTCTAGTTGTATCAAGGACAACAGGGTCCTTAGAGGCTGCCATCACGGCTTCCCCAAGGGGAAGTCATGCTTAACCAACCTGATAGCCTTTTATGAGGACTTTACCAGGTGGATAGATGATGGTAAAGCAGTGGATGTGGTCTACCTCGATTTCAGCAAAGCATTCGACACCGTCTCCCACACTATCCTCACAGCTAAACTGAGGAAGTGTGGGCTGAATGATCGGGTAGTGAGATGGATTGTGAACTGGCTGGAGGAAAGAAGCCAGAGAGTTGTGGTGAATGGGATGGAGTCTAGTTGGAGGCCTGTATCTTGTGGGGTCCCCCAGGGCTCAGTACTGGGACCGGTGCTGTTCAATATCTTCATCAACGACTTGGATGAGGGGATAGAGTGCACCCTCAGCAAGTTTGCTGATGATACAAAACTGGCAGGAGTGGCTGACACGCCAGAAGGGTGCGCTGCCATCCAGCGAGACCTAGACAGGCTGGAGAGTTGGGCAGGGAGAAATTTAATGAAATTTAACAAGGGCAAGTGTAGAGTCTTGCATCTGGGCAGGAATAACCCCAGGAAGCAGTATAAGTTGGGTACTGACCTGTTGGAGAGCAGCGTAGGGGAAAGGGACCTGGGGGTCCTGGTGGACAGCAGGATGACCATGAGCCAGCACTGTGCCCTCGTGGCCAAGAAGGCCAATGGCATCCTGGGGTGTATTAGAAGGGGTGTGGTTAGTAGGTCGAGAGAGGTTCTCCTCCCCCTCTACTCTGCCCTGCTGAGACCGCATCTGGAGTATTGTGTCCAGTTCTGGGCCCCTCAGTTCAAGGAGGACAGGGAACTGCTGGAGAGGGTCCAGCGCAGAGCCACCAAGATGGTTAAGGGAGTGGAGCATCTCCCTTATGAGGAAAGGCTGAGGGAGCTGGGTCTCTTCAGCTTGGAGAAGAGGAGACTGAGGGGTGACCTCATTAATGTTTATAAACACGTAAAGGGTGGGTGTCAGGAGGATGGAGCCAGGCTCTTCGCTGTGACATCCAGTGACAGGACAAGGGGCGATGGGTGCAAGCTGGAACATAGGAGGTTCCGCTTAAATATGTGGAGAAATTTCTTCACAGTGAGGGTGACAGAGCACTGGAACAGGCTGCCCAGAGAGGTGGTGGAGTCTCCTTCTCTGGAGACATTCAGAACTCATCTGGATGCGTTCCTGTGCGATCTGCTCTAGGTGTTCCTGCTTGGGCAGGGGGATTGGACTAGATGATCTTTCAAGGTCCCTTCCAATCTCTAACATTCTCTGATTCTGTGATTCTGTGATAGTGTTTTTTTTTTTTTTCCCAGAGAAATTCGTAAGTTACATGTCATGCCCATGAAGACTTCATTTATTCCAAGGCAGACACTAGCTTAGTGATTGGACTTCTCTCATAGAAGTCGGCTGTTACTTTGTCCCCAGTCTAAACATACCAGAGCAACATAAAGTCAGGGCAGCTGAATTATGCATGTAGAAGGATGAAGAAGTCTTTTCCTTCCCAGTTTGGTCACAAAGCTAAGTTCCTTTCCCAGCAAGATACTTACTCAAAGCATTTTGCAAGGGAAAGTATTCTGATAAAATAGTCTTCTCAACATACTTTCTTATACCTTAATAACCAATTTTTTTATTTTCCATTAGCCCTACTACAGACTTGAACAAATTCTGTCTCCTTCTAACTAACCATTCAGTAAGTCTTCTGCAGGCTAGATGAGGGTTCTAAGAACTGTGCTAGTGGCTGTTTTGAAGTAAATAGGATTTGTATATGAAATGAGTCTATCTGTTTGATTTCCCCCATCTCTGCAAAGAATTTTCTTATCTGACAACAGCCTGGCTAAGGACCATGCTGTATGTAACAGTTTGTCACAGCCTGAATTACAGCAATAGATACCTCACCTTGTTTTTACTTTTTCTTTTTGCCTTGCCTTGCCTTGCCTTCCCGTTTTCTCTTCACAGAGAAAGCAGCAGCACTAATTGTAACCATCACAAATGTCACTGGATTGTTGTATAGAGCAACATGGATTGCCAGCTTGATTTCAATCACCAAAAAGCAGAGTGTGTGTGTTCACACTGAATCCCATGTGGCTGCAGCTGACTCCGTTTATTCATCTCTGTTTAATCTAGGAATAATTTTAGAAAAGAAGGCAAAAGGCATAGAATCATGGAACAATAGAACCATAGATCAGTTAAAGAGGATCATAATCATACCATGATAACTACCAAGGAAATGTTGCAGTCCTCCTGGTTCAGTTGCTAACAGACATTTTTCTCCAGTGCAAGCATACCTCTCATAGCTGGCAAAAACCCCAAACCCATGACAGCATTATTTAGCAGAAAACAACATGGCAGAAAACAATAGTGTAGAACCACAATAGTGGATGCATCTTTACTGTGCAATGACAGCAAAACATTGAAGTGTTTTTGAAACATTTGTGAAATCACACAAAGCTTGATTTTTTTTATTATTATTATTTTTGGCAATATATTCAGTATTCACACAAATTTCCTCTGCACTTAAATCACTGGTTTCCAGATTACAGTTTATTCACCGTCACCCAGTGTTAAATTTATCACAGAACAATAGAATGGCTTGGGCTGGAAGGAAATTTAAGGATCACCCTGTTCCAGCCCTGCTGCCATGGAGGGTTGCCATGCACACCATCCTACCCAGGGCCCCATCCAACCTGGCCTTGAATGCCTCCAGAAATCGGGGATGAGGTCAGCTTGTATCGATGACAACTATCCATGCTACCTTTCCTATCGCTGCACTTTGTTTTCTTTTGTCCCCATCCAGCACAAGGCCGTTAGAGTAGCCTGAGGACAAAAGACTCTTTTACCTCTTGGCAGAGATACATACCTTCCCTGCCATCTCCACTTCCTCTTGACCCTGATAGCTCTACTTATTAGTCAGGCTCCCAGCCAAAACCACCAAGGTGATAACAAGCAGGCATATTGACAGCAGCAACAGGAACAGCAAAGCAGGGAAAAGAGGGGTGGAGAGGGAAAAGACAAGGCTGTAAAGGTTTAAGATCTACTGACTGACCAGGTCCTGCTGCTGAATAGCAGATATTCTGCTAATCAGAAGACAGGATAAGAGCCATTCGAGGCAGCTTTTTTTCCTGAATTTTATTTGCCAGAGTAACCGCATTAAGAAGGGTCAATAGTTACAACACCTCTAACGTCTAGCACATAAACCATCATCTAACTGTCTGACTTGCTTATTACCATCTGTCACTTGAACAGCTCTTATTTGAACTCGGCTGGTGTCAGTTCCTCATAAAGGCTTATTTTTATAATTAGATTCTTAAATATTATGAAAAAAAAAAAAAAGAGATTTCTGCAGGTTTTTTAACTCAGTGGTGATTCACAATAGGATGGTGTTCTTCCTGGCTATTTTAATATATTAAATGCAGTCCATTTAATCATCAAAACCAAAGTTAAAACAAGAAAATCATCCA
>VXAV01000153.1:24314-34686 GCA_013399715.1 Alectura lathami | reverse complement strand
TTTCTCTGACCTTCTACACATGTACCACATTATTATTACAATCCACATGCTTCCCTTTTCATGCTGTCATTCTGACAATGAGGCCAATGGGCAATTCATCTCCAGACCAGATAGCTGGAACAAAGTGGTTACCAGTAAATGAAATCAGGGTGGAAACAGGTATTTTTAAAATCACAGTAAGACTTCTTTTCTGCCAGGGGCCCAGCTTTCTAATTGCACACTATGCTAGGTAATAGGTGGGTGGCACGTACATAACANTTCAACCTCCAAGCTTAGCAGGACTGCCCTCATCTTGATGTGCCTTAAAAAAATAATAATAATAAAGAAAAACTATAATAAATTTAAGACAACAATAACAATAATAAGATTTACTGATAATCAGAGACTTCTTGTTTTATTTGTTCTTGCAGTGACCAATATGCTGTTTGAAATTCTTTGTGATAACTACACAAGCATTCATTTCCTCTTCCAAAGGCAGTGGAAAAGTGAAACATACAGTTTTTAATTCTTCCCAGTGAGACTTCAGAGGAGGATAGGGGGAATAAGGGGAGCTTTCTTAGTTGTTTGGAAAGTCCCTGTGAAAAACACTCTCTGCTCCTCTCACCCCAAATCAGCTTGCTCCTTGAACTTTCCCAGTGTCCATGAATTGCTACATCAGTTACTAATCCAGATAATTTCAGTGATAAAGGATGGCAGTTGTTGGAAAAGATCAACATTTTAGTATTTTGATTTTTAACCTCGTGTTGGTTTGGGCTTTAAATATTTTGATGCTATTTCATCCAGTTGGTGCCTAATTCAAAAAAGTGTTCTAAGATACAACTCTTGGAAAACGGTCTGAAAACATGCTCAATGAGATCATCAAAATATGTAGTTTATTCTGAATATATGCACTCCAGTTTTGAACTACATAGTTCTGATCCAAATTACAGAGTTTGTTTCAGCATATTTTCTTTCTCTTTTCAAGCCTAAGGGAGTTTAGGCCTCAAAGTTGTATGCACTTTTTGGCAACCAGCATGATATTTGTACTGCACATTTAAAATGAATGCTAGATTTAGCTTACATTGACAACGCTTTTTTTGGATCTGTACACAGGAAAATAATCAAAATAGAGTTCATGTCTTGATTTCCTAAAATGACACAAACATCAAAAATAACTCCCATGCATTCTTTTCCCTCCAAAATAGTAGCTGTTTCCTAAGTCATAACTAAAATAATCTTTGGAGGCCTTTTATTTTGAGATCAGAGTGATAACAAAAAAGGCTTCTTAAGAAAGAGTGCAGGATTAGAGGGCAACAGATGACAGAGTTCAAATTATATAGCATGGGCAAAATGAAGGTTCTGTGGAAGAATGACAAAAATGCCAGGCTTTTGTCCAGCTTTCCTTTTGAACGGGAAAATTTCAGATGAATGTACTCCTTTTACAGCTCTAATATATTTGAATGACACATTGAATTGTTAAGGATGCAATCTTAACTCTGGGGGCCTGAAAATACAAACTGACATTTCAGCACTTCTGAAAATTTCTCTAATCTTCTTTTCAGGGAAAGTGGTAGGAAACCTTGGTAAGAAGTCAAAGATGTGTATCTGATACAAAATATGTGGAAAATCTCCAGATCAGGTTTAATAATGCTTAGTCACTGGTTTAGGGGGAAATCTTTCCCTGAGTTGGTCTGAAACCATAAAAAGGACATATAAATGAGAAGGGTTGTTCTAACATTGCTCTGTGAACTCGAATCAAAACCTAGGAACCATTTATTTTCTTTTTTGTTGCTGAGTACATTAGAATTAAAATCTGACCCTGAAAAATTATGACAGGTAAGTCATAAAAGTGGAAATTAAGTAAAAATGTATTCATATCAAAGTAAAATTTTTAGAAATGTATTTGGAAAGATGAGGTTTTAAAGCTGTTGGCCTTCTAGGTCAGGAATTACAGGTGGAAGCATTCATTAAAGCAGAAATTAAAATTGGAAATAAAGATTTTCCTGCCCATTACCCTCATTTGATCGTAAAAGATAAGGAAATTCCTAGTCACAAATCACAAGACAAGCTAGGGAATCTTGCCTTGAAAAACATTTAAATAACAGGGAGGAAAATTACTGACAAATATGATAAACTGAAGTCACTTGACATTTCTGAAAAGAACAGTATTAAACAGTGGAGACACTGGCAAGCATACGTTATGTGCTGCATCCATAGAAACAGCTGTGAGTATTCACAGAAATTGGAAAATTATTAGTCAGGGACATCCTTTTGAAACTCAAGCAAAAGGTATCACAGAAACAACAAATTTATAAGCTAAATCTATGTGTTCTGGTGGTAAAAAAAAAAAAAAAAAAAAAAAAAAAAGGAAGCCTAACTAAGGATAAAGCGTACAAGATCAGGAGATGACTAATTCTGCAAGGTCAAATGAACATAGTCCAGAAGTGAAATCATGTCAGTGTCCTGAGGTAGGTCATTTGTCTGTACTTTAAAGTACTTGATAGCAGTAACTGGGACAGCATTCAGTTAGAGTTTCTTCAAGCATTTGAAAGAGGTCTCAAAAGCAGGCCATTAAGGAGTATAATAACAATGAAAGGGACACAATATAACATTGTGGACAAAGCACTAGAATAGAAAGATGTAATGGACAAGCCACATCAAACTTGAGTCCCTCACCATAGATAAGACATGTAAGACTCCTCAGTGCTGGACAGTGAATACAAGTGAACAAGGACAGGGTTACTTCCCAAATTTTCGAAGAATCATAGATTAAGCCATGAGAAGCATAACGTGTTTTTGTAAGTTTTTATATCTTGAAAAATTACAGAAATTTTTGATTAATTTTCTGATTCTGGATTCTTTCCAATTCAGCTTTCTAGACTCTTGTTTGTGTGTAGATAAGCCAGCCGTGCATTGCTAAGGCAACAGGAAGATGGTGCTGACACCCAGGTCACACAAGCCCAACCACTGAGGTTTTCAGAGGTAATGGCCACAAGGCCAGATTTGCCTGGTGCCCAGACCCCTGGGTGGGTGGCATGTGCCTGGTTTTAGTGCCGGTTGCAGGTGTGCTGCTACCTCTGCCAGGGGGGAGCTGCAGTGGCCCTGGAGCCCCTGCTGCGTCTCCGCCTCCCCAGCAGCCTGGTCGCCCCACAGCCAGGGTGCCAACACTAGGAAACATAAAGATTTGTCCAGAAGCTGGAAAGGACCAGGGCAGATGAAAGGTGCAGTGCTGTGAGAGGTGTTAGTTTGGAAAAGAGATGAGAGCAGGAAAAGGAAATGTGAATAACATCTATTGCAATGGACACCAGAAGGAAAAGTGCCCTGGATGCCAGCACAAGCCTCCCCATAAAGACCAGTCCATGCAGGGTATATGCTTGTTTTCCATTCTGCCCAAACCTTACTCTCTTGGCTGGCACTACAGCAAGACAATCAGAAGCCACGTCTAGGTGAGCCAGGGAAAGGACCTACTAAAGACCCCCGCATCACTACTGTGCATTCCTAGGCTGTTTTCAAGGCTGCTGCAGGACCACATTTTTCCTTGACTGGCTTCAGCCTGCCAAGGGGAAGATGCTCCTAAAGAAGGGCACGAGCACTCTGCCAGACAGTTCCCAGTGTGTCACCTTAGAGCAACATACAACAACTTTCTGGTGTCTTGTTACTTTTCCCTTGATACCCCATACTATGACCTTGTTGTTATTTCTATCTGAACTGCTCATCATACTTCTGCTTAATTAGTGGGATATTTATCTGCTACCTTATATAACTAAACCTTTCCAACAGTCTAACTGAACAGTGTATTTCCTCCCTGGTGCCTCTGCTCATCATTTCAGGACTTCAGTTCCTTTAACACTGCTGTGTGGGTTCTGTATTTCCCTGCACATTTTGTTCTTGGAAGAACTGGCATTTATTTTTGTCCCTGAGAAAGGTCATAACTCATGAATCATAGGAATAATTAAGAGAAATTAAAGTGTTTTTCCTATAGCACAGATGGTAAGGTCCCAAAACTGATTAAAGTATATTATCTATAAAAAATGGCATTTCATAAAATGTGATGTCTGAGAAATACTCATAAAGCGTAAACTTTTGCAATTATTTTTATGTGCAAGAGAAGAATTTGTTAGTGCGTGTATATATATATATATATATGTATATATACTTGTGTGGAGAGCCTTAGAAACAGTTTTACTCCTTAGGATTTGAGTTTTATTTCCCATGTTACATTTTCCTAACACCAGAAAGCAAAACTGAAACGCCATGTACTGACTGAGATAAAAATATGCTGGAATCAAAGTGCATTTTTGTCACATTTCAGAGTAAAGCTTTCAGAGAGATATCAACACCACTTCAAACAGAATACCAAAAGTAATTGTGTGGCACCCAGACTCAAAATATTCTTATCAAAAGATAAGCAGCAAAAATAAAACCTCTCACATTATAAAATGGAAGTGAGATTAAAGAAAATCAGCAACATTTTAGGAGGAAAAAAATCAGCAGACGTTCACCATTTTCACTGTGTGTAAGAGCAGGAATTATGTCATAATATCTGTTGCATTTGTAGTGAATTTAACGTGATTATTCTTTGGCCCTGATCCATTAAAAAAAAAAAAAATCAAAGAAATTATTCATTGACTTGAAGTGAAATAAATGCTTAACAGTTTTGCTGGGACAAACCTTCTAAGGTAATCTCACCTTCAATAATACTAGCAGAAACTTTCCATTTTAATTCAAATGTAAGGAATTTTGTTCCTTCTGCTGGCAATCATCTCTTGAGGCAGGCAAACTTTCAGGTGCTGACGTATTTTATTACTTTATATCCCATGTCTGTGTTTTTACATTGCCCTTTACCTGAAACTTTTTATCTTGTGGCTTAAACAAAACAAAAACTCATACAACCCATTTTCCCACTGTATCTCTGACAGTGTCTTTAAGGCACATTCCTGCTAAGACTGACAAGAGTACTTACTGTGTATTATCATATCTAAATCCTGTAGCTTAGCTAACCTAGAAACCATTGAAGATACAATCCTTGAACTTAAGTCCTAAAATAATCTACAGAAGGTTTAAAGCCATGAAAACTAATAGTTTAATAGCAGTTGAGGGGTAAATTCGTCTTCGTGTTGTCCAAACACAGCTTGAACTTCTAAGTAGCCGGCTGGGGCTTGGGATTCTTTGGTTGTTTGGTCTTGTTTTGGATGTAGGGTTGCTTGGGTTTCTTGTTCAAGGAGAGTTAGAGAGTTAAAAAGATACCCACACACAGAGGGGAGGGGAATCTTTCAAGGAATAATGGAGACCTTTGGAAGTTACATCATCCAACATCCCAACAAAGGCAGGCCCAACAGGGTGCTCAGGACTGTGTCCGGTTAACCATTCTTAAGGTAGAAACTTCGTAACTTCAGTAGGCAACCTCCTTCGGTGTTTGAATACTTTAATGGCAGTCTTTTCCTAATATCTAGCTGGAATTATCCTTGCTGTAACATATAACTGTTGCCTCCCATCCTAACACTCTACAAACTCTGTACACCTCTGCAAAGAGTCTGGATCTTTCTTATCTCTAAATTGCAATAAGGTAGTTGAAGACAGCAATAAAATTCTCCCTTTAGCCTTCTCCTCTTTGATTTTTTTTTTTCCGTGAAAAAAAAATAGTGTCTCTCAAAGTGGCGCAATCCACTTTACAAAGAAATTGGGCAGGAATGAAAAATAAAGACCCTTTTAAAAAGTGCAACAANGAGAAACTTTGTGTTGGAAAAGTAGGCAGCTGAGGAAAGAGCTTGCAGAGAGGTGTATCTGTTGGTAGTTTGACAGCAGAGGGCTCGCTGTCAACCACAAACGGGGAAGCACACAGCGCATTCTCTATATAGTGCTCCAGTGCACAAAGCACAGGAGCTGGAAGGTTTGACAGTCTTCTAGTGGTAAGTATTCACCAGTTACCTCTGAGTTACTTCAGTGTCCCACAGATGCATTTCAGACCTTCTGTACCCTTATCAGTTTCTCCCAACAAAAATAAAGTTTGTGCTCCCAGAGCCCAACATGACACACAGTAAATGCAGTCAATTTAGAAAACTTATTTCAAATTCATACAGCTGCTCCAAGTCAAATTGATAATGTAGACACACCTTAAAAAGGAATTAGGGATCAATTAAAAAATGCAAGATAAGTATTCAACAAAATTTGAAATATGTCCATTAAACACAAATGCCAAATAGATAACAATGACCTTGTTCTAATTGACTCACTTTTCCTTTGGGCCTGAAGAAAGAAGGAAAAATAAGTGTGCAGCAAGTATTCAACACCTCTCCTGGCTCTCAGGCTCACGCACAGACTGCTGGATGGCGTTCTTCTTCACAGGAATTTTAACCCCTGTACACAGTGAGATCAGGAACAAAATAAATCCAAACTGTTTATAAGCTAAACTGGAAATTGTGAGATGAAAGAGTCCTAGCTGTTGCATCTAGTTCTGTCCCTTTTTTTAATTCTCCTAGCCAACAGCTGAAAAATAATGGATTTGTTCTTTATATACTGTTGGCCTCCTAAAGAAAATTCATGTTATGATACAATTGATTTTCTTAAATGAAACATCTTTTATCCAACAAACAGACTACGACTACTGTAGGCACGATCTCTAAAGCTTAGAAGTGAGACCTCTGCCATGTCAAAGTTTCATAGTGCAATAACAGTATAATAGATATTTTTAAATGTATTCTTCTGTAAATGCTGTTGTTTAAAATTTTCAATGATAATTGCTTCTAAGCAGATAATATTCTTCATGAACTGTCCTCTATATCTGTAGAAAAACTCTTCCTACCACTTTTCAAATGTACTTACTCTTTCATTTGTGGGTTTAGATTTTCTTCAAAGGGAACCATCTTATTACCTTCTCCAAGTCAGAACCTTCTAAAAGTGTCTCATAAAAGTATTTGATAAAGATCTAAAGACAGAGCAAAGCCTTTGATATATAATGAAATAATTTAGAATGATCCTTCCACACACAAGAGCAAGACAATGTATCTTTTTAAAGAAACATCAGCTACTTGGCATACAGCATCAATACAGAGAATTTTTCCCCATGTGCTGCTGAGCTGAAGTAATTGCTGTGAACTGGCATTAGTTCACAAAATCAATCACTGATCACTAAAACAAAAATAATTCAGCTTCATTTTGAAAAGAGAAAGGGTGCAACTGCAGAATTTTACCAAGAAACATTAACACAGTCAAAATTCTAAAGGACTGATAGGAAATTGATATCAATATGCCATTTGTGAAATGGAAAGAACTAAAAAAAAATTGAGTTTACATGAAGCTGTGTTTCAAACTGACACTTTTCTCCTTGTTTTGATTGACTAGCAGATGGCTAGCAGAAGACTTGAGGCAGAAATCTGAAGAACAGAGCAGATGATCATAGGGGAATTATTTTACCTCATTAAAGTGGTATAGAAGGACTGGTAGAACTGTGTGTTTAATTACACATCATGAACTCTCTGATAATCCATGCAGAGTGAGCATGCACGCATCTGTGTTCTTCCACTCTTACGAAGGGAATCTGTACATTTGGCATTGCCTTTTCATATAAATTTAAGACAAATTTTTGTCATTAACGTTTTCTACTTCAGTATTCTCCATTTATATCTTTTTCTCTTGTGTCTCTACTAACTTGCTCTTTACTTTGATACAACCTCCTATAAATCTCAGCCTGCTTACTCGTCTACACTTTTTCTATTTTTTTTCAGCAAAAGACAGTATTTCCAAGATTTTTTTGTATTTACAACTTACTGTCTTCAGTGTTAGTCTGAAAACTGCCTGATGGTTGCAAATCAACCTCCAATACTGAATACAGTACCAAGTTTCAAATGCTTTCTTCTGAGAAGCCACGTTTGCTAACTGCCATCTATATCACAAGTTTGCTTCAGACAATACTTCCAGTGAATACTTGAGTACATTAAATTCAAGCACACACTGTTGCATACACTGATGCCAATAAAACAAGCATGATGAAGTGTTCAGGGAGACAGAAGGCCTGAAGTTAAGTGCACAATCTAACCACATTTCTGTTGAATTGCAACAAATATCAGAAGATTGCTTTTTCTGCTTTTAAGCCTGGCTGTTTAGTTTCTTTCCAGCCTCTTCCCCGCATTTCTCTCCTTTCCCCTCTCATTTTCCTCCAGCCTCCACACTGTGCTGACTGGGCATTATGCTCTGTTCCAGGTGTGATGCCAACAGAGCAACCCTGATTAGAGCCAGTGATTACAGTGGGTGAGAATCCCAGTTCAGCCTCATTTCTAACTTCCACCAAAGTATAAGAAAGATAGCCAAGTCAGATGAAAGGCAGAAAATTCCAGAGATCAGTGGCAACTTCACAAGCTTGAAACAACACTTTTGTGTCTGAAAAACACACCATATGTAAACTAGGTAATTTACTCTTGTTAAAATCTGTGCTACTTCAGATCAATTTCAACACAATGAGTCACAGATTCATAAGCCAGTGCAGCTGCCTCTTCCAAAACTTCATTGGGTAGTGACTACTACTGCTAGGTTTCCTGGGAATTTCCGTTTATAAATATTAGATACCTCTCTAGTTTAATCTTGATTATGACACTGGCATTGTTTTTTTGTCTGTTTGTTTGTTTTGGCCTGACAACTTCCAGGTATGAAATACCTTATTCACAGATGATTTTAGGTTGAAATTTCAAAGGTGCAAGAAGCTCCACAGCTTTTAGCTCTCCACCTTTTATCAGGCCTTCAGTTTCTTCTGTCAGCATCTACAGTAGCTAGTTCTTCTCTTCCACTCAGTAAATGTTTTAAAGGCCAAACAGTCTACCTGTGTAAATATTTATGTTTATTTTTCTGTCTCTCACTCCCTTTTTTGGCTAGATCAGAATATTTCAGTTTACAAATCTTGGAACATAAGCAATTTTTTAATGGCTGTATTTGTTTGCCTGATCATAGGTGCTATACAGTAGCAAAAATCTCTTATAATTGTGAGAGTCCTCAGAGTCTTGTTACTAGAAACTTGTGAGCTGCATCATCACCTTTTTTTGGGGAACCTTTAAGGACATCAATATTAGACATGCAACTAGGGCTACACAGGTCGCAGAGTTTGCACGACCTCAGAAAACGCTGGCTCATGCTTTGCTAGTGAAGCTAAAGCAGAGTTTGTCTCTGACAGTGCAGCATAGTTCTGTCCTTTGTTGCAGGGACTACTGTTCATTACCACATGTGGAGAACACTGTTAATGAAGTTTCCCATTGCACTATGAACTACCTTCAGTTTTTAGGTGTTTTTTACCAGGATATCCTCCATAATGCTTACACCAAATCCCATTATGAGCTGTCTTATCACTGTAAGACATTATGGAAGGGGTCAGGTACACAATCAAGTTGCAATAGCATGATGAATTCTCTTTTAACTGTACCAGTGTACTAAGCCATGTGTTGGCTCCTAGCCCACTGCAAACGTGAGGTAATTTAAACGACATTTATTGAAGTTTAAGGAAAGGCCTTTCACCTCCCTTTGCCGACAGCTAGAAGCAGGACACAGTCAGCTACTGTGGTTGAGCTGATACACAACAACTTGATGCTTTGTTTGAATTTGTGGGAGAAGTCAATAAGCTATTTATCCGACATTTATTATGCAGGAAGGATGAGTTTGCTTATCTGTGAACAGTCATGAGTAGCGTTTTACGTTTTTCCAGAGGATAGCATTTTTTTCCTGAACTTTGCACTGCACTGAGGAAGAAGCAAGTCCTACTGCCCACATCCATTCAGCTGAGACCTTTTACTCTCCACATCTCTCCAGATTCCTTCAAGGAAGAAAGAAAGGATGCACTACCTGCTCAGAATTCATTTATCCCTCCAGGCAATAGGGAGGTGAAGGGAATAAAAGCATGAGAGAGTAAGTTACAATTTGTGCTAGAGATGTTACTAAAACAAATCATTCACTATGTCTTCCTGGTTTTACAAACTAGCACCACATATAACCCCTAACTTACATATTGCTACCAAACGAAGATGAGGGCAGTGCTGAGACTAATATTTCAATAGCAGAGAGGTCAAGTTCATCTTTTCTTCTTTACTGCTTGTTATTCTTTCTCTTCTATATTTTGCTATACCTCTGTACACTAAGAGAACTCAATTTTTTGGTGATTCAAAAGAAGGTAATTTTTCTAAATAATGACAGTTTCCAACTCAGTTGTAATGAAATTTCTTCAGTCTACAGGCAGTTATTATACATGCTATGCCGTTGCAAATCCCTCTCTTGAACCTCCCAGAACATCTCTCATTCTTTGTTATTAAGAATTAGGAAAAGAAGCAAGAAAAACTGAACCAAACTAAAATAATCATAATCATAATCATAATAAAAACTACAACAACAGTAAAGATAATAACAACAAATCAACATT
>VXAV01000153.1:0-10784 GCA_013399715.1 Alectura lathami | reverse complement strand
AATTATAGAAATTTATGGGTGGGGGAACAAAACGGAGTCAAATGAATGTCCCCCTTGAAATCTTTCCCTGGTATCCACTAACAGCGTCAAAAGCATTACTCACCTGCTGTCGTCCAACATCGATGACCCAATCGATTACTCAATGCTGCAATTATTCTTATATGAACCAAACAAGACATACATATTTTCTGTTGCACTAATGCACAGATTTTCCATTTTTTGTAGAAACAAGATGGCTAGCATCAGAGTTTCAACATGGGAAGATCTGCTTTCCTCATAAGAAAAAAATGAGCAGAGGTTATTTGGTCAGAGCTCACAGGGGGCTGCAGCTGATAAACACCACTGTTAAGTTTTTTCTTGGGCCACAGGAGCACTGTGCTCCCCAGGAGTGAGGGTCAGCACACATCACCACCATCAGACATGAGCTAACTCATTTGATGTTGGTAGATCTGCTGTCAAGAGTCCTGTTCTGGGGCTTTGAAATGTCTTCTAGAGGGTCTTGCGCTGTCTGATGCCACACCATCCTCCTTTTGGCAACATGTTTTAGTCCTGATCCTTCAAGGCCTGTCAGATCACAATGGAAGAGTCATAAATGACAGAAAAGGGTGTTTCAGAGAAGCACGTGATCCTGAAAGGTTTAGGAACTGAAATGTGCTTAAACATAGGAATGCAAACTCCCCAAACTATTGGAAACTCAGATGAAGCTGCTCCTCCTCAGGTGGAAGCTGCTGCAGAATATTTAGACTGCAACAGATGAAAATTTTCAAAGAAATCAGTTTCATTAGACAAGTTCTAATCATATCCATGGGAATATGAGTCTGTCTCTGAAAAAAATAATAATTTTACAGACAGAATAGTGAACTGTGAATAAAGAAATGTCTAGGAGAAATTTAAATTATCAGTGTAAGGTAAATAGGATATATTTTTCTTCTCTGTTAATGAACGTATCCAAATAAAAATATGTAAGAACTTTTAACAAGATCAATATTTTTTTTAATTACTTGATTTTCCTACAGGCTTTGAAAATGTCATGTCAGCTACTTAAGGCATTCAATGTGTTTGAGCAAAAAGAACTCATCCTACTCACTGATCAGAAGAGCAATAAGTTTCTGGTGGTTTACTGTGGAAAACACATTTTAGTGACAGCAATTTTCTGAAAATTTGTGGTTGAATTTGGGAATCAACAGTCGCTCAAAGGGACAAAAATACTTGTAAATGATGCATGATGTGACCCCAAAGAGAGAAACCGTTAGATTCAAGCAATTTACTAGCATTAATTCATTTTCTGTTTCCCTCTTGTTTTCCATGGATAAAGATATCTCCAATGTCACAAATATTCAGTCATTTATCTCTCCGCTGTGAACCTACCTCCCGTGTGTCCATACTTCTTACAATATGAAGAAAAGCTGCTTTGGTGCTGAACTGACATAGAATTGTTTCCAGATTCTCAGAAACAGAAATATGTTTGTTGGCTATGTCCAACTGCTTGAGCCACCAAATCTCCCAAAATACCTGTTTTGACAAAAGTCGTTGCAAACTTAAATACGTACACAAGCTTCCAGTATGTTTTATAAAATATCTTACTAACACTTTCAAAAAACCAAATTAAGTGGTTAGAAGAAACATTTACTCTATTGTGAAAATGATGAAAAACAATTAAATAACCTGGATACAAAAAAAAATGCTAGAAAATTATATTCAGTTAGAACTGTGTTTTTCTCTGTTGTCATGCTTCTAATGCTTTGCAGCCTTTTTAAATTTAGAATTTAGTGAAACATTACCAAAAATAAGAATGCTTTTAGAACAAAATTTTTTGTAATTAAATGCTGGTGATGCAATCCTTGTCCTGTTTTAAAGTCATTAGTGCTTTTGGAAGAAATTTACTCAACTCTTAAAAGCATATGCAAATCAATTAATAAATTAATAAAGAAGTAGTGTTTTTATTTTTAAAACCTGTGTGCCAGGAGTCACTTGAACTTCCTTCTCTTGCCCTACAAGTGGGAACAGAACTAGATGAATGTATGTGCAGTGACACACACTTATACCATAAACCAAAACCTAAAGATGTTATGTAAGTAGCAAAAGGCATACAAGAAAAATTCTCCAAAGTTTGATTGGATCAACTTGTATTATGTCCTTGGATATAACCTAATCTGACACCTAAAAAGCTTACACTGAAGACTCCTCTAGTTAAAAGTGACATTGTGGAAAATGGGAAGGATACGATAAAGAAGAGGCAGACAGAAATAGATTTTTGAAGAACTGCAGTGTGTTTTGCTATGTGAGGGGAAGAATCTCAATATCACTTAGTGATTTACTCTTCGTAGTCCCTCTGACAAGCTGTGGGGAAGGTTCATAAGGTTTTTTCCAATCGTATTCAGAACTCTCCAAGTAAACTTCATTGCAGATAAATATTGCAGCATTATTACTGCTTATAAGTAGAGAATAAAACTTTCTGATGAACAGAATATGAAGTGTTATTCTGTAATACATATAAACACTAAAGAACATGGCAAACTCTCAGAGCAAAGAAGAAATGATTCTCGATTACCACTTTCAAAAGATTTGTCTGCACTTCATTTTCACATAACTTATTTTTCTAAACAATTTTAAATTATTAGCATATTTAGCCTAAAGTAGTTTAACTTATTTTATTGAAAGTCTTTCCATACAGACACAAAAATAAGGGAAGGACACTTTAAACATCAATTTATATATTACATAAATATTTGTAACTACAATAGGTGCAAGAGGCTGAAAGAAAAAAAAAATAACAATGGAAACCAAACAACGCTCGTAGGCAATCCAATCACAAAGATTGCTCCTTCAAAAACATAAAAGAACAGATCAAGTAGAGTCCACATCCTTAGAAAGAACAGTGTAATAGTTTCTATGAACTGAGCAGACAAAAGTGGGCAAGTCATTCCTACGTAAAAAAAATTATACCTTGTGTAATCACAGTAAAGGTTAACCCAACAGCTGTATATAATGTTTCAACAGAAAGTAAAAATCTTTGAGAGATACAATTCTATATTGTTATTCTTCTACCTTAAGATCATACAATTATCAGACTGGTCTAATTCAAAGTCATTTCAATGATAGAGCTGCATAATATATTTGCAGAATCCACGTTTGGAACATTTGCACCTTCTACATGACCCAAGGAGTATCTTCCTGGGTATGTTTCTACCTTAATATTTGGCAGGCATGGCTTAAAAATCAATGTGCATGGCACTTTGCTAATAGCAGTTTCTAAAAAATGCTTGGTAAAATTATTCTTAAAGTACTGACCTTCAGATTGAAATAGGCAGTTACAGTAGCCCTCACATAATGTGGAAGTGATTTCATGTCACTAAAATCCCCAAGAGATAACGGAGTTTCAATTTCTTCAGGGTTAGAAATTACTCACTCAGCAATTGCTTTGAAGTTGTAACTTATATGTAATTAGCAAACCATCCAGATCTGAAAAATGCAAATATGATACAAATAAGATACTAATTATAATGATTTGTTAACCTTTCCTTTTCCAAATGTGTGAGGTGACTTGGAAATAAACCTGTGTCTTCTTAAATTAGATCAGAGTCACAGCTCTGATCAAGTTTGACATTTAATATTCTTTTTTACATTATCACAATTATGCCAAACACTCATTATGGTTATTTGGCAGGTCACTGCTGGTGTCCTGCATTTCTAAATAATAGCCAGATTTTTATTTCTTGCCAGGGTAAATTTTACAACCAGAAGGTAATGAGAAATAATGTTCAGTAGATCAATAAGTGCCAAAAAAAATATTTCAAAGGCATTTTCTGGCTTCAGGAGTCTTTTCTTTCCTTGCTGAGAATGGCATATTTATTTTCTCAGTACCAGTCATACTCATTAAGGAAACACTAATACACTGTTTGTCTTGGGTGCAACACTTCCATGATAATTTTACCCACCCCCAAAAAAAATGAACGCTTTAAAAACAAATATTTTCTTCAGTTGGTTTTGATTTACGAAGTAATTGCAAGTGGATGTTACCTGAGTCTGGTAAACATTCATGTACTGCATACTGCAAGAAAAACAATAGCATGAAAAAATCACATCACTAAGCATAGAAAGACTAACAGAAAATACATTAAAAAAAAAAAAAATTAGTAGATCAAACCAGAAAAAAGAAAAAAAAAGAAAAAAGAAAAGCTGTGACGAGAATTAAATTGGAGTTGGAGGCCTACCACTGCTGCATATGCTTCTTTAACTTCAGCAACCCGATGGTATTCTTCTCAGGTCAGGATTAGTTCTGCCAGCCAAAACTAGCAATTACTTGAGACTCACAGGTCTGTAGAAGGACCATAAAAACATGCTCCATGTCCTCCCAAAACCTCAAAACTTAGTAGCTGGATGACTTCATATTAAAGTCTGCTGAGAATATGGTGGGGAAAAAAATGAAAATAAAGACTGTTACACACTGTTAACAAATCCCACAGGTGGGCACAGAGCAGGGCCAGGACACAGCTGAGTCTGTTAACAGTTATCCCTAGCCAAAGTCAGACCATTGTGAATGATATCGTGACGTATGTTGAGGCCATTGATAGCATCAGTCTTACCAAGAATAATTGGCACTGTTGAGATCTGCCACAAACAGAAGTGTAGCAAAATACTGCAGAGAGCACTAGGAAACGACAGTGGATCCAGTCACTCTCTGGTACTTCCAGCTTCACAAGCAGCACTGCTTGATGGATCACAGTGCAATTTGTTTTACTGTTATGAACAAGTCAATAACCCTTGCAGCCACAAAAGCAGCAAGTGCTTTCAATATAGAGGGGCTAGGCAGAGAGAAGACAAAGGCTCTTCTGTTCATGGCAAGCAACAGATCTCAAAACCACAGAAAGAACATCATTCTTACAGCCTGAAAACCTGCAAGAACTTCAGAAAATTATGTAGAATTATGTGGCTGCATGTGGACCCTTTAGCAAAAGAGGAAAAGGTTATTTTTGTTAAACATGTCATTACTGTGAATTAAATTAATTTCATCACATTTTACAGCTTTTCTTCCTATATAGATGGCAATCTGAAACATGATGGAGCTGATGATATTATGAGAACAAGATCTCAATAATTTATTTAATGTAACTTGTATTCCGTATATTAAAATAATTTTATTATGAAAAAATGTTAATTGTTCTAATAATATCCATGATGTAGGTAACATCTATTTTATTATCTCTCTATTTCAGTCTGAGAAATGCACAGTTTTTCCTGATAGATTAAAAATGCACACTAGTTTGCATAGCTATGGGAAAAAAAAATGCAAGCATACAGAGAGAAAAAGCCTAAGAATTTTACCTCACGTCATTTTTTGATATATATTTGAGTTGTTCAGCTCAGTTGATGAAGAGGAATTATTTCAGTCAAGATGCATCTTTCTGAATACATTGCCACTGATAGGTGCACCTGTTTGCATGGCACACACTGTCTGACAAGTTCTTTTTCTAGACAGGTGTGCCTGTCTAGCTTATGCAAAAAATATCAAGTTAATGTTTGTGATTAATTTGTGTTTCCAGGGAAGGTGTGGAAGTTTTCTGTGTATTTTAGTCTTTCAGCTGAGCCTGTTTCCTCAGCACAATTGCTCCCTTGGAACCAGGCAGTCAGGTCTGTAAAGGACAAGCACACTTACTACTCCACATAAGCTAATTCCACTAAGATAGCAGTCAGGCTCAGCATCACTAGTTTCTCCAGCACAGCTTGCCACGCCCCAGCTTCTGCTATCAGTTACAAGAGTGTGATCATAAAAAGGAATATGTGTATAACATATGTTAAAGTATTCGTATGCCATTTCTCTTCAATTTATTTTCCTGCATTTTTCTTCTGCTAAATGTAGGTATTGGTCCATTTGAATAGAACAGCACAGATCATTTTCATTATTATGCTGGGAGAAAAAATAGTACTGCTTCCCACCCACAGGAAGAGAAATCAAATAAATCAGATCTGGTGTTATTCCCACAGATATCTCCACTCTAAATTCTTTAGTGACAAGACTGCTAGCATGAGTTATGTGTCCAACATTAAAGACTGAGGAAAAGGTGGTAAACAGGAAAATAATATCATTTGCACTGATACAGTAGCGCTGTAAAGTCAGCCATAATCTGCAGAAAGACAGGATAGATGAGGATGTAAAAGTAGCAAATACAAATAGTATACCTCTTCAGAAGCTTCATTATTCAGACCCTTACACAAACACATACACACACTTTTTTCTCTCACTCCTAAAAAGTAAATCTTTATGGTGACTGAAAGAAAATCAAGTCATTTTTCAAAAAAAAAAAAAAAATCATCATTTTCTTTATAAAAATTCACTCTCGAGGTGAGATCCAGACAGACAAAAATGTTTTTTGAATATTCAGACATTTATAATTTAAATGCGGTAATGCAATAGCCATGCAATAAGTTGACACTGGGGAGAATAGTTTCTTCCTACTTGAAAAAAGCATTGCTTATTGCAAGTTTTCAATTTTACCATTTACAAAGTAAAGAAGACGTGCTCTTGGTGAAAAAGGACCAGGTCAGGAAATAAGCACACTGGACATATGTAAGCTGTATGCACTGAAAAGATCTGTGGGAGCTGGGAGATATCACTGTAAGATCATTCTGAGTAATTCTTGATCAATAACAGTGACTGTGAGATAGGCCCAAAGAGTGGAGGCAAGAAAATGTACGTAAATCCTACTCTGGAGAAGGAGGACCTGGGAAACTACAGGCCAGTCAGCCTCCGTCCCTGGGAAGGTTCTAGAACAACTTCTTCAGGATGTCATCTCCAAGCAAATGGAAGAGAAGAAGGTTATCAGGAGTAGTCAGCATGGGTTCACCGAATGGAAATCATGCTTGAACAATCTGGTAGCCTCCTAGGTTGTCAAGACCGTCTGGATAGGTGAGCAGAGAGCAGTGGATGTTGCCTATCTTGCCTTCAGCAAGGCTTTTAACACTGTCTCCCATAACATCCCCATAGGTAAGCTTAGGAAGTGTGGGATAGATGAGTGGACGGTGAAGTGGATTGAGAACTGGCTGACTGGCAGAGCCCAGAGGGTTGTCATCAGTGGCACAGTCCAGTTGGAGGCCTGTTACTAGCGGTGTTCCCCTGGGGTCGGTGCTGGGTCCGGTCTTGTTCAACACCTCCATCAACGACCTGGATGTAGGGGTAGAGCCCACCCTCAGCAAGTCTGCTGATGGTACAAAGCCGGGAGCAGTGGCTGACACCCCAGGAGGCTGTGCTGCCATTCAGAGAGACCTGGACAGGCTGAGAGCTGGGCAGAGAGGAACCTGACGAGGGTCAACAAGGGCAAGTGCAGAGTCCTGCACCTGGGGAGGAACAACCACATGCACCAGGACAGGCTGGGGCTGACCTGCTGGAAAGGAGCTCTGAGGAGAAGGACCTGGGTGTCCTGGTGGGCAACAGGCTGATCATGAGCCAGCACTGTTCCCCTGTGGGCAAGAGGGCCAATGGTGTCCTGGGGGTGCATTAAAAAGTGTGTGGCCAGCGGGGCGAGGGAGGTTCTCCTCCCCCTCTGCTCTGCCCTGGTGAGGCCACATCTGGAGCACTGTGGCAATGCCACAGAAACTCAGAGAGGATCTTATAACTTATAAACATCTAAAGGGTGGGTGTTAAGGGAATTCGGCCAGGCTCTTTCCAATGATGTTCAGAAACAGGACAAGGGGCACAGCCATGGAAAGAAACACAAGAAGCTCCATACAAACATGAGAAAGAACTTCCTGAGGGTTATAGAGCTCTGGAACAAGCTGCCCAGAGAGGTGGTGCAGTCACCTTCTTTGGAGGTATTAAAAACCCTCCTGGACACTTTCCTGTGCAATCTCCTCCGGGGAAGATGCTTTAGCAGGGGGGTTGGACTAGGTGATGTCCAGAGGTCCCTTCCAGTAACTACAATTCTGTGACTCTGTGATATTGTCTGCCTGTAATTCATTAAGACCTTTGACACTGCCCTAAGAACCTCACAGAAAATCTGCTAATGTATGGGCTGGATGGGCAGACTGAAGTGGATTGAAAACAGGCTGAATGGCTAGGCCCAGGGGGTGGTGATCAGTGATGCAAAGTCTAGTTGGATGTCAGTCACCAGCAGTGTACCCGTGGGGTCAGTACTTGTAGCGAACCTGCTTAAAATCTTTGTAAATGACCTAGATGATAGAAGAGAATGTAGCTCCAGCAAATGTGCACATGCCACAAAACTGTAGTGGTGGGTACATCAGAAGGTTGTGCCACTATCGAGTGGGATCTCAACAGGCTGACAGAAACCTCATGAAGTTCAGCAAGGGGAAGTGCAAAGTCCTGCACTGGGGAAGAACCCCTGGCAACAGGACATGCTGGGCTACAACCCATCTGGAAAGCTGCTTGGAAGGAAAGACCCTAGTGAGTCCTGGTGGACACCAAGTTGAACATGAGCCAGCAATGTGCCTTTGCCACTAAGAAGATCAATGGTTTCCTGGTCTGTATTTGGCAAAGTATTGCCAGAAGGCCTAGAAGTGTGATCCTTCCCCTCTACTCAGCACTGATGAGGCCACTCGCGGGACCAAAGGGCCAACAAGATGACGAAGAGACAAGATCATCTCTCCTATGAGAAATGAGTGAGAGAGCTGGGACTCTTCAGATTGGAGAAGAAAAGTCTCAGGAAGGGCACAAAACTGTTGGAGCCAGGTTCTTTTCTGGGGTTCCCAGTGATAAGACAGGAGGCAATGGGCACAAACTGAAGAAACTCAAGAAGTTCTGTATGAATGTCAGGAAGCAGTTTTTTACCATGTGGGTGGCTGTGCACTGGCACAAGTTTCCCAGAGGGGTTGTGGAGTCTCCCTCCTTGGAGATCTTCAAAAGCCCGGACATGGTCCTGGGCACCCTGCTCTGGTCTGAATGTCCTTGCCTGAGCAGAGGATTTGGACCAGATGGCCTCCAAAGGTCCCACCCAACTTCAGCCATTCTGAGATTCTATGGCTGTGTGAAACATTTGGGTCTGTGACTGAGTTAAACTTTTATTTTAAAGATAAACAGAATTCACATTGAGTCAAATAAATATGGCACAGCATCAAGATTAGTTTCAAGCTCATCTTACAGGGCAACAACTGTAGGTTTTAGATTTCACTTCTACACCTGAAATCTAGCAATTTTGTTTTTCACTGTAAGTAAACACTTAAGCCCTTTGTTAAAATCATTTTTAGTTATTCCTCAAGCTCTGCCCCTGACGTTCACCATCAAACCAGAACGATGGCTGGGAAAGGGCTGCCCCACGTGAATCGACCAGCCAGTACAGAATCACAGAATGGTTGAGGTTGGAAGGGACATCTGGAGGTCATCTGGTCCAACCTGCCTGCTCAAGCAGGGCCACCTAGAGATGAATCCCATGTGGGAGCTCCATCACCATGGAGCTAGAGGAATAAGTTGGGCTGCTGCTGCAGCTCATTCATGGGAAGACTTCCCAAGAAGATCTGTTCCCTGTCAGAAACCCACCCACATGGGTTTGCAGAGCATCAGGTCAGAAGAGCACCAACAAGTCTGTGGTTAACCAATTACACACAGCTCTTTAAAAACATTTTCCATTAAAATTTGATGAAAGTTCATTTTATGAAATGTTCTTCACCACAGTAATTTCTTTACAATTAGTCTATGCCATTCAGCACACACACACGTATACAATTGCTAAAAGCCTAATCTTCTATCACCATACTTCACAGCACCTGGGAAAAGCCTTGTATTTAATTAGTTTATTATTTTATTCTGCTTTTATTCAATAAGCCCACATAATACCATATTTTCAACCAAGGACCCCCTTGAGCTGTATCTAGTAATACATGTCAGAGTGCCCCACATGTAGCACAAAAAAAAGGCTTGTTTTTTAAATTAGCAATACTAAATAAAGGAGATGTAATAACAGCACTTCTTTCCAAGTCCACTATAATTTTTCTCTCAGGTAACAGATGAGATGGTAATGTTTTTCCCCAACCTACCTCTATCTCAGAGCACTATTCTGATTAGTAAGTTAATATATGTACAATTTATTTTTAAACTCAGTTACTTTTCCTCTTTTTCAAACAATATCACATATTAATCTTAGAACTCGTCCACAAGGAAGAAAGCTGTCCCTGTTGTCCCTTGGCATTTAAGGCAGCATTCAATGCAGATAAGGTTTGTTAGGGAACATAGAAGGTTTGCTGAAGACAATCACTGGAGTTAGAACCTTAATTTAACCTCAAGCCTGTAGTATTTCCCCTGGGATGTGGATGACTGATAACACATCAGAGGGCAAGGAAAGCACAAAATTATTGAGAAATGGAAGCAGCAAATCTAGAGTATTGAATTTCTTACCCTAAATTATTTTTTATATGAATAGTCGTGCATGTCTGACAGTCTGGAGACACTAAGAAGAGTCTTAAAAGAGTAGTTTTAAAATGTACTGACAGTGGATGATTCTAAAAGTCATTTCCAATGCACATAAAATATAGTTGTCATATCCTCATCTTGAAACAAAATGCCATTACAGCATCAAAATGCAATTTCTCCTAAGTATAAGGCAGGTCAGCAACTGCTAATTTAAATGAAGTAAGTCCTTAACAGAGAGCTTGATAACATTTCCCATGGGAACATTAGAAAATGGTGCTAATTAACATTATTAAAACCAGCTTCTGTAGGCAAATAGATCTTTATTAACTGAGGTTGTGTGTGATGCTTCCCTGTGTTATAGCTCTAAATGGGTAGTGTGTAAAACTGCAGAGAGAATTTGGGTTTAAACAAAAAGTTTTTTTTCTCT
>VXAV01000150.1:25559-37393 GCA_013399715.1 Alectura lathami | reverse complement strand
CAAAAGAATATTTTTTTTTTTTTTTTTTTTTTTTAATCTTTATTCAGCATGGTGTACAGGAAGCCTACTATCTCATACCTAAAAGTAAGCAAAAGCAAAAGTAAGGTTGTTAGGGATGAAGAACATTCTTCTAAGCAGTCCTCACTTTCTTTAGGCAAGAGCAACAGAAAACTATTTTAGATACTGAGTATCCCTAATTAATAAAACTGTGTGTATTAATATATAACATACATGTAAGCATATATATATATATGTAATTTATATGTATACACACATTGCTCATAAGCTGCACTGGAAAACTCTGTAATTTTGAGGGTATCTGTTTCTATTTGTAGTGGGGTAGCAATACATATTTTTCTGTTTAGGCCTGCGTATGTTCTAGCACCCATTGATGCACAGGGGAAATATAAAAATCTTTACGGGAGAAGATATTTGAAGAGCAAAATAAGATGTTGTTTTATTGATCCCTCATTACAAGCTTGCAAATCCTTGCTCACTAACTCCTTGCACATACACTAGCTATCTCCTATTGATTATACAGTGCTGCCACCAGAAGCTCCGGCGCGCTGTCCCATCTGAACTCTGCACACACATGCCTGTTTATCTGTTTACTGTCAGGAACCTAAACTGTTCTCATGAACCTCTTCCCCGCCTCCATTTTCCACGTCTTATTGCAACTACTTGAAGTAAAATTTCAGAACAGGAATGGCAGCCAACAAAACAAATCTGTTTTGCTATATTTATCAGCCTGCATACAACATGTGTACATTCTGACTGAAAATCTCACCCAGTGTGCTTTAATATATTGAAAAAGGGGCTTTATTAGATTTCATGATTGTTCCCTGGGAATGTATGAAGTATCACTGTCACGGTTTTCCACAAGTATTCCATATCATAACATAATGTAATAAGCTGACCCAGGTGGGAGGGCTGCTAAGGGAGAACAGCAGCCCTGAGAATGCTCCTGTCCCTTCCTACATGGTCTCCGGGTTCTGGGAGCTCTTCCCTTTGGCCTCTGATAACCATTGTGGATGCACATAGTTAGAGAGACACTCCATTCTTCTGTATGTACATTTATTCCAATTTGCCAGATTTATTGCTCTCAATTCCCTTCATATTGTATTAACTTACATTCCTTTGCTGTTTTAAGTAAACTAGTTATCTTTTACCTCAATTGCGCCTCCTCCTTTCTCACTTCTCTACCCAGCCTCCATGGTGGGGGTGAGAGCCTAGGCAATCTTTAATTAACCCATGACAATCATGTTTTTATCCCCATGAAACTTAGAGAAGATTCAAAAGACTCTGCATGAACAAACCACAAAACTTTTAAAAGTTTTCATTGATGATATCACAGGATATCAGAATTGCTAATACTCTGTGAGTAACATATTTACTTCTTGGTTGAATTCAGACAATTGATTTTAGGAATATATCATCTCTAGAGTTACCTTACCTACAGGAAAGTATGACAGAATTTCACCATTTCCTTACTACCTGTCTGCCTTCCTTCATGCCTTCCTTCCTTCCCACCTGCCTGCCTTCCTTCCACCCTGCCTTCCTTCGTGCCGGTCTGTCTTCTGCCTGGCTGTCTGCCTTCCTTCCTTCCCACCTGCCTTCCTGCCTGCCTTCCTCCCCTGCTCCCTTCCTTCTTGTCATGAGTTAATTAAAGATTGTCAGGCAACAGGTCCTAGCCCCCTCCCCCACACCTCGCCTCACAGAGGCCAGGTAGACAAGTGAGAAAGTAGGAGACAAAAGATAATTAGTTTACTTAAATGGCAAAGTAATGTAAGATAATACAATATGAAAGGAATTGAGAGCAATGAATCTAAAAAAGTGAAAAATATATATACGAAAGAAGTGATTCATATGCGTCCACAATGGCAATCCCAAGCAAAAGGGAAGAGGAATTCCTGGAACCCAGAAACAATGTGGGAAGGTACAGGAGCATTCTAGGGTCTGTGGTTTTCCCCTTAGCAGCCCACTCACCTGTGTCAGCTTATTACATGATGTCATGGTACAGAATACCTGTGGAAAACCATGACACCCTTCCTTCCTTCTTCTTTCTTTCCTTCATGCCTGCCTGCCTGCCTCTCTCCCTTTCCCTCTCTCTTTCTCCCTTTCATTTCTTTCCTGTCTTTTCTTTCTTTTTGGAGCTATTTCTCTAATACATGATTTAAAAGAGATTATCTAATTAATAACTTGTTATAGTGACAGAAAAAAATTATTTGTAACTACTGGCAAGGTAACTGACATGTTAGATAGGCTGCATATGACCAAGTCCCTGATATTCCATTTCTCTCACATCTGTTGTTTTTGGCTGTTTAGGGGGTTAGTTTTCTATCATTTGAATTCCACCAAAAATTCTGTTTTGAAAAGACTTTCCTGTGAAAGATTTTATATTGTGATTATTTAATTGAAAAAAAAAAAAATCCCAGATGAACATCTGCCAATGTATTTCTGACATGTTCATCTTTCTGAGGCTCTATGTTAATTATTTTGAAGCAGAAGCATTTTCATATAACTACTATTTTTTTATCCAGTTTTGCTCTGGATTAAAAAGAAAAAAAAATACTATTTTACTTGTAGATGCTTTCAGTGGATTAATACATTTGTAAAATACAATGTAACATGTTGTTCATTTACAAAAATAACTGACAAAGACAACAAATTTAGAATGAAAAAGATACCAGCAAGCCAGCACCAGCTTAAATGGAGAAAATGACTATATAATGAATATATATAATACAATAGTTCAGAATAACCTCTCAGAACGTATGTGTCATTTATTCCTCAAATGAGGCAAAAAAGCTGTTTCAAATGACAATGAATTTTTTCTGTGTTTATTTTAAAGACATTATGTTTCACACATTTATGCTCATTCTTCCTAAGCATGGAGGGGGAGAGGGGGACAGACATATATATAGTTTGGATCCTAGGAGCAGTGAGCCGGGTGTCCTTATCTGATGTCGGGGGAGGATTTTTTACGATCCCAAGAGAAGAAATTAAGACACAAATGAGGTCAAATGCCATAAACTAAACTTATTTTTATTGCCAAGATTGAGAGAGAGTAGCAATAGGACAAAATGGAAAAAAAAAACAAACAAAAAAAAAAAAAAACAAGAGTAAGGTGGAAGAAAGAGTAAGAGAACAGAGAGACAGACAGACAGAAAGAAAGGATAGAAATCTAGGCAGCAAAGAGATTTCACCGCTCCTCAGATCCAGCGATGTCAGAGGGGTGGGGTTCTTTGGTCGTGGTTGGTCGTCCAAGGCCTAATGGTGAGTTGATGTTGATCCCACAAATCTGAGCATGCAAGTTCCCTTAGTTATAGTCCAGTGGTCCCAGACCACTCTTGGAGAGACAGTTTCTGGCATCCAAGTTCTCAGCAGGGATCTCCTTTGTTCCTGTCTTCCAGACCCTGTAAACTAAAATCATCAGAGATAAGAGGAAGCAGGTAGAAGCCAGACTGTGTCCTGCCTTCACAGAACACAATGGCATCATCTCCTAGCTTCCTTTACCAAGCTGAAAATATTTGCTCCCAGGCCAGAGTCTTCAGGCATCAGCATCCAGTATCTCCTGCCTTAGACTTTCTCATATGAAAGACAACCAGTTCTGGCTTTGTCCAAGGAGTGCTTTCAAATGTAAAACTGTCACAAGTGCTGCTGATTGTAGAAGGTTAGTGCTTTAACTGCTCATGTTGATTTGAGACAATGCTTTCATAACAGTCTCAGACACAGGGTGCATGGTGAAACCTATAACCCAGCTGCAGTGCCTCTGTACCAATCCACACAGCATGGGAAATAAGCAGGAGGAGCTGGAAACTCTGGTGCACTTGGAGAACTACTATCTTGTTGCTCTCACAGAAAAGTGGTGGGATGATTCACGTGACTGGAATACCACCATGGAGGGCTACAAACTTTTTAGAAGAGACAGGCAAGGTAGGAGGGGTGGGGGAGTTGCCCTCCATGTTAGGAAGTGCGTAGACTGCAAGGAGCTGCCCCTGAGTGACAGTCAGGAGCAGGTTGAGAGCCTGTGGGTTGGAATTAAAAGTGGGACTACTCAAAGTCCGCTAGTGGTCAGGAAGCCTGTTGACTACTTTCAGCTGAAAGAGGTAATGCACGCACAGGCTCTCATCATAATGGGGGATTTCAACCATCTGGATATCTGCTGGAATAATAACATGGCAAGCTGCAAGTGATTCAGGAGGTTGCTGGAGTCCATCGACAATAACTTTCTGTTTCAGGTATTGGACAGACCGACCAGAGGGGATGCGTTGCTGAACCTACTGCTCACTAATGTGGAGGAGATGGTCAAAGAGGTGAAGATTGGAGGCAGCCTGGGCTGCAGTGACCAGGCCCTGGTGGAGTTTGTGATCCTGAGGAGTGTGGGCCTGGCAAGGAGTGGAGTCAGGACACTGAACTTCAGGAAAGCAAACTTCAGGCTGTTTAAGGAGTTGCTGGAAGACATCTCCTGGGAAACTGTCCTTTAGGGACAAGGGATCGGAGCAGAGCTGGCAGCACTTTAGGAACATCTTTCTGAGAGCAGAAGAACTCTCTATCCCCCAGAATAAAAAATCAGGCAGAGAAGGAAGGAAACCAGCGTGGCTGAGCTGACCTGCTGGTCAAGCTGAGGGAAAAGGAGGAAAAGTATAGGCAGAGGAAGCAGGGATGGGTGGCCTGGAAGGATTACAGAGGTGCTGTCAGGGTGTGTAGGGGTGGGATCAGGAAGGCCAAGGCGCAGGTAGAATTAAGCTTGGTGAGGGATGTAAAAAACAACAGGAAGGCTTTCTTTGTTTAAATCAGTCAGAAGAGGCAGGTGAAGGAGAGTGTACCCCTCTGATGAATGGAAAGAGAGAACTGGCCTCCTGAGATGTGGAGAAGGCTGAGGTACTCAATGAATTTTTTGCCTCAGTCTTCACTGCCTGTCAGGCTGGCCACATCTCTCGTGGCCCTGAGAATCGAAGTGGGGATGGAGGAAGCAAAATCCTTCCCAGTGTAAGAGCGGAGCAATTCCGAGACCACCTGATGAGCCTGAATATTTACAAGTTTGTGGGGCTGGATGAGATGCATCCCAGGGTCTTGAAGGAGTTGGCAGATGTGGTTGCCGAGCCACTCTCCATCATATTTGAAAAGTTGTGGTTGTCAGAGAAACGTCACAACCATTTTTAAGATAAGGAAAAACGATAATCCAGGGAACTACAGGCCGGTGAGCCTCACATCTGTGCCTGGGAAAATCATGGAACAGATACTTCTGGAAGCCTTGTTAAGTCACATGTGAGATGAGGAGGTGATCTGAGACAGCCATCACGGCTTCACCTAGGGCAGGTCGTGCCTGACCAATCTGGTGGCCTTCTATGATGGAGTGACGGCATCAAAGGATCAAGGAAGTGCGATGGTTGTCATCTACATGGACTTGTGCAAGGCCTTTGACATGGTCCCGCACCATATCTTTATCTCTAAACTGGTGAGATATGGATTTAGTGGGTGGACTGTTCGTTGAATAAAGAACTGTCTGGATGGTTGCAGCCAAAGGGTTGCAGTCAGTGCTACGTCCAGGTGGAGGTTGGTCATAAGCAGAGTACCCCAGGGGTCCGTCTTGGGACTGGTGCTCTTCAACATCTTTATTGATGACTTAGACTGTGGGATCTAGTGCATCCTCAGCAAGTTTGCTGATGACACCTAGCTGAGTGGTGCAGTTGATACCCCTGAAGGAAGGGATGCCATCCAGAGGGTCCTGAACAGGCTGGAAAAGTGGGCCCACGAGAACCTGATGAGGTTCAACAAGGCCAAGTGCAAGGTGTTGCACTTGATTCGGGGCCATCCCAGGTATGTGTACAGACTGGGAGAAGAACTCATTGAGAGCAGCCCTGCAGAGAAGGACTTGGGCGTTGTGATTGACAAAAAGCTGGACATGAGCTGGTAGTGTGCTCTTGCAGCCAGGAAGGCCAATGGCATCCTGGGCTGCATGAAGAGAGGGGTGGCCAGCAGGGAGAGGCAGGTGATTGTCCCTCTCTACTCTGCCCTTGGAAGGCCTCATCTGGAGTACTGTATTCATGTCTGGGTCCCCAGTATGGAAGGGATGTGGAGTTGTTAGAGCAGATCCAGAGGAGGGCCACCAAAATGATCAGAGGGCTGGAGCACCTCTCCTATGAGGAAAGTTTTAGGGAGTTGTGACTGCTCAGCTTGGAAAAGAGGAGGCTCCGGGGAGACCTCCTTGCGGCCTTCCAATACTTAAAAGGAGCTTACAGGCAGGAGGGGAACCAACTTTTTATGCAGGTGGATAATGGTAGGATCAGGGGGATTTGCCTAAAACTGAAAGAGGGGAGGTTTAATTTGGATGTTAGGAAGAAGCTCTTCCCTGAGAGAGTGGTGAGGCGCTGGAACAGGCTTCACAGAGAAGTTGTGGCTGCCTCATCCCAGGATGTGTTCAAGGCCAGGCATGATGTGTTCCCGGGCAGTTTGATCTAGTGGTTGGCAGCCCTGTCCACGTCAGGGGGTTGGAACTAGTTCATTTCTGAGGTCCATTCCAACTGAAGCCATTCTATGATTCTTTCAAATGTCATGGTGTGAGTGTTCCAGAAAGAGATTTGTTTATCAGACAATAAATTTCTATCAAGTACAAAATAGAGGTTAGACTATCTAATCCCTGTATAGTCACTTCTTGTAACTCATTTAATTTATTTACTCATTGTAAGTAAAACTTAGTTTAACACACAGAAATGCATTTGATTCTTAAACGTTCGGGTATTTTTTAACTTCTCTGAAATCAGGAAAATATACAAATGTTTCAGCTCAGATTTTTACCTGTCACCTACAGCAGAAGCAAGCAATTTCTGAAGTTTTTTACAGATATGCTTTATTCCCAAACTTGTAAATTTCCAGTTAATGGCTACCATAGTTCATTTATAGACAGTAATCTAGAAATAATGATTGTTTTACTACTTTTTCTTATAAATAGTTATCAGGCCAGTTAAATTGCATGGTTGGGGGAGTAAGATTTTTCAAACCTCAGACTATTTGATGGTTTAACCTATTATGAGGCCTCAAAGTTTCATTGTCTGTATTTAAGGTAAATTCTTACAGTTTCAAAGATGTTGAAAACAGTAAAACAAATGTTATTTCAAGATTAAAAAAAAAAGGACATTTTTCTGAACTCAGGCTGAATTACTCTTCAAAAAAGACTGGCATATGTGACCATTTTGTTTAAATAAATCTGATACATGTGCAAAATTTACAGTATTTTTTTGTGTGTAACTATTTTGGTTTTCATTAGTCTTCCTTACATTTAGAATCAATGTTTGTGTTTTCATTTCTTGTATATTTTGAATGTTTCCCAGCATTCTCCTGCAGAAGTGATATCTTCTGTTCCACTCCTCAGTGCCATGTGATTAATGTGGCATTTATTATGGACCTAAATTTTAAATATGACCCTGGGAAGTTTGATCTAGTGAGCTAGTAGTTGGCAACTCTGTCCACAGCAGGGGGGTTGGAACTAGATGGTCTCTGAGGTCCCTTCCAACCCAAGCCATTCTATGATTCTATGATTTTCCTGACCTCATTAGTGTCTTATGCTTATGTTTAAATAAACTGCACTTTTTCATATCCAGTTATGAAGCTGACAATCTACCCACACAAGGAAAGAAAAGAACTAGTTTGGGGAGGGTTTTACAGTTCTTTTCCAGTTTTTAATATTCAGATTTCCTCCCATCTTGGTTTAGGTACCTAGACGAAATATCTCAAATATTGAGATTGTCACTCAAATTTTCCTTGCAGAATGGAAGTTACCTAAAATTCTTATTACCTTGCAGAGGAGTCTAATCCTTTCAAGTAATATTAGGAAGTAGTTGTAATTACACTGCTAATTTGTATAACTTAATTGCATATTTAAAATTAAATGATGTAGACTCAAGCTCATATGTCCTCCATCGTAACTCACTCTGGACAAAGAAGTAATTGCAACATTTTCTGGATAAAATTTTTGAGTACATTGGGCTTATCAAGTAATCAATCTGATTTCATCTATATTTTCCAGTTATGTAATTTTTTCTGAAGTTCATATAAGGATGTCAGATACTTTTGTCAACGGTTTCATATTTTTGATTTCTACATTCTCCAAGGGAAATAAAGGAAGTGGGGGGAAATCTGTTGGCTGCTCTGCACATTATTAAATTTATTCATCATATTATTACCCTTATACAGTGATTATTACAGGACCAGGACACCTTCCTTCCTTGACTGACAGGGATACACCTGTAATCAGAACATACAGAAAATATAAGATAGCACTTCTCCAGTTTAAGAAAATATAATGTATGCTGCCAAACTAAAATCTGTTAGAGGATGAAAAAATATTTGTAGTCTCACAGTGAAGTGCTATGAATTCTAATAGAAGCATAGTGTCATGGTTTCTAGCATAGTCAAACCTCCAAATGCTAGAAAAGAAGAGTTAGGAAGTTGTGGTGGGAAGCGAAGTTAGGACATTTAACTTAAATTGACCCACGAGGTATTCCATACTATATACATCATGTCATGGCCCTCCCCCTGTTTTCTGATGAGGGTGGGGGAAGCTGCAGATTGCGTGTCTCTTTTTCACTTTCCAGGTTGGGCTTGCGTGTGGATAAGAAAATCACCTTTCTCGTAAGTCACTGCTTTCCAATTACCAGTATTATTACCCTTATCCCCTTTACATTTTTATTATCTCTTTTTCCTTTACTATTCTAGTGAAATAGTTTTTATCTTAACTCTCGAGTTCTACCTTTTTTTTCTTTTCTCACTTCCCTCCTCCATCCCACTGATACCAGCCACTGGCGTTATGCCAGCAGGCCTGGGCTTCTGCAGCCTTGAGGTGGTGAGCAAGCAACTGTTGTGAGCTGTCGTGGGTTAAAGCACCACACACAATTAACCTGCAGAACTCAGATGTGTTTTCCACTTCCTTCCATAATGTAAATATATCACTGTTCCACCCCTTCACAAACACTTTGAAAGACATCAACATTGGAACGCAACAACTGACTCAAATGTATGAGGTGCAAGTCAAACAAAATGTAAGGATGTCTGTGATAAAACAGTCTTTGGGTCTGAGTTGGACAGAACGTTTTGATACTCAAAGCCACCTATTGAAAGTTACAAATATTGACCACATGCCCAAAGGAAGATAATTTACACTAATTTCTGATTTTTTTTTTCTACAGAAAAAAAAAGGAGTAAAAATTTTGCAAAAACATTAATTTAGTCTTACAAAAGGTCTACAAAATTAAATATGTTAAGACAGACAATAATGAAATGGTAAGGCAGAGGAGGGGGATGAAAATCATATGTAATGCTTCACGAATTTGCATGTCATCCTTGTGCAGGGGCCATGCTAATCTCTGTATCGTTCCAATTTTAGTATATGTGCTGCCGAGGCGAGCACAATGATGAAGAAAAAACAATCAAATTCGGTTATAAAGCAGTATGTCAGCTGTCCTGTTGCATTGTGTTTACTTTCCTCTTTCCTCTAAAAGTTACTTGAAAGTTACATCTTCATTTAATTTGCATTCATTTACAATACAAAAATTGTAGACATCAATGATGTTAAAAATCCATTTTGCTGTTTAGATGTGAAACAATACCTCAAACTTGGACTAGGTATATAGTTTTTATGTAATCTATCATTTTAATGTATCAATTAAAATATAATAGCAAAACTGAGACTCATGTGCACTTTTAATTAATTTCTCACATCATTGATACATATTGGAACCATTACTAATGGTTGATCACTAACAGAAAAAAAAACAATCATCAGTTGCGTCCTCCAGGACTCAGTCTTGGGGCTGGTTTTGTTAACATTTTTGTCAGCAATCTTGATTATGGGATGAAGTGCATTCTCAGTAAGTTCACAGATAATATCAGGTTGGGCAGGACTGTTGATCTGCTTGACAGAAGGAAGGTTTTGCAGAGGGATCTGGATAGGCTAGATTGATGAGCTGAGCCTGATCATATGACATTCAAGAAGTCTAAGTGGCAGGTCCTGCACTTGGGTCATAGCAACCTCAAGAAGCAGTATTGTCTTTGGAAGAGTGGCTGGAAAGTTGTCAACAGAAAAGGACCTGGGAGTGCTGGTCGGCAGTTTGCTGAACATGAGCCAGCAGTGTGCCCAGGTGTCCAAGAATGCTAGTTTAGCCAGCAGGACTAAGGAAGTGATTGTCCCTCTGTAGTCAGTACTAGTGACACAATATCTCAAATAATCTATTTGGTTTCGGGCCCTTACTACAAGAAAGATAATTAGTTGCTCAAGCATGTGCAGAGAAGAACAATGAAGCTGGTGAAAAAAATAAAAAAACAAGACTTATGTGGAGCAATTTGAGGTATTGAGGGTGTTAGTCTGAAGAAGAGGAGGCTGAAGAGAGACCTCATTTCTCTCTACAACTACCTGAAAGAAGGCTGAGGTGAAGTGAGTGTTGGCCTTTTTTCTCAGATCACAGATGACAGAGCTCAAAGTAGCATCTTCAAGTTGCACTAAGGGAGATTTAGATTTAACATTAGAAAGTATTTATTTGCAGAAAGGGTGGCCAAGCATTGGAATGGGTTACCTAGAAGAGTGCTGGCATCTCTGTCTCTGGAAGTATTTAAGAGATGTGTTGACATAGGTTCGCATATGAAATGGTTCAGTGATGGAACTTGGAAGGTCAGGTTGACAGTTGGACTCAAGGATATTGAAGATCTTTTCAAACATATATGTTTCTACAATTCTATGATTCTATTATTCTATTTTCTTAACAGTTTTGTTTTAAATTTTACTGATGTCTCTAACACTTTAAAAAATCTAAGATATAAAGCATAACGTATAACATTTCAGAATCAGGAAAACATCGATTAACATGTAGAGTCCTGCCAATGCTATTAAAACATTCCGAAAAATCAGTATCATTCTCTGGAAATGTGCCTGCTATTTGTGTTATTAAGAATATGTCTACTTTTACTGGAAGAAATAATACAACGCATTGCACTATTGCTATTATTTTACAACACATTATTTACCCAACCTACTCTCTTCTCTCAATAACAGATTTGTAGAAAATTCAAAGATAAAAACACAGAATGAATGGAAAACTTATATTTCTGCACAGGCAGTGGAAGCAGGAGCAGGTAACCTGGGAGGACCATAGGGATGCTGCTAGGCTGTGTAGGGACAGGATCAGGAAGGCGAAGGCCCGGATGGACCTGGACCTGGCAAAGGGTGAAAAGAAGAACAAGAAAGACTTTTCTACAGGTATATCAGCTGGAAAATGAAAGTCTGAGAAGGTGTTTCCAAACTAGTGAGCAATACAGGTGGGCTGGTAACAAGAGACAAGGGGGAGGCTGAGGTGTACAACAAATTTTTTGCCTCATTCTTCAATGAAAACTGCTCTTTATGCAGCCCTTGAGCAGATGGGTCAGAAGGTGTGGACTGGGGAAGCAATGTCCCTCCCACTGTAAATAAGGATCAGGTTCATAACCACCTGAGGAACCTGAACATCTGTAAGTCTGTGGGTCCAGATAAGATGCATCCCAGAGTGCTGAAGGAACTGGCTGATGCAGTCACCAAGCCACTCTGTATGGTATCTGAGAAGTCATGGCAGTCAGGTGAAGTCCCTGGTGACTGGAAGAAGGGCAATGTTACACCTGTTTTTAAGTAAGGTAGAAAGGAAGAGCCAGGGAACTGCCAACGTGTCAGCCTCCCCTTGGTGCCGGGGAAGACCATGGAACAGATCCTCTTGGAAGCTATGCTCAGACACATGGAAGACAGGGAGGTGATTTTGTGAGACAACCAGCATGGCTTGACAAAGGTCAAGTCCTGCCTGACCAATCTAGTC
>VXAV01000148.1:160063-176308 GCA_013399715.1 Alectura lathami | reverse complement strand
TAGATGATCTCTGAGGTCCCTTCCAACCCAAGCCTTTCTATAATTCAATGATTCTATGATTCTATAATTCTATGATTCTATGATTTTATGATAAGCTCTTGATCACAAGCCAATGCAAACCTGGAAAACAGAGTCAAGGTAGTCTCCTTTTTTTAAAAATGGGTGGTTTACCATTTTTAGTAATAAAGAAATAGATTCGTCAGCTTTAACTGTTACATGTGCCATAACCATGTACACATGCGAGGCTCTTTTGAAGCTGCTCCTTTGAAAACTCAAAAATTAGTGTCCAAGGATTAATTGCAGTCATATAATTATATGAAAGATATATAAGATTAAAAAATAAATAAATGAGGAAAACAAAGACACAGAGAAGTTAAATCACTGCCTCACAGTGCCATGCAAAGCTACCAACAGATCAGGACTGGAATATGGTTGTATTTGGGATGAATAGTATGTTTATGTTATTATTGACACTGCAGGCTGAGTCTGTAAATTTTACAGTGCCATATGTAATCTAAAAAGAATTTTCACATTCAGAAAGTATCACCCACTTTAATTATACTTCATATCCCCTGTTTAGAAACATACCTCTTTTGTAGCACAGGTGGAGTCCGCAGGATGCATGAAAAGAGAATAATACATCCTCACATCACTCATAGCAACTACACACCTGTGAGTGGTCTTAGAGGCTCTGGGTTCACCTTGTGGCTTAATGCAATGCACCTGAAACACCAGCTCAGCAGCTATGAGCAGCTTAATTTGTAAAGACCCTTTTCAAGCCATCACACTCATCAAAGAATTATGAATTCACATGAGTCACTCCATTTCTTGAACTCAGCAGTGTTTTTTCTAGCCACTGACGTGTTGCCAATGGTGAGCTGGCAGATGCAAGACTTTAGGAAGGCATGCCATATCCATACAAGTTTCAAAAGGTAGCCCTGCTGGAATAATGTACAGGCAGGCAAGGCCGCCTCTGTTCCAAAACTCCTTCTGTATTTTGTAACTGTAAATGACAAAGGGAAGGCTTCACTAATGACCTAGTAGTCAAAGCCAGACAGAGCAAGATTTGAGAGAGGTGAGATTCATCCTGTATATTTCACGGGTAATGAGCAGAGGTGCACTGGTGAGGTTAAATAGGGCCTGCTCTCAGCAGGCACTTTGGTGCACCTTGTTGGTTCTGCTGCAATAGCTGTCATCACTGTAAGGCATGATGGAGTTCTAGTTTGCTAGCATTGTTGCCAACGTGGATTTCAGGGTAATCTCCCTCCCAGAAAAAATTCCTGTTCTCATGGGTGTTGACAAGAGAACATGTGTCTCGCGGAACAAATAAAGACATTACCCTAAAAAGAGTATGGGATGACCATGTCACCCAGCCACCAACACCACCAAGCCTTTGCTCGGAACTGGGGGATGCTGTGGAGCCAGAAGGCTGCAAGGGCCAGCACCTGACAGCAGAGCAGCAATGGAGATGTTGAGTACCCATAATTTCACACAAAGAAAATTCACATGATGCGTCCGTATCAGTTGTAGGCCTAGAGCTGCTAAGCTTACTTGAAGATCCAGTCTTTGCTGAGATCCCCAAAAGCGTTAAGACATCCTGGATTTAGATTAAGGGAGACATTGCTCTGAGGTTTTTGCTCAGCTTGTTCAGTATTTTAAAATATGTATTATAATGAATTTTCCATCAAAGCTGTCACTTGTTTTCTGCCTTAAGATAAATATTGGAAAGATGTTGCTATAGAAAACCCCTAACTGATTTACAATTTCAAGGCAGATGTGATATGTGCTATAATATTTAAATCATCCTGCACTGTCCCTCAGGACAGTTATTCTGAGACAGGAACACTTAATAAAACAAACGAACAGCAATTTATCATCTGCTATGAGAGCTTTGATGTTACACTCAAAAATTTGTTATGGGGCAAAAAGGGAAGCAAATTTTAGATGAAAAACCAAATATTTCTTGTTAGTTTAATTAAAATCCTACAGAGTAACTAAGCAACAACAAATAGTTCTAAGGAGTAGTCCAGCCAGAACAGTCCTAACATTCATCTTCCAAGTGAACTGATTAACAGAGAGTAAATCTCCTTAAAAATATGGTTTAAAATCATTATACAAAACTTCTAACTATCTTCCCCATTCTATGATTTTATACTCCCCCTTCCACAGCAAGGCCTGTGTAACACAACTCTACAGTTTGCTACAAGCTTCTTTACTGGTCTGTAATTATTACACACTAATTTGCTCTATAGAGTATATTTTACACTTGTTGGATACTTGTTTTTTATTACCCTATGGCTAGTTGTGCTCAAGTTGCAGGTCAGTCAGTGTCCTTCTAGCTGGTGGCGGTAAGATGTTCACAGCCCTGCAGTCTCCAGTGCCATTCTGCTTCCTCTCTCATATCACCACAAACCTGAACACCTCTGTGCTGCATCCTGTGTCCTCATTTTCAAGGCCTCTGCTGTCACACTATGTCTGCATTTCCCTGCATGACATCATTACGATAGGGTTGTAAAGTTTTTCATTCTGTGCAAATTAACTGTACTGTCTGTACAAAATGGTGGCTATTCCATGATTGTACAGACAAGCAAAAGTAAAGTAAATTAGACAAGAGTCACCTGATCCCTGGAAAAATTGCTGTTACAGCTAAATTAACTAAAACAAAGCTCCAGGCAGGTCAAGAAGACCCCACACAAAGCCTGGCAAGCTTCAATCCTGAAACCAAGCACAGTTATTGCAAAGTCTACAGACTTTACTAGGCTACATATGACTACTGCAAGTTTCTTGTCAAGAAAGAAAAAAAAAAAAAAAAAAACAGTGGAAGAGAAATCGTTCCGATGAAACGTTCCATGCCAGCGTAACGGGAAAAGTAAACACATGCATGTGTTATCAGAAAAATAAAAGTTGAACTGACACTGACTTGGTTGATTGCCACTCATGCTCTCCATGATGTGAGCAAACTTATTTTTAACAGACATCCCCCCTTCTACTCCAAGACACACATTCACACCCCACACTTCAGGTTTTACTTCTATGTTTCCTGTGGCATATTAATGAGCAAAGTCAGAAATGCCTATAAACACATTTCTGAAACAGTGTTTATGTGCAAGGGCATACAGTTTCTACTGTACTAACAAATTCTGAAATAGATGTCTTGAATGTGCTGCATATCAGGCTGGAAGTGATGAAAACACTTAACACCCTTATAAAAGGACTCCTTTGGCTTAGAGGAGAATGTACATGTACAGTAGCTCTTGTTATCCCCCTATTTTTATTTTGTTCTGCTCCATGCTTTGTCATGGCACTTGCCTTTTTAAGGGTCAAACAGACTGTCATTTGGTTTTAGCAGAATGTAATGTCATATATCAGCATATGTACAGCTTCACAGATCACTGGTAGATATGTATTTGCATTACCATAACTTACAAATGCATACACTGTTATTTTTCTTTCCATTTTCCAGAAAGTTCCACATAATATTGAGTGCAAATGGGATTGTACTCATGTACACAAGCAAACAGATGTATCTTGGATGGAGATTTTTATAAGGTGGATTTTAGCCCAAAGTAAATTATTGTAGACAGGTTTAAAAGCCTTCAGAATTGGAAATTTTAATGGAAATAGTGTAGCAGAACACTAGTAGCAGCACTGCTAGTAGCAGCACTTCAAGAAGTCTTCTGTGTAGCAGGAGGAACCGTTGAGAGCACAATGCTGCAGCAATACTCCACAACGCCTTGCTCATACTTTTAACATCAGTTTTGCAGTGAAAAATGAAAACAGTAAACAGCAGCTCAAAAATTCTACCCGCAGGATTAATATCAATGACGCTTGTAAAACCAATAGCATAAATCTTGCTCTTAGTACCGTAGCACATGTTTAATTAATCAGGGCTACCATCCTCATTTGCCCTTCACTGGGTTTTACTGATGATTACCCAGTGGAAAATTCAGCCCCTTAATGCAAAGAATATCCTTTTTAACACTTTCTTTCCAGGGACCATCTGTGAGGTGGTAGAGGCATCACCAGTGACGGGGCCTGAGCTCCAGTCCAGCACCCCAGCCACCCTTCCACCGCTTAGCCCCTCTTATAGGTTCAAACCAGCTTGCCAGGGCTAGCTTTCCTTCCTCTTCCACAACAGCTTTTCTTTCAAGACCTCTTTTCTTTTCATTCCAGCTTTAGTGAGAAGATTACAGCTGAATATTTGTGCATTCTGTGAATGTGAGGCAAGAGAGGCATTAAGTGCTAAGTTATTCTAATTTATTCTGCTAAAGAAATCATGTGAGGTAGCACAAAGCTTGCCCTGGTTTTGAATTTTAGGCCAGTCACAAGTTTTAATTTTAAAGGACATCAGAATTTTATTTTCTTGCTGGTAGTCCTACCCAGGAACGAGAGAGAAAGATCGCCTAAGAAATGGAACCCTTGTAAATAAAATATAATTCACAAACAGAAGCAGAATTTTCCTCTGGGTCATTATTAGTGAAACTCAGTGAGGGGATAACAAGGACACGAGACCTGATTAATTAAACATTTGCACTTATTGTATGTAATTACAGCTTCGCGAATCATCCCCTGGACATCTGCCTGCACAGGGCCAGAGGACTCACCACACTGGCCTTCAGAGGCACCTGGGGCAGAGCCCACATGAGGCCTTCGCAGCTTGGTACCAAGCCGAGCACCCCTGGCCTGCCCCAGCACCTTGCCGCCTGCCCCCCTCCCCTCCCCAGCCACTTGCCCCTGCAGGAGGCCCCGGCCTGGCCTGAGGACACGCTCTCAGCCTGTCATCAAGACGTGCATTTGCAGTGACACCTGTGTTTTCACGTCTGGGTACCCCTGGCACATGAAGGGTATGCCCACATATCTTACATGCCAATCTACCTGTCAGTCCTGCATGGCTCGCATGATTTGATATGCAGGGGCTTTTATCTGAAACATTTTTAGAACCATCTCTGCCATGCTGTATTTGCAATTTAAAGCTTTTTTCACGGCTTTTGCTACTAATTAACCTATCTTGGGTTTTGCAACATTCTGACAAAAAAAAAAAAAAATAAAGCCTTGAATTCCTGAACCATAGTAGAAATCTAGGTGTCAGCACTATCTGCTGTATGCTGTGGATTTACTGATAGAAACAACATCATCCTGCCTACAATTTGCTGCAGTAGAAACATTAAATTGTCATAGCTCACATACAGCTCTACAATACTTCAAGTTGCTACATGCTTCCACCCTGGAAGGTGACAACAAAAAAAGCATTTTGGGGATCTACTTCTCAAAAAGGGCTTGGACTGACAGCGCTCCAAGCAGCCCTGTCACTCCAACATGATCTCTCTTTCTGAGGAGGCTCTGCCTGCATTTTGGAGAGGTTGCATCCAGCTCCCCTGAGATGGGAGAGAGCACCTATCACAGAAGGCCATTTCTTGAGCACCTCTGGAGAAATCGAGGCATTCAGGAGAGAAAGCTCAATATTTTGCGTCATTCTTTGTTTTCCACTTACTGATTGTAGTTTGAGGTGTCTGGAAATATCACATGTTACTAGAAGTGTGGCTGCTAGCTGTAGCACCCCTAAGGGAGAAGAAGAAATCGAGGAAATAACATGGAGGAAGTAAATATAATTTCATACTTTATATTTAAAAAAAAAAACTATTCTCATAGTGAATTTCCAATCTCCCACCCCCCTTTTTCGATTGATAATTGTGTTTGCTTGTTTTTACAGCATTTTTAGTTCTCCTTCCACTGCACATGTAAGAATAGATATTAAATCAGAACATTTCTGGGAAAAAAAAAAAAAAGTATACAGCATGAATAGGCTAGTTAAACAGGCTAAGTCTTACATGATAGTTGAAAGACACAAGTTTTACAGAGACAGAGGCCTAGATGTACATGACCAGAAAAGCAAGACAGAAAAAGAGTTGTACAGCTGAAAACTTCTGCTGCATTTTCTGTTATAAGAGGAACAGGTTTAAAAGCCTGTTAGCAAAACTCTGCCAGGCACTGTGGGAGTCAGCGTCTTGTATATGCAAATAGATTGTTGGGTTGTATTCAGTGCTACAGAATTCTAGCTGTCACAAGTCAAAAAGACTCTGCTGAGGTGGCTCAATACAATTTTAGAAACTCATTGTTGATTTTCCTTGCAGAAAAATACGCTCTGCCCCAGAACCATTTCGCTCCTGCATGAAAAATAATGCTCATAGCAGGTTAGTACCAGGCTCCCTTCTGGGATATCTTCTTCAGCCCACACTCCACAGGCCCAGTCCTGGCATCCTGACAGAAAACCAACATGCTTTGAATGCCCATCAGGTCTGCCCACTGATGTGGCTGGTTTCTGTGTGGGCAAAACAGATAGCAAAATGCATCTTCCAACCCTTAGAAACAGGCAGTCCAGCAGTGAAAGGCAAAAATACAGCTGGATCCTTGAGTCAAATCTTCAGATAGACAATCAATAGATGTACTGCATATTTGCAGGGACACATAGCACAAATGAGCAAACCTGAAGGTCTTCTCCTTCGTTCCCTACTCTTCCCCCAGACGATAGGGTCTCACCCTAGCAGTCTCTTATTCAAACTGTATGATGTCCAGCAAAGAAATAAACCGACTGAGAACTGGTTTTGTTTGTTCGGCTTATTTCTGTTTCTGTTTTGTTTTAAACCTACTGTTTGGTTTTAGTGATTTGCTAGATTTCATTCTAAGTACTCCTAGTTATTCATTACATTAGCCTGATGAGCTACAGGTATATGCCTTCAGCAGAAGTAAGATTTGAATACAATATACCTGAACGTCTTCAACTGGACAAGTTGCAGCTTGTTTCCAGTACAGGGGAGCGTATGGGGAGTTGACAGATACTAGCAGCATAGGCCATTTCTTACTGTGACAGAATGAGGAAACCAAAAAGAAGAATTAGTGCCAAATTTATTAGTGGATTTAAATGTCAAGTAAATGTTCCTGCTTGCTTTCAAAAATATTTATTCAGTCATGATTTTCAGGCAGTTAATAATAAAAGTCAGGTTACACGTGTTTTCCACCCATGCCTCCTAACAATCTTCACAATAACCTAACTCAACTGATGCACTAGGAATAACACAACAGGAATGATCCTAGTTCCCTCTCTTGTACAACTACTTTTTTTGAAAAAGATGGGGATTAATACGTTTTAGAAATTCTAGGAAGGTTTGCCAGGTATGTGGCTCTCTGCACATGGCATCACTAAAGAAAAGGGGCTGTTCCCGCGAATAGACTTGTCACAACTAGGTTTTGCTTGTAATTTAGCTTTTAGGTTGGAATAGTCATCTGTAAGGCCACTTGCTATTCATTTTTTATTGAAATGCCTAGGAACAAAATCTTGAAATTTCTTAGTCTGAAGGTCTCAGCCATACATTACTATTGAAGTTAGTGTCTCTTTTTTTAATGAGTGGAAAGCATGTGAAAACAAAAGTAAAAGAAAACAAAACAAAACCAACAAAAACGAGTTCAATTTGGTGTTCTGAAAGGTAAGCTTAGTACTTGGATCCCATAATATTATTTTAAAATTTGCTCTTGACTGGTATTTGAGGCTGGTCACTTAATGTCTCTGCTAATCATCTCATGTCTGTAAATGACAGATTTTAATATGTCACTGCTTCCAGTGAAGTATTAGGCTCCTGAGATAAAAAGAACCAGACAATACATGTTGTTATGATAGCAAAAATAAGAAAACTGCCCAATTGTCTCACGAGGTGGGGTTGCTAATTTGATAATGAATGCCTTTGGAAATATATGTCCAAGCACAGACAGTATGAAGTTTTCCAGTCAGTTACAACTTGACATAATACAGAGCAGCACTAAATACTGAAAACAATGAGATAATCAACTTCCTCACTTTTTCAGGGAGGTTGGGCAAAAGAAACAGACAGAAATCTCCAGTGATCCTACCAAAGCAATGTTGCTATTGAAATCACCGGCTTTGCCAGAAACTATGCGGAATCTTATGTGAAATCAAACAGCAGGGGATCCTGAAGAGCTTATTGGCAACTCACACAGTAACCACGGCAGCATTTTTTTTTCTTTAAACCTTACACTGCACAGAGTTACAATTGACTGGGTGACACAGTAGCAGAAATCAATTGAAGTCTCTAATAAGGACGTCAGGTAAGAATGGAGCAAAGCAAGTGAAAAAGATTGTAGATGACATAGATGTGCTGTCTGAATATGTGATAGGAATGCAAGAAACAACCAGCAGTTCTCAATGGTGTCAGTCTATTTTGGCTTCATAAATACTAGAGCAATATCACCCATACATGAGAGCCAGCACTTCAGAAGAATCAAAGAATCATAGAATGGCTTGGGTTGGAAGGGACCATAAACATCATCTCATTCCATATTGCCCTGCCATGGGCAGCGACACATCCCACTGGATCAGGATGCCCAGGGCCCCATCCAGCCTGGCCTTGAACACCTCCAGGGATGGGGCATCAACAGCTTCTCTGGGCAGCTTGTGCCAGCACCTCACCACCCTCTGAGTGAAGAAGTTCCTCCTAACATCTAATCTCATTCTCCACTCCTTTAGTTTTAAATTGTTCCCCCTTGTCAAATCATTATCAGACAACTCTGGAAAAAGTCAGTCTCCTTCCTGTTTATAAGCTCCCTTTAAGCACTGGAAGGCTGCAGCGAGGTCTCCCTGGAGTCTTCTCTACTTCAGGCTGAACAAGCCCAGGCTCCCTCAGCCGTTCTTCATAGGAGAGGTGCTCCAGCCCTCTGACTGTTTTGGTGGCCCTCCTCTGGACCTGCTCCAACAGCTCCACAACTTTCTTGAGATGGGGTCTCAGGCCTGGACACAGTACTCCAGATGGGGTTTCACCAGCACAGAGCAGAGGGGGACAATCACCTCCCTCTCTGCTGGCCACTCCTCTTTTGAGGCAGCCCAGGATACAGATGGCCTTCTAGACTGCAAGAGTGCACTGCCGGCTCATGTCAAGCCTCTCGTCTACCAGAACCCCCAAGTCCTTCTCCACAGAGCTGCTCTCAGGGAGTTCTTCTCCCAGTCTGTACACACACCTGGGATTGCCCCGATCCAAGTGCAACACCTTGCACTTGGCCTTGTTGAACCTCATCAGGTTCTCGTGGACCCACATTTTCCAGCCTGTCCAGGTCCCTCTGGATGGCATCCCTTCCTTCAGGGGTATCAACTGCACCACGCAGCTTGGTGTTGTCTGAGGATGCATTCGATCCCACAGTCTAGTTCATTGATAAAGATGTTGAAGAGCATCGGTCCAAGGATGGACCCTGGTGGACACCACTCATCACTGGCCTCCGCCTGGACATGGAGACATTGACCACAACCTTCTTGCTGCAACTATCCATCCAATTTCTTATCCACCAAACAGTCCACACTTCATATCCATCTCTCTCCAATTTAGAGAGAAGGATGTGGTGTGGAAACACATCAAAAGCCTTGCTGAATTCTGGGGAGACAACTTCAGGTACCCTTCCTTTGTCTACTGATGCTATCACTCCATTGTAGAAGGCCACCAGAGTGATCAGGCACAATCTGCCCTTGGGAAGCCATGCTGGCTGCCTCGGATGGCCTCTTCATCTCACATTTCCTTTAACCTAGCTTCCAGGAGGATCTGTTCCATGATCTTCCCAGGCACAGCTGTGAAGCTCACTGGCCTGTAGTTTCACAGGTCTCCTTTTCTACTTTTCTTGAAAAAAATGGGCATGATGTTTCCCTTTTTCCAGTCACCAGGGACTTCACTTGACAGCCATGACTTTTCTAACGTGATGGAGAGTGGCTTGGGAACCACATCAGCCAGCTTCTTCAGCCCCCACATGTTCACTCACATGAGGTGGTCTTGAACTTGCTCTTTGCTTACAGTGGGAGGGATTTTGCTCCCGCCTAGAGGTTCAGGGACATGAGAGATGTGGGAAGCCTGACTGCCAGGGAAGACTGAGGCAAAGAACTTGTAGATTACCTCACCCTTCCCCATGTCTGTTGTTGCCATTTCTCCTTTTACTAGAGCGGGTACACTCTTCTAGGCCTTTCCTCTTCTGACTAACATACCTGGCCAATAAAACCACCACCTCCTATATGCAAAAGTCTCTGGATCCAAAAATGCATCAGAGCTTCAGTAGAAGACTGAATGGATGAAGATGGGACAATATTTGGCAAAATGCATGGCCATCACAAATGCCAGCCATAGCTTGATTTGTCAACTGCACCCTGCACTCTAGATCTGTACTGTGAGACCAGTTGGGAGAGGCCAAGTTTGCAGTTCATTTTCTGACATTCTGGGACACATAATTTTTGTTCAAATTCAGAAACAACCACACAAACTAGTTAATAAGCAAAGCTGAGTCAACCTGACTTCTGCAGGTTAAATTTCAATTACGTCTTTTTACTTAAGGCCTCTGCTAAACTAGAAAACCTTAGGGGCTTTCAGCTGATACCAAGAAATAGCCCATTTTCTCCTAGTTCCTTTGCTAGCTGTGCTAGAGATCTTTTCTAATTGTGCAACATTCTATGACAGGATAGTCTTTTAATATCAGTAAAAGTTAAGCATAGGAAAGACATAGAAAAGAAAATGGGAAAATATATATACATATATAAACTTCACACAGAGGATACCACGTAGTCATAATACAGCCACTTGTTACTAAATTCTAAAATTTACTTAAATATTTGACAGAACCACTGATTATGGATATAAGACTCATGAAAGTTAAGGAGGCAGAATATCTGGGGTTTACTTATCTCATGTTTTAGCTTAGACAAGTCCTTCAAAAATTTGGTCAAGGTTCCAACAATCTTAAAATGAACTTGAAGCACTTATTTTCAAAGTCTCAGAGAAAAGAGAAAGGATACTGAGTATTGTTATTATTTCTGGCTAAAAAAAAAAAAAAAAAAAATACAGCACTTACTCACCCAAAGAGAGGAGAAACACTGAGAACCACATATTCTCATTAACATTTCTTTAAACATTGAGCATCTTCATAGGTTCTCGTGTGTCCATCTTGGATATAATACAGGACTTGGTGAAATAAAAAGCCAGAAATTCCTGTTGAATTTAGTAGGGTCAGGATTACAGACAGGAGGTATAACACCTCAATCTCTGTATGGTTTACTAGTCCTTCTCCCGAAGTGCCACCCTTACTCTCCATTCTCAAAATGACCATGCTGTCTCTACATTTGCAGGTTTAATCCAAATATTTTATAACTGTTTCATACCTAGTTATCAACAGCTGATTATATTCACACACTTCTTTTTCTTTGACTGTTTGTTAGTGAGTGGGTCTTTCTTTCTGCCAAGTTTCTGGCAAACTTGTATGCTTAGGGCCTATTTTACCAGTCCGCTTAGCATGTGTTGCCTACTAAGGCAGTAGGAAAACTCAGAAAGAAAATCATGCAGCAGAAAATATTGTTTCTTGTAGCACTCCTAAGCTGCAGAAAAAGAAACTTCTGAAGGTGATTTCCGTTTTATAAGACATCAGACCTTTACTCAATCTGGAATCAATGCAGGAATATACAGATATGAGTTATCAGCCTTTGCTTATTCATAGTGATGCATTTAATTAATACAATGCATATTAGTCAATTCTTTTCTTTTAAATCTTACCTTTTGCTCATCAGCCAATCAATAGGTATTTTAATCCTCTCCCTTTTTCAGACATGGTTTCAAAATCTCATAGAACAGAGTAGCAGACTTCACAATCATTAATTGCTGTTACCAGTCCTTTCATTTTTTGAACATCAGCAGTTTCTATAAATTCCACTTTTATCCACATTATATTATCTATTCTTACTCCCCTCTTACTTCTGAACTATTCATTAAAAAAAAAAAAAAAATACTTGCAGAGATGTTCTATTAACCAGTCATAAGAAATAAATGTTTCATAAAATTTCATTACCACTCTGAGAATTTCTCCTGTTTGACACGGAAAAAAACAACTGGAAGAACCTTCAGCTGTAGTGGTACTTCCATATCTATCTGCAAAACCTAGAGTACGGATGAGGAAAATACAGCTACTTTCACTGTTACAAATACCATAAAGCAATTTATTTTGAGATACAGACTAACTTTTTATCCTGGAAAGATGTAGTTCATAATTAACTTCATCAAAACATAAGTGTTTGAAGGTCTGCAGTCCCTAAGTTGCCAAGAAGCAAGGCAACTCCTGATGTTCAACAAAATAAAATGAGAAATCCTGCATCTTGTACAGGTGAAACACTGGCATAGGTTGTCTAGAGAAGAAGATGAACCTCTGTCATAGATAGAATTATGCACTTCACTTTTAAAGAAAAGCAGCAATACATTTATTGATATAAAATAGTGATTTAACAAAGCTTAATGGTAAATGAGAGTAACAAGTTTTTAGGTGGCAAGGTACACTTGATTATTTACTGTATAGAGGATAGCATTTAAATACTTGTCCAGGAGACCCTCTCATTGAGTCACTGTGTTCAGAGTATATCCTCTTTCTTTCTAAATTTCTCAGTAGAATCTAGATGTGGCTGGATTCAAACTTTGTCCCACATTTGGTCAATGGCTTATGTCTAAAAGTTGAAGAGATCCTCCTGTTGAGCCAGGAGGTTCAGACTAGACACCCTTGCTTTCTGAACTCCTTGAACCAAAGAAGTAAGGAGCCTAGATGCAGTTGAATCCACTCCTAGTCCAAGACTTGATCAATGGTTTGTGTCCAAAGGACTATATATGCACAATTAATCTAAGATATAACCTTAGTGAAGCTTACAAAGCTTGGCAATCTGTTAGTTACTTACTGAGGGCCTGTAGTGGCAAGGAGTCTCTTGACATCAAGGCATAAGGGATTTTCGCAGCTGGCATAACCTCAAAAGCAGTCTCTACTGAAGGGGAGACCCTCTTGTACAGTCAGCTGCCATGCAGGAGAACTCAGTGGGCTCTTGGTCTGCTTACTGTTTATGGAGTAAGATGATAAACTTATAGTCATATTTGCATACCAACTGCAGATGTTACCTTCTTCCAAATTTGGCATGAGTTGGACATTGTCCCAAATTTGGCTTGATTAAGACATTGACCAGCAGTGTGATAAACTGAGTGCATTGCTCAAATTAGCTCCTGGTTATTGTGTTGTTTTGTTTCCCACAAATCCACTTTTAGCCAGACGCAGTCATCACAATCAGTCACACCCGTCATGACTACCATTAATCATTATCTGCTTAAGTTGGGTGCAGCCATTACAACCACCATTTGTGATTATAGTTTGAGCAGGGTTATGGAGGATACACATCTGGCTGAGGGCAAAGGGGATCACACTGTCACAGTTTCTGTCCTTGCAGATTTTCAGCATCTGACTGGATGCAGTTCTGGACAACCTGCTCTATCAGACTCTGCTCTGAACAGGCAACTCAGACTAGGTTATATCAAGAGGTTCTCTCCAACACAGATAATTCTGTATACTTCTCTGATTTGTAAAACTTTCAACCAGTGACTTGCTTGCTGTTACTTGCTGCAATAATTTATGAATTAGATGACTTTGTTCTGTGATCTGTGTGGTGCCATTATAGAAGCAATCATCATAAGACAGGAATGGCTCCTAAACAAGCCAAATACTCTTGAGTACTATAAAGACAGAGAGAGTAAATTATGGAATCTTAGGGTATATTCATCCTCTCTTTTGCTGTGGACACAAACCTCGACTGCTGTATGCCTGCGTCTTGATGTGCATCATTATTACTGCACATTGCACACTATGTTTTCTGCATATGTGCCAAGTGAATGGATTGATTTTGATGATCTTCATTTTTCTATCATCCTTACAATCCTCTAAGTTCCTATCTTCAAGTCTTTCGGTTATCATGTAAATGGCATAACTTATTAAGAAGCTGAATTTGTGTAATAAGGATAAAATCATGTTTTCGTTTGGGACATGATACATTTCTTTTAGATAACCATCAAAGTTTTGCTATATAGAACTACTTTCTTTCCTTCTTTCTCTCATTCTAGAAAAAGCAGAATTTTGATTGTGGGGAAAAATAATATATATATATATGCATACATAACAAGAATTAAGCGGACCTTGAAGAAAATAAGAAGTGGAATTAAAGAGGAAAGAAAGAAGAGAAAGAGAAAGAGAAAGAGAAAGAGAAAGAGAAAGAGAAAGAGAAAGAGAAAGAGAAAGAGAAAGAGAAAGAGAAAGAGAAAGAGAAAGAGAAAGGAAGAGAGAGAGAGAGAGAGAGAAAGGGAAAAGAAGAAAAAGAAAAAGAAAGAGAAAGAGAAAGAGAAAAAGAAAAAGAAAAAGAAAAAGAAAAAGAAAAAGAAAAAGAAAAAGAAAAAGAAAAAGAAAAAGAAAAAGAAAAAAAAGAAAAAGAAGGAGAAGGAGAAGGAGAAGGAGAAGGAGAAGGAGAAGGAGAAGGAGAAGGAGAAGGAGAAGGAGAAGGAGAAGGAGAAGGAGAAGGAGAAGAACTTTTGCATACTATGAAGAAATTTTGGTCACAACACCTTCCTCAGGAGTACAATCTAGATTCCAATCTAAAATCAACCCAAGTAGCTTCATGCATTTCATCTTCATGTCCCTAACCTTTATATCTTTCTGAAAGCCTCAGATTTATAATCTACAAATTGAGTGTGAATTAAACAACAGACAATGACCAAAGATGACTAGGAGCTGCTCAAAGAAATAAGTTTGTATTTGACTAGCTCACATGGTGAATCGTAACTATTCTGTGAACTTTGTAAGAGGTTCTCGCGGACTCAGACAGAGGTAGAAACCATTTCAGTTATTAAAAGAAATGAAGGCTTTTTGTGCAACACCAAAAAGAGGAAACTCCTCCCTTTCAAATTATAAATCTTTATAGTGCAATTCTTCCCGGCTAGGAGGAGAACTTCAGACACTTTTTCAAATAACCCCAACCGTTTAATCTGTACCCTTCAGGAAGTCAAGCTGTGTGTGTACGTGAGAAAGAAACATTTTTGCTGAAATAGGAAGATTCTTACATTCCTGCTCAGCCCACTGTTAAACCAGCTGCTTCTGATAGCGAAAGGAACCTAATTTTCCTTTGCAGAGAATGGCGTTATATGGCCTGTGAATCTTTATCTTTCTATAGTCTGGTCAGTATCTGTGACCACAGAATAATACTATAGGCAGATTTTTCCTGAAAAGTAACTGAACAGGAGATTCTTTAGCATACTTACTTGGTTAGTAACACAGGCAGTTTCTGATTTTATCTTACTGGAAAACAGGTCTCAGATATTCATAAAAGGTCCTAGCTATCCCTTCCTTTTAAATTTACAATTAATGATAGTCCAAAGTCATTCAGACAGGGTGTTCTCCCTTAGATTTTAAGCAATTCATCTGAAATTCTAGCAAATCCAATACCCCAATAGTAATGTTTATTGATTTCCCTAACTTACCCTGTGCAGTGATCAGCCAATCAACTAGGTACAGGAGTGCACATGTGAACAATATAAGTGTTTCACAAATTCTTAGTGAAGATATTTAAAGTAGTTACAATTGTAGAGGTGAATGTTTGACACTGGAGGAAATATGCATTTATGGTAAATTGGGATATCTTCAGAGACTGCAGGATATTAATACGGAGAGATGACAAAGAAATAACTTTGCAGATAGATAACATTTTTCATCTGAGGATTTTTTAAAGTACTGTAGCAAAACTGGGTAGAAAATTTTATTTAGGACACTTTTCACCCAGACTCCTAGACAAAGGGATTCCATCATGAAAGGATAGCTGAGGTTATGTTTATTTGTTTTCTGACTTTTTATAAGGAGAAGTTGACATGAAAGATTACAGGGGTTGGCTTTTTTTTTTTTCTGTCAGAGGGACACAGCCAGCATTTTCTGTCCAACCACTAATCTATCAGTAAATCACACAAAATACGTTCTTAGAAATAAACAGCCTTTTGCCACAGAGCAAGGCTAAAAGTTACCTGATGTCCTCTGAAGATAGGTAGAGATTCACAAGTCTTTTATTCTGGTCTTTCACAACTAAAGCTTTATGTAGCTGGTTTTCATTCTTTATCTTATTTCCTTAAATTAGGGTGTCTATTAGAAAAATATTACCATAGCTTTTCTAACTGGTCACTTTTACATACCTTCCTCCTTGTAGCTTTTAGACCAACTGAGAAGAACTGAAGCCAACACCCATCTCAAATATTCATGTACAAACACACTGCATAGATGATTCAACTTCAGCTACATCAGGTTCCCACAGGTCTACATATAGCTTAATCCCTTTGTGCTGGTCAGTGCTCTCCGCAGAACAGTTTTGAATTTCTAGAAGTT
>VXAV01000148.1:146381-159917 GCA_013399715.1 Alectura lathami | reverse complement strand
CTGAATCATACTGCTCTCCCTAGTACACAAGGGGCTCTGTGTAGATCTTGGAAGAACATATAGGTCTGCAAGCTACCAGTAATTCCTACTGTGAAGTAGTTAATCTGGTTCCAAACACTTTCATAGTANAAAATATTCAAATGCTTAGTTATACCTTTTCTACTTGTGTAAGATTCAAACAACTAGTTATACCTTTCAGTGTTGTCTTGATATCACCCAATAAAATACCATCAGAGCCAGGAATTTCACATAATACATCAAAAGTTTCACACAAGGTAGGCCCATTTGCAGTTGCAGGCTTCAGCCAGTCAACATGAAGTTGAAAAATGACATTACCTTGCAAAAATCAGAAAAACTTATGTCCCATGAGCATTTGCAAACTCATTTCCAGGACACAGAATTCTAATGCCTTCCAGAAAATATCATGCAGTCATGAGAAAAATCCTGGAAAGCACAGACACCAAAAGCATAACAAAATCCTATGGGACTAGACAAGAAACATGCAGGATAATTCAGCAAAAATAAAGAAGCTTATTGCAGCTGTCTATATGAGGGCAGCTATTTTAGAACACTTATTCTACCATGAAGAAGGCAGTATGACATAGACCTGACCTATTGCGCACACAAGCACTTGTAAGCTCACAAATGTATATTACTTCCCACATTCCTTTTCAAGAGCTCTCACTTGTTTGTGCGTCCACAGTTTACAATTTTCTACATCTTATGTGCCATGCCTCTACCTATTTACCCTTGAGTGTTTTAGACCAGCATGGAGGTTTAACACTGAGAAGTATACAGAAAAAGAACATGACATTTTTTCTAAACTTAGAACGACAACATGAAAGGCTACTGGTGTGTCCTAAGGCAAGCTTACAAAAGCTATCAGAAACCACTCTCACAACAAATCTTTCTGAAGTTGGCTTTGCACTTTTCAAGGTACATTTACTAACTTATGTAACACACCTATCAAAAATCTTGAGATGAATTTATTTATCTAAAGATCCAACAGTTCTGTCTTATCAGTCCTCTCAAGAGGCAGTCTGAAAACATATACATGAAAAAAAAAGAATCTAGTTCACATTTTCTGTCAGTGCATAATGAAAGTTGCCACCATTTAGACAGTATAGGATTTCTACTCCAGCAGGGTAAGACAATTCTGCCTTCCACACTATTTTTCTATAGCAGCATGATATGTCAGCGTATACTTTGCTGAAGAGAACTTTCTGTCAACAATCAGTGTTTCATTGGCATTAATGTGCAGTAAAAGACAACGAAGCATGACTCAATTAAACCACCAAATACTGCATTTAAATAACATTAACCCCTGACATTTTAAAAGAACTGTGCAAGATTTTAGCTTCATGACTCTCGTTAAGGTCAGTGCTTTAATATATACAGCTTCCCAACCCGAATGTCTGACACAAACTTGTATCAGTAAGCCAGCCGAGAATAAAGCCTGAAAATAGGATGTATCTTCACAGCAAACACATTGCAAGAAAGGTTTCTTCTGTGCTATTTTTTATGGGAACAAATTTTATTAACCTTCACACAGCACAGAGGTAGGAAAGGACTTCATATTTAATTCTTATTTCCCTTGCTCTTTGAATAACTACCTTCTGAACAAAGGATTTTGGAATTCTTTTAAACCATTTTTTATTCATTAAAAATCTCAACAGTCATCAGGATGTTATGGAACAACTATAGCCCAGGCCTCAGCCAATGTGTGCCAGCAGAATCCTATCCTTTAGAAAGACTTCATGAATGGAGTCATAATGGGCTGACAAATCAACATCCATATACACTGGGAGTTAGTGAAAATGTTGCCTGATTCATACAAATGTATCACAGCCATACACGTGTCATATTTTTCCATCTAATGGCATTTTCCCTGTAAAGTGTTAAAGTTGTATGCCTTCCTTAACAGAATATTGTTCAGAAGTTCACAGTCTACGATGATTTTTGCCAGGATTGTTAGAACCACGCCATTCCTGTAAATTAAACCATTCAAGCAATGACGAGTGAACAGTTAATGAGGCTGCTATGTGGGTTAGCTATGTATCATGCAAAAAAAGAAAAGTAAATGTGATTATGTATTGACTGTAATTGGCATGGCTGCATTCATTGTGAAGAACCCATCCTGTTCCCATTGTGTACTGGGAGGTTATAAATCTGTTTAACATGAAAAAGAAAGGATAATTAATTAGTAAAGCTCACAATACTTGTGCCAAAAGTTATTCCAATGTTATTTACTTTTTTAAATTAATGACATTTATTCAATTAGTCAAAACAAAATCAAGCAGCTTCTGATGTTTCAGTCAGTCACAGTAGAGCCAAGAGAAGACAATCTAGTATTGGCAATGATTATTACTAGTGTTATTTTATGAAGAGAGAGGAAGTAATGCAGAAGTAGAAGCAGAAGCAGTGAACAAGAAAGTGAAAAACAATTGTTCAGTGGGTTTCCTTTACCTACTGTTCAGCATTCACGGGAAACAATTTAGTTTTCAGAATCTTCTTCATATATTTCTTTGTAGTTGTTCAATTTAATTCATCATGCCACTGGAAACCAGAAATGGCAGATAAATATTCATTTTCTTGTGCATTGCTGAATGACTGGTTTGTAAAGTAAGAAACATTATTATTTTTTTTTAATATACCAATACATACAATTATGTAAATTGCACAAAATCCCTATATGATGCTCCCCATGACAGTAATCAGATCTATATAAGCATGATGAACAGCACCCTTCATCTTCCACTGATATGGAAGGTCCATTTGCAGAGACCTAATTAAAAATCAAGTCCACATCTGTAAAATTAAAATTACAATAGGGTTAGATCATATATAAGCATATGTATTTATACCAATCATAATCCAAATACATTATACATAAAGGAGATAAATATTTACTTTTAATATATGTTAAGATCTCTTTAAGTTCGATTGGTTTTGGTGAGTATTCAATATGGAGGAGAGAGGACACTTAAGTACTTTCCAAAGAAATACTGAGGTAAATTTTTGGGTCCTATGGAGAGTATAATGAGAAATGATTGTCCAAAAAGCATCAGCTTATGAAAATTAAAGCAAGTTGAATAACTCAAAATCTAGAACCTTTTAAACCTTGAAAACTGAAAAGATAGGAAAGAATCTCCTGATAGATCCACACTGAAAGTTTAAATTTCAAGCATATTAAATTTCAAGGCCAAACAAAAGCAGAGGAGGAAACATTGAGTAATCTCCGTGTTCAGCATTAGCAGTAGAAGAAAGATACTCTTCATATAAAGTTTTGTATCAAACTGTGATATTGCAAAAGGCACCTTGGTCTTTTTCCACTTAAACAAAACAAAACAAAAGAAAACAAAACAAACAACAGAAAACACCAAAAGAAAAATGCTTCTAAAGTAATTTTGTATTTCAAAAGAAAGTAAAAATAGCATTTAGGGGCCATTCCAGTGAACATGCAAACTTAGATTAAAAAAAAAAAAAAATAGGACAGTATGATCAGATGCTGCTCTTAAGTGACCAAAAGATCCAGCAGATGGAAATGACAGGTTATATAATACAATGCATTTCAATTAACACACTGCTTTCATGGTGTTTGAGAGTTTTAAAAGCTTTTTATACAGCAAAATGGCCTAAAATTGAGTAAGGAAACATAAATAAGACTAGTGAATAATAAGGTGGACTCAAATCTTTCTGTACAGTTGGGGTCAGAGGGTTGTGATCAGTGGCACAAGATCCAACTGAAGGCCTGTAACAAGTGGTGTGCCACAGGGGTAAATGCTGGGGTCAGTACTGCTTGATAACTTCATTAATTACATGGCAAATGGGATGCAGTACTCCCTAATAGAATCATAGAATGGCTTGGGTTGGAAGGGACCATAAACATCATCTCATTCCATATTGCCCTGCCATGGGCAGCGACACATCCCACTGGATCAGGATGCCCAGGGCCCCATCCAGCCTGGCCTTGAACACCTCCAGGGATGGGGCATCAACAGCTTCTCTGGGCAGCCTGTGCCAGCACCTCACCACCCTCTGAGTGAAGAAGTTCCTCCTAACATCTAATCTCATTCTCCACTCCTTTAGTTTTAAATTGTTCCCCCTTGTCAAATCATTATCAGACAACTCTGGAAAAAGTCAGTCTCCTTCCTGTTTATAAGCTCCCTTTAAGCACTGGAAGGCTGCAGCGAGGTCTCCCTGGAGTCTTCTCTACTTCAGGCTGAACAAGCCCAGGCTCCCTCAGCCGTTCTTCATAGGAGAGGTGCTCCAGCCCTCTGACTGTTTTGGTGGCCCTCCTCTGGACCTGCTCCAACAGCTCCACAACTTTCTTGAGATGGGGTCTCAGGCCTGGACACAGTACTCCAGATGGGGTTTCACCAGCACAGAGCAGAGGGGGACAATCACCTCCCTCTCTGCTGGCCACTCCTCTTTTGAGGCAGCCCAGGATACAGATGGCCTTCTAGACTGCAAGAGTGCACTGCCGGCTCATGTCAAGCCTCTCGTCTACCAGAACCCCCAAGTCCTTCTCCACAGAGCTGCTCTCAAGGAGTTCTTCTCACAGTTTGCTCACAAGTCTGGTATTGTAGTAGTCTGGAAGTTCAGTTCCATCTGTGCCTTGACTATCCTGATCCCATCTCTGCACATCTGGACTGTGTCCCTGTAGCTGTGTTCTTCCCAGGCCTCACATCCCTGTTTCCACTGCCTGTACTTTTCCTTCTTTTCCCTCAGTTTGACCAGCAGGTCCTTTCTCAGCCATCCCTGTTTTCTGCCTCCTCTGCTTGATTTCTTATGTTGGCGGGATGGAGAGCTCTTTAGCTCTCAGAAAAGCATCCTTAAAGAGCTGCTAGCTCTGCTCCATTCCTTTGTCTCTAAGGACTGCTTCTCAGGGGATCTCATCCAAGAACTCCTTAAAAAGATGGAAGTTTACTCTTCTGAAGTTCAGTGTCCTGACTCCGCTCTTTGCCAGGCCCCATATTCCTTGAGATCACAAATTCAATAAGGGTACGGTCACTACAGCTCAGGCTTTCCAAACTTAACGTCTTTAATGATCTCCTCTACATTGGTGAGCATCTGGTATGATAATGCTTCTCTTCTGATTATCCAGAGAGACCAGGAAGTTATCCTCAACCCACTCCAGGTGTCTCCTGGATTGCTTGCAGCCCACCATGTTGCTTTCCCAGCAGACACCGGTGTGATTGAAATCCTCCATCAGGATGAGAGTCTGTGAGCGAGATTCTTCTTGCAGTTTAAGCAAGAAGGCCTCATCGACAGGCTCCCCTTGATCAGGTAGTCTACAGTAGACCCCAATCACCAGATGTCCTTAGACTGATCCCTAATTTTCACCCACTAGCTCTCAGCCTTGTTCATGACCGTTTCTCAGAGGCATCTCTTTGCAATCTATCCACTTCTTAACATCGAGCGCAACTCCCCTGCCTTTCCTTCCCTGTCTATATCTTCTAAAACACTTGTAGCCCTCAACACCACAACACTGTAGTGTTCCAGTTGTGCCACAAAAATATCCCATGATGTTTCTGTGACAGCAGTTAGATAATAGTTTTCTAATTGCATTGTGGCTTTCAACTCCTCCTGCTTATTTCCTGTGCTGTGTGCATGAGCACAGAAGCACTTCAGCAGGGTTATAAGCCTTGTTATCTTCTTAGAGGAGCTCTCCCTAATTCCTTTGGGACAAATCTGAGATTTTTCCCTGCTGCTTCCTAAAGTGACAATGTTCCCTGGCCATTCTCTGTCACTCAGAAGGAAACCACCTTCCCCACTGAATCTAGTTTAAAGCTCTGCTAATCAGTCCAGTCAGCTTGCTGCCCAGAACACTCTTGCCCCACCTGCTCAGTTGCATCCACTCCAACATCAACATGTCCAGTCTCTTGAAGGCATATCCAAGATCATAGAACCCAAAACCCTGAGTGTGGCACCATGCACACAGCCAATTATATGCCTGATCCATTCGCCTCTGTCTGCCTGGATATCAGCCTCCAGTTGGGAGAAAAAAGGTAAAAAAATTGCCAACAGTCTCCTAGGGCTACTTTAAAAGAGGAGCGTTGACAGCTGGTTGAGGGAGGTGACCCTTCCCCTCTCTTCAGCCCTGATTTGAGCACACTTGGAGCGCTGGCTCCATTCCTGGGCCTCTACAAGAGAGACATGGACATGCTGGAGTGAGTCCAGTGGAGGTCAGCAAAGATGGTTGCTTAAAGGAGTGAAGCATCTATCCTATGAGGAGAAACTGATAGAGCTGTGGTTCTTTCAGCTTGTAGAAGATAAGGCACAGGGGGATCTTATAAGATAAATACCTCTGAAGTGAAGAACATGGAGATAGACTTTTCTATGTAGTGCTCAGTGACAGGACAAGCAGCAATGGGAAAAATTGAAACACATGAGATTCTACCCAAACATAAGAAAAAAAAAGGCATTTTTACTTTCAGGGTGATTTTACACTGGAACAGATTGTCAAGAGAGACTGTTTTTAGTCTCCATTCTTGCAGATACATAAACTGAACCGGACATGACCCTCAGCAACTTGTTCTAGTTGACCACGTTATGAGCATGTGGCCTGGACTTCCAACCTCAGTTGTCCCAAATTAACTTGGTAATGAGACAAAAAGTTTTTCCAGCAAAGCAGAAGGCTCCCATAATTATATACCAAACTTTAATACCAGTAAACATTGCACTGATTTTGCAAATATGTGTGGGGGACAGAGAGAGAGTTGAAAAGCCCTTCTGTGCTACTGTTCTAGTATTAATTGCTTACATGTAAAATAATAATGCAGTCAGCCCAATAACCAAACTCTTTGCTGAGAAGTACACACAGTTTGTACTAACTGTAAAACTTCCTACTGGGAGGAAATCATATACTTTACAATCTCATTTTTAAAGTCTCAGATGAGTTGTTGTTGGGAAAATAAATTAATATGAATTTTATTTTTAGACCTACCAGAAGGCAGATCTGTGATTATTTGTTGTGTGACTTTCCAAAACTCCTGGAGAATATTCTAATCCCACCAAACACAGGATTCCTTCTAAGGAAAACTAGTTGTTAATGATAGAGTTGAGGTGGCAGCAGTCCTTCTGAAATCCCAGGCCCAAAACCATTTGCTTTGAAAGTAAGGATCAAGGTCTTAAGGTTTGCAACTTCTGAAGCAAGACAGAGAGAACAGATGGTATAAAACAGTCATGATGCTTTTTTGGCAGCTATTACCAAACTGTGTTGTCACATTCTACACAAGCATGATTTTTATTGTGTCACCAAAAATGGAAAGAAATGCTTTGGCGGTATCATATTATAGACCACTAACAGGAGATCTTACCAGCTGGATTTCTTCTATCTGTTTGGAATTTATGACAAACTCCAATTTATCAGATGCCTGGAAATGCAACATGGGAGTATTTGACTAATTATAATCCAGTTTATTACTCAAAAACTTCTTTACAATATGGGAAAGAGGAGTTTCCTTTTACAAATGAGACATCTGACATCCAAACAACAAATATTTCAAACTCTCTTCAGAGCACATGGGTCCATGAATAAGTCTGTAACACACAGTTGGTCAATATTCAAACTGAGTGAACAAGGTAGATGCCCTCCTTTCAATGAAAGCATACAAATTAGTTCCTGTGAGAATGATATCTAACAAGATCATTCCTATTAACTACACTCAGTTTATCATAGCTGTGGCAACTGTGAAATCATACAACCTTGGTGCTTGGAGAAATTGAAGTAACTGGAAGAGATCAGATATAGCTAGGTATGGATTTCAGAAAGAAAAACAGATTTCATAAATAAATCCTTCCTCTGCGTCTATGTGTACAGTATCACATGTATTTTCAATGACAGGAAAGAGGCAAATTTATTTCAAATTTTCTTCAGTAGTTTGAGGTCATATAGCAAAGAATCAGAGAATCAGAGAATAATAGAATGGTTTGGATTGGAAGGGTCCTTAAAAATCATCAAGTTCGAACCCCCTTCCACGGGCAGGGACACCTCCCACTAGACCAGGTTGCTCAGAGCGCCATCCAGCCTGGGCTTGAACACTGCCAGGGAGAGAGCATCCACAACGTCTCTGTGTCTCACCACTCTCGCAGGAAAGAATTTCTTCCTAATATCTAGCCTAAATCTACTCTATTCCATTTTTTAGTCATTACCCCTCATCTTGTTGCTACATGCTCTTCTAAAAGTCCCTCCCCTTTCTCTCGTGTAGGCTCCCTTCTGGTACTGGAAGGCTGCTGTCAGGTTCTTCCTAGAGACTCCTCATTTCCAGGCTGAACAACCCCAACTCTCTCAGCCTGTCTTCATAGGGGAGGTGCTCCAGCCCTCTGATCAACTTCATGGCCCTCCTCTGGACCCCCTCCAACAGCTCGATGTCCTTTTCATGTTGGGGGCCCCAGAACTGGACACAGTACAGGTGGGATCTCAGGAGAGCAGAGTAGAGGGCAGAATCACCTCCCTCTCCCTGCTGGTCACGCTTCTCCTGATGCAGCTCAGGATGTGATTGGCCTACTGGGCTGCAAGCGCACATTGTCGGCTCATGTTGAGTTTTTCATCAACTGACACCCCCAAATCCTTCTCCTCAGAGCTGCTCTCCAGCCTTCTCCGCCCAACCTGTATTTGTGCTTCGGATTGCCCCGACCCAGGTGCAGGACCTTACACTTGGCCTTGTTGAACTTCATGAGGTTGGCATGGGCCCAGCCTGTCCTCTGGATGGCATCCCTTCCCTCTAGCAAGTCAACAGAACCACACAGCTTGGTGTCACCTGCAAACTTGCTGGGGGTGCACTTGATCCCACTGTCCATGTTGCCCACAAAGATGTTAAACAGCACTGGTCCCAGTACTCATCCCTGAGGGAGGCCACTCGTCACCGGTCTCCATTTGGACATTGAGCCGTTGACCACAGCTCTCTGGGTGCGACCATCCAGCTTGTTCCTTATCCTGCTAGTGGTCCGTCCATCAAACCCATGCTTTTCCAATTCAGAAGTCCAGGGTAGATGACGTCAGTTGCTCCTCCCTTATCCACTGATGCTGTTACTCCATCAAAAAAGGCCACCAAGTTTGCCAAGCGCGATTTGCCCTTGGTGAAGCCATGGTGGTTGCCACCAATCACCTCATCTTCATTTTCCATGTGCCTTAGTAGATCCTTCAGGAGGATCTGCTCCATGATCTTGCCAGGCACAGAGGTGAGACTGACTGGCCTGTAGTTTGCAGGATTTTCCTTTTTTCCCTTTTTGAAAATGGGGGTGATGTTTCCCCTTTTCCAGTCAGTAGGAACTTCACCAGACTGCCGTGACCTTTCAAATATGATGGACAGTGGCTTGGCAACTTCAACTGCCAGTATCCTACCCTCAGGACCCACGGATGGATCTCATTGGGTCCCATGGACTTGTGCACCTTCGGATTCTTTAGAACATAAACTGACTTTCTCAAACTATAGAGTACCTTGAGAATATATTTTTAAAATAAAACACACACTTCCATACACAGTGCAGAGATAAGCCGTCAGATATGATTTCATTCTTCGTGCAGATACGAGAGACCTGTGATATTATATCTGTGGCAGAAGCATACAACACTTACAGCACCTTTACCAGGAACAGTCACTGTCAGTAAGGAAAGGAGCCAATACTTTGGAGTGGAGTAAAACTTTTGTCTTCAGTGTTTGAGACTAAATACATCACCGTAAAGAAAAGGAGTGATTTTCTCCCTGTATCAGCCAACTCTTCTGTGTGAGAGTCCTGGAAGATTTATTATTTATTTTTGCATGGCTGTGTATTAGTATACATACACACATACACATCACGGCTGTGAGCAATGGACTTGCACAAGAGACTACCTGAAAACTTGAAACTCTTTGATTACAGTTCTTCCGTCATGTATTTGACATTTATGTTAGCCTTTCTGGTACCTGAGAACAAGGGCATTTGGACGATTTTTATCGTCATAAATTGTATATGATCTATGCAAATATAGTTTTCCAGAAAAAAATAGAATTTCAGTTAAAAAAAAAAAGACTCTAAAATCAAATCCTCTGTTTGACATATTAGAAGAAATTGCAAATGCCATAATGCATAATATTATTTTTCTAATGTATCACTGGTCCATAATGAGAAACAATCCATTATATAGATTTTGCATTCAATCATTTTGTCAAAAACTACATAGCACATCAAAAGTTAATAGCACTGGAGAGTTCAGTGATTAATTTGTGAACAAATAGTATATTACAAATTTTTCTTTTGTTCTTCATTCACAATGATGAAACTGCTAGGATTTAACCTTTAAGGGTTAAAGAGTTTAATCAATGTCAATGTCTGATCTTCTGAAGGCGATAAAGAACAGTCTGTCTAGCGATACCCAACAGAACATCACTTTGTCAAGCCACAAAGCACCCAAAAGCTTGTCAAGTAAGTTACCAGAAACCTCTTTGTGGTTAGAACTCAGCTCCTTCCTGCTTGACCTATTATTTGATATTTGACCACTTGGTTGCAAGACACTTGCTCTTTCCAGCTGAAATGTCACTGGGGCATCTTGTCAGCTCCCCGACATCTCGGCCTGACATACAATTTTACTTTTGTGTGCTACAAGGCAGAAAATGCAGGGCAATGGCCTTGCTTTAAATTCTGTCAGCATCAAAGATGGGCGTCACTCTTGGGTCCTACCAACAACAACAAAAAAGGAGTCTATTTGAAGGTCAAAACAGCCATTACTTTAAAGTCTTTCAGCTTAAACTAAATATATCACCTGCAACACTGGTTTGGGAACTGTCCTTATAAAGTACATAAACATATCAGCAGAAATCCTCCCTGCACAATTGTTCTTCCTTCTTATGAAATGCAGACTTGATAAAAGGGTGAGTTTTCAGTGTCTGCAGGGACCAGATTCAGCAGTTAACTTAACTTGTTCAAATAGGCAAGTGGTATCATGTAGCTTTACAAGGAGCAACCTGACCTTCTCACATTGACCAGCAGTGACATTATTGTGCAGGAAGAGAAGCAGTCACATCATTTCTGTTTTGCACAACCTGCTTAAAGTTTGCAACTAAATGCTTGTCTTCAGTTGAGCTGACAAGAGAAAAGAGGGGGCTCAGTGAACCATGGCAGGGCTGCCATGAAATGACAGGAATCATTGGCATACATTTCAAATAGCTCTCTCAATCCTATTAAAGTATTGCAGTCCTGCTTTAAAATAGACAAGTATGAAACAACTTTGATAGATAGAGACTAAAATGGCTTATTGATTTTTTTTTTTAAGACTGAGGAAAATTACCCAAAAAGTGTCATTCTTTAACATTTAAAAATATATTACATAAAGAATGAGCAACGGCAATAAATAAAAGTTAAAAAAATAACTGTTTTGGAATGCAAATAACAAGAAGCATAGAAATGTGAACATACGAATGCACATTTTCATAAAAACGTAAAATTAATGTCAAAAAATACAAATGCTGAACTACAATTCAAAGGTAGCAACAAAATTGCACTTTAATTGCATCATTTTACATTAACGCAATTTTTTCCTTCTAGAAGATTATTGATATAAAGAATCTGAAAATCCATTTTCCATTGTTCTTTTGGGACTGGATGTGACATTCAGGCTGAAGGAATAGAGTGAAGACTGAGAATTGGCTCTATTGTGCATAAAACTGCTGTAGGATGTGTCAGGTTCAGCTTGCAATGCCAAAAAAAATCTGGGATTCAATACTGGTCAGGCTGAATTCCTAGCTTGAAGCCATGGTGATGTTTGAACTCCCTCTTGATTCCTGGAGTAAAATGAAATAATATTAAAACTAAAATCCAGAAAGAATCTACATTCAGTGTTAAAGAAGTAAGAAAAATAATTTCATCATACCTTTTGTAAATACATGAAGTGTCTGCAAGTGTTTGTTTCAAAGATTTATTTAAAGTACATGATACTTGAATATATATATATATAAATCTTTAATAAGTAAGAAGATAATTACCTACATTATTCTGCACTAATAAAACTATAGTCTACATTATTTGAAGTGCCCTCTTCATCACCATTTCTAAGGTGTGGTTTTCTTAATCAAGTTAGCAAACTTATTCTACAGTCTCCCTATCACAGTTATTAGAAAAAATATGCTTTGCTACCAACAGAAGATATTAAATTACCTTAAAATATACTTTATCATAACTTTAAATCAGACTTAACACTCTTTGATCATTAGCCTACTAGAAGATGGTTGAGAATATACATTGAACGTACCTTGATGGGGAACACCGTTCGTCTTTCAATGAGTCTTGACATTTGGTCAGTTACAAAGGTTAGACCGGTTAAAATTCAACGTTAAAGAACTCACAGAACCAAAACATTGTGCATTCAATTTTGAAAGATTATGGACAACATCAGTATATAAACTTTAATAAATTTAAACACTAAACAGAGTCACTCTGTATTCTCTTAAATATCCATAAGCCGAACAATGAAAGTAAAAATAAAAAATTAGAAAACACAATGTCATATTATTTGTCTGCCCTTCACCAAGGTATTTTTAGCCAAGTTACTGTGGAAATTATAATCAATCATTTCACCACACTAGGAAGTATGTGAAAACTTAACTACGGAATAGACAAAAGTAAGGCTGTTACTGTGTATTTTATTTTTTAAACACTCTCTCCTCAGCGTTTGAGGAGTGTACATATGCATGCACACACAGACGTACACAAATACACTTAGGGGCAGAAATGCATATATATGCAGGCAGACAGGTTCCAATATGCAGACTTACAGATACACAGCAAGAGGCAGCAGAGTGTGTGTATATTCATATTTCAACAAAACCAGACTCAATCATATGCATAAGGACACAAAGATTCCCCTTTCCTCTGTTACTATTGCTGCAGAAAAATCAATGGTTGCCTCTAACATCTACTTCAACAGTTCCCTTTGATATGGACTCTTTTGATATCCTGGTTCACCAAAAGCCATACTGCAGCTGCTGTAAACAGATGTGTTATGCTACAGCTTCATTAAGAACCCATATGGTAGCAAATTTAGATGACTACTTCAAGGAGATAGTTAAAATGAGGTAGTGCCTTTAGTTTTTCTAAACTATGCTGGTTATGAGGACAAGATAACCAGCAGAACTGTCAGGTACTGATCTGTAACACTCCCGCTATTCAGTCCCACTGTGCTCAACACTATGCAGAATGGGAACTAAAGAGCAAAAGCAAACAAGCCTCAGGATGTTTGTATCAGCATATCTGAACTGAGATCTCAATGAAGGCATGCACCTATTGCACTGAGTAACAGTTTGTTATTTGTATGCTTTAATTAGCTGGCATAAATTCTTTCTAAAGAGCCATTCATAAGAAAATATTTTAAAAATATTGAAATACGCAAATAGCCTGTGACATTCTAGAAACACTTCTGTGTGTCTGTAAATAAATCACTAAGACATAAGCTACTAACAGGTTTCACCCTGGATAACAAATATTGAAGACAACTATAAACATACCAGTTTGTACTTCTTCTCTTTCAATTTTTTTTCTTTTTTTTTTTTTTTTTTT
>VXAV01000148.1:100149-126002 GCA_013399715.1 Alectura lathami | reverse complement strand
AAAAAAAAAAAAAAAAAAAAAAAAAACACCTTATGTGTTCCTTTGATTTCTTCCTTCATGATATTTAAAAGTGTCACTAAACTAGAATGCATAGAGAGGATTCTTTACCTTCTTCATGTCACCTCAACTACCACAAAGCTAATCTACACAAATTCATCCTACACTTATAAAGGCACTATAAGCCCATGCAGCTATCTGAAACAGCAGCACCAATTCCTTGCTGTGCTATTGCATTTGCTCTCTTGGTTAACAAGTCCAAAAATTTTAAACCTAGGGAAAACGTATTCGCTCTCCAGCTTTCATTTTCAGGTATGGCAAACTTTTTTTCTAAGACATGTAGATTTTTTTTTTGTCCAGAAGGAAGCAATTTCTCAGTTATTTACATTTCTTTAACAATGTGGAAGATAGCTTTTATGCACCCTAGGTATGCATTCTTTACAGTATATTCCAGCTCCCTAGCAAAGAGTCAAGGTCAGCTTGGATTTCTCTCACTCAGGGTCAGGTTAGGGAAAACAATATTTTTGGGTCTTCCAATGGGTGACATTGAATCCTTGATAATGAGTGTGCAGAACAGTTATTTTAAATGCTACTGGGAAAAGCAAATACATTGGGTTTTTAGACGTGCCATTGGAAGGCATTCATTTACATATGATTTTCCATAACTCACGTCAGTCACACATTAAGTCACAAAGCTTTTTTCCACAGTGTAAGTTTAACTTGCTAGAAAGCTCAATACACATGGAATGGGGAGAGAACCTGGTCACCTGCATGTTATAAGATCTATCAAAAAATGATTAAACACATCTCTAAAGGAGTTTAGCAGTTTAATTTAGATTTCTATCTGTGGCTTGCAGATACAAACATATCTGCAGCTCTGGGAACTGTTCAACAATCAACAATGTCTGTTAATACAATTTCAGAGAAGGGGCATCTTTCTCTTCAGAATTCTGTTGCTCTCCTGCTAAGAAGTGATTTCTTTTATTCTTAAGTATACCTAGCAATAAGATGTAAGATACTTCAGCTGCTCTCCTGATTAATTTTTATAGCACAAAACTTGCCATTCATACATATCTGCAGGATCTGCTTTTAAGCAAGCATTTCCCATTTTAAATGCATTGGTAATATTATGACATGCAAACTGGGAACAGAACATTTGAGACAATAAAAATTTGTCCTCTGTTACAAATAAAAATATTTTTAAAATATACATCAGAAGATTACTTCTATTCAGAAAGGCCAGATGTAGTGACCACTGAACATTACAGGAACCAACATTAATACAACTCAGACTACTTTAAAAGTTAAACCATTTCAGACAGAAGAGTAGTGGGGAGAAAACCCAACCAAGGAGAACACAGCAATTGTGGTACTGGAGAATATTAATTTTAAACATCACTGACGATAGGTGGCCCTGCCTGAGCAGGAGGGTTGGATTGGATGTTCTTCAGAGGTCCCTTCCAAACTCAACCATTCCATGATTCTGTGATTACAGTCATTTGGAGGATGGAACACAGGATGCAAGTTAACAACAGTTAAAATTTACATAGGTTTGCCCCTATTAACAGCAGTAATTGTAATGAATTACTGTGCAAAGAAAAAGTAATCCATTGATTAGTGACCTCTCCCCTTACCCTACCCAACATCTTTTTTTTTTATGAAAGATTTCACTATTATTTATAGTTCTATATTATATGCTACTGAAATAGTATAAGCTAGAAGTGTTTTCAATGTCAAAAATATCTTAGTGCTCCACCACTAAGTCAGAACATAGGCAGCTTCATGGAAACAGAGACATGCCTTTCCCAGATAACTGGCTGCAACTCACAGGATAAAAAAAAATGTATTCATAATGTTGACATGGAGTGCCAGTCCAGTGGCAGACTAGTCATATGTAAGTCCATGGCCTCAGATGCACCCACAGGCACTGAGAGAGCTGGTAGATGTCATTGTGAGGCCACTCTTTGTAACCTTTGATCAATCACAGTGACTAGAATTGTGTGAACCGAAGGAAAGCAAACATTCATTTCTTCGAGAACGGTAGGAGGAGGACTGGGTGAAATACAGGACAGTCACCTTCACCTCAGTCCCTTGGAAGGTGATGGACTAGCTAATCCTAGAAAATATTTCCAGGTCCAGTAGGGACAAGAAAATCAGCAGGACCAGTCAGCATGAATTCACCAAGGGGAAGACATGCTTGACCAACTTCATAAATTACTACAATGAAATGACTAGCCTACTGGACCAGGGGAGAGCAATAAAGTTGAAAAGTGGCTGAATGACTGAGCCCATGGGGTGGTGATCAGTGGTGCAAAGTCTTGTTGGAAGTCAGTAAGTAGTGGTGTGCCCCGTGAGTCAATACTGGGTCCAGTCCTGTTTAACATCTTCATTAACGATCAGGACAATGGAACAGAGTGTATCCTCAGCAAGTTTGCTTATGACACAAAACGTAGGGGAGTAGTGGATACACCACATGGTTGTGCCACCATCCGGAGAGACCTTGGCAGGCACGAGAAATGTGCTGACAGGCATCTCATGAAGTATTATTACAAGGAAAAGTTCAAAGTCCTGCAAATAGGGAGGAACAATCCCATGCACAAATACATACTGGGGGCCACCCAGTTACAAAACAGAAAGGCATAAAAGGCACTGATGATCCTGGTGGACAACAAATTGACCATTAACCAACAGTGTGCTCTTGCAACAAAGAAGGCTAACACTGTTCCGCGTTGCATTTGGGAAAGTGTTGGCAAGAAGTTGAGGGAATTAATTCTTCTCCTGTATTTAGCACTGGTGAGGCCACACCTAGACTAGTGTGCCCAGTTCCACACCCTTCTGGTAAAAGAAATGTGAATATATGGGAGAGAGTCCAGCAAGAGGACACAAAGATGACTGAGGGACTGGAGTACCTTTTATATGATGAGGAAAGATGAGAACTGGGATTGTTCAGCCTGGAGGACAGGAGGTTCCAGGGAGATCTCATCAATGTATATAAGTACCTAAAGTGAGGGTACAAAGAATATAGAGCCACTCTCCTTTCAGTGGTGCCCAGCGCCAAGACAAGATGCGATGGGCACAAACTGGAACACGGAGCTTCTATCTGAACAGCAGGAAACACTTACTTCACATGCAGGAGCTCTAGAACAGGTTGCGCAGAGAATTTGTTGAATCTCCCTCCTTGGAGATGTTCAAAAGCTGCCTGGACATGGTCTTGGACAACTGGGTCTAGGTGGCCCTTCCTGATCAGGAAGGTGTGACTGGATGGCCTCCAGAGGACCCTTCCAAATTCTGTGAGAAATGATGCTTTTCTGCTGAAGGTGCTGGACTGGGCAAAATAGTTGCAAAAGTGCTGAAATCTCATTTTCAAATGTTGTTTTTAATGGACAAGTTTTTTTAACCTAAGTACACCTAATGAACTATCTTTGTTTAAAACGGTATTCTAGTCTAGTGTCATGAGTTAATTGAAGATTGTCCCATGACAGGTTCTATCTCCCTCCCCACCCCCCCCCTTTTTCACAGAGGCCGGGTAGAGGAGTGAGTACGGAGGAGGTATGATTGAGGTAAAAGACAATTAGTTTACTGAAAACAGCAAAGGAATGAAAGATAATACAATATGAAAGGAATTGCAATAAATCTAACAAATTGGAAAGTATGGGAGTGTCTCCTGACCTATGTGTGTCCGCAATGGCGATTGGAGGCGAAAGAGGTGGGGAGCAGCTCCCGGAACCCGGAAACCATGTGGGCAGGGACAGGAGCATTCTGGGGGCTGCAGTTTCCCCTTAGCAGCCCTCCCACCTGTGTCAGGTTATTACATGATGTCATGATGTGGAATACCTGTGAAAAACCATGAAATCTAGAAATCCCAATAATCACTTTAACTATCTTTGAATTGAATCAGAAATTTTCAAAAAATCAAGAAAGGGATATTCACATGATATAAGAACAATTTCTTTTAAAGTTCAGATCCTGATTTTTTAGGAAATGGGACTCTGAAGATTCTGAACATTTCACACGTCTTCCTTTTGCCTGCTTCCCCGACTTGTTAAAAGAAGGCCACCGGACAGCAGCATTGCAAAACAATGTGCATAGCCACCTACTGGTAGTGCTGCAATACTCTGAAGATGAGCAGTTAAGCATGTAAATAGATAAAAGGGAACATATATGTAATTTAGCAAAAATTAAGTATGTTTTAAGTGAAATTAGGAACTGAGGTTTATTTCAAAGCAGGCATAAGGAAGAAGGTTCTTAAGACCTGTTCATAAATGCTATGTCTTTAATACAAGGGTACTTACACATACTTCTGGCTTAAGCTACAGGTTGGTAAAGCTGGAAGAACGAATGAGCCAAACAAATTTAATGCTGCTTATACACTACAGATCAGTGAACTGCAGAGCAAAAATGCAAAGCTTACAATGTGGTTTCTTTCTGCAGATATTTCTTAAAAAGGACGGAGAACACTCAACATTAGAGATCCAGAGGACCCAGAAAAGCATTTTTTCCAAAATTCCCTCTGTTTACTTTTGAATAACTTATCATTTTCTTGTGCTGTAAGCACTTCTAGAAACAGGAATTTTAAGACGCATAATGCCTTGCAATGCTTTAGAACAGCTTTTACACATATAATTTTAGCAGATTAGAAGACTTCAGTCTTCAGGAATATTTTATTTGAAGTGAAAAATGGCATTTTACTAAGTAGTACTGATTTACTAAATTAGTCAACAATCTTTACAGAATATGAAACATGAGAAGAAAATTCAGACTATTTTTTTTAAATTAATTTATGAAATCCAGCAGTTACTCAAACTTCAGTTGTTATCAATTCAGTTATAATAGAAACATGCCACAGGAAATATACAGATCATCATATGTAAATTAGCAGACCTCAGATTTTTAATTTTTACTATACATTATAAAAATGGAATCTTTTATTCCAAATGAAAACACTGTACACATTGTCTTCATTACCTTCAGTACCCGACTAATGAGAATGATGGGAGTTTGAAACCGTTCATTTCCATTTGGGTTATGCATTCTAAATAACCGTAAATGCAAGCATCCTTTTAACGTTTTAGACTATTCTGAAGTTACATATAAAAGCTGAAAGCTAAAGCCCAGGTAGAATTAAATCCACCCAGAGGGAACTGGACAGGCTTGAGAAGTGAGCCCTGCCAACCTCAAGAAGTTCAACAAGGCCAAGTGTAAGGTCCTGCACCTGGGTTGGGGCAATTCCAAGCACAAATACAGGTTGGGTGGAGAATGGCTGGAGAGCAGCTCTGAGGAGAAGGATTTGGGGGTGTCGGTTGATGGAAAACTCAACACGAGCTGACAATGTGCGCTTGCAGCCCAGAAGGCCAACCAAATCCTGGGCTGCATCAAGAGAAGCGTGATGAGCAGTGCTAGGGAGATGATCCTGCCCCTCTGCTCTGTTCTTGTGAGATCTCACCTGCAGTGCTGCATCCAGTTCTGGGGCTCAACACAAGAAGGATATTGAGCTGTTGGAGGGGGTCCAGAGGAGGGCCACGAAGATGATCAGAGGGCTGGAGCACCTCCCCTGTGAGGACAGGCTGAGAGAGTTGGGGTTGTTCAGCCTGCAGAGGACTCCGGGAGGACCTGATAGTGGCCTTCCATTACTTGGAGGGGGCCTACAGGAGAGCTGGGTAGGGATTTCTTACAAGGGCATGTAGCGACAGGACAAGGGGTCATGGCTTTAAAATGGAAGAGGGTAGACTTAGACTAGATATTAGGAAAAGATTCTTTCCTGTGAGGCTGGTGAGACAATGGAACAGGTTTGCCCAGAGAGGCTGTGGATGCCCCCTCCCTGGCAGTGTTCAAGGCCAGGCTGGATGGGGCTCTGAGCAACCTGGTGCAGTGGGAGGTGCCCCTGCCCATGGCAGGGGGGTTGGAACCAGATGATCTTTAAGGTCCCTTCCAACCCAAACCATTCTATGACTCTATGATTCTATACCCAGTTATTAAGAACCAGTTTCTTAATTTTAACATCCATATTATATAGGTCTACTGATCTTCTTGGGCCTACTGTTGTCTTAGAACTGTATCTCTTGTTTAGAGAGAACAAAGCTAAAAGAGACCTGGTATGAAATGATCATTGTAAAAAGGTATCAAACAGACTAACAACGTGACCATGTAAGCATTGCATATATATAGTCACATACAGCAGCCGGAATAATGAAATCATCTACCTTGCAAAATGTGCTAAAAAAAATAAAAAAAATAAAAAAGGTCAAAAATAACATTTACCTGTTAGGTTCTCCCTTTAGGAAATTCTTGAGCAAAAAAGAACGTTAGGAGGTAGTAAATTTACCTAACGGCAACATATACAAAAAGATGAAAAAGAACAAGACAAGAAATAATGAATAGACTTCAGAAGAATGAAAGACTAAATTTAGTATAACAAGGTGCTTAATGGGAATCTGAAAAGACTGAGATTTTTATTTATGGTACAGAATTTGGCTGAAGTGCAGTGCAGGCAATGACAACTGGTGTGAAAGCAACTTCACATATTGGAGTTTCACATGTTTAATGGATCACCAATAGAATGCATGTTATTACTGCCTTGCTTCAAACTGAAATGAGTTTAAAAAGTCAAGAACACAAAACATATCCCAATTAATTTTGGTTTTCAGAAGCAAGATTTCAGGTTATTTATTATAGATTTAGGAGACCTATATTTTGGGAAGAAAGGATTAAAATTCATTTTCCCCATACATTTTAGCATTTGAAAACCCATTCTGGATGCCCTGACCCATAGTCCAAAATGTCTAGTGGCAACATCAGTGAAGGATGTAAATACAGCAGCTTCTCAGGCATCAGAAAAAACCTCCAGGGAAACAGCATTCAGCAAAATTGCACTTTTGCAGCTGTTTGGCACTTCTTTAATGATCTATTCTCCTTGTATCTCATTTCAACACTAAACTTTTTGTTGGGTTCCACTCAAGCGTGGCATGCACAATTTAAATGTGCCAAAAAGCAGGTCAGTTCTGTTACAACTTTTTTTTTCACCAACCAAAGCTGACTCAGTGCCACACATGAGGTCTAACTCTTTCCCCTTTGCTTCAATAACAATTACTTTACCCCGAAGATCTCAAGAGGGTAGCCCCAGGGAATGAAGCTCTAAATAAAAGACTAGATTCCCTGCAAGAGGTAATGACATGACTTCCTACGAGAAAATTGAAAATAGAGCTTTGAAATAGAGACTGAAGGGAAGCTGCTTCTACTGGAAACCATAGTATATGGGCCTAACAACAATTGCCAAGAAAATTATTATAAAGTGTAAGAGTCTCAAAAGTAACATTGATCTGGAAGTAATAGAATAAGACCGTCAGGTTTGTAGTATGAGCACACAAAAAGGATACTGAAAATTTTATAGCAAAGCTGTTAACTGTACCCTTTAACACTCAATAGCAGACCACATAAGCAAATCACTACTTAACAAAATTAAGAAATGCAGATTTGTATAGGCTAGTAATGCTTATATGTGAAAGGTCATTCTCACTGCAGTACAAAGCCAAGTGTACCAACACATTGCCATAGAATCATAGAAACATAGAATGGCTTGGGTTGAAAAGGACCTTAATGGTCATCTAGTTCCAACCCCCCTGCCATAGGCAGGGTTGCCAACCACTAGACCAGGCTGCCCAGGGCCCCATCCAGCCTGGCCTTGAACACATCCAGGGATGGGTCATCCACAGCTTCTCTGAGCAACCTTTTCCAGTCCCTCACCACCCTCTGAGTGAAAAATTTCCTCCTAATATCTAACCTAAATCTCCCCTCTCTTAGTTTAAAACCATTCCCCCTGTCCTTCATTAACTACCTGCATAAGAAGTCGCTCCTCCTCCTGTTTAAAAGCTCCCTTCAAGTACTGGAAGGCCACAATGAGCCTTCTCTTCTCCAAGCCCAGTTCCCTCAACCTTTCTTCATAGGAGAGGTGCTCCAGCCCTCTGACCATCTTCGAGGCTCTCTTCTGGACCTGTTCCAAGAGCTCCACATCTTTTTTGTGATGGGGGCCTCAGGTCTGCATGCCTCCAGATGCTCCAGATGGGGTCTCAGAAGGGCAGAGTAGAGGGGAACAGTCACCTCCCTCTCCCTGCAGGCCACCCCCTCTCTTGATGCAGCCCATTATACCATTGGCCTTCCTGGCTGCAAGAGTGCACTGCCGGCTCATGTCCAGCTCTTCGTCCACCAGGACCCTCAAGTCCTTCTCCGCAGGGCTGCTCTCAAGGAGTTCTTCTCCCAGTCTGTACACACACCTGGGATTGCCTTGGCCCAAGTGCAACACTTGCACTTAGCCTTTTTGAACCTCATCAGGTTCTCGTGGGCCCACTTTTCCAGCCTGTCCAGGTCCCTCTGGATGGCATCCCTTCCTTCAGGGCTATCAACTGCACCACTCAGCTTGGTGTCATCAGGAAACTTGCTGAGGGTGCACTTGATCCCACAGTCTAAGTCGTTGATAAAGATGTTGAAGAGCACTGGTCCCAAGACGGACCCCTGGGGGACACCGCTCGTGACCAGCCTCCACCTGGACATAGACATTAAGACTGGAGGCAGACTGGGCTGTAGCGACCATGCCCTGGTGGAGTTGGTGATCTTGAGGAATATGGGCCTGGCAAAAAACAGAGTCAGGACCCTGAAATTCAGGAGAGCAAAATTGTGGCTGCTCAAGGAATTACTGGATGGGATCCCCTGGGAAACTGTCCTTTAAGGGCATGGGAACAGAACAGAGCTGGCAGCACTTTAAGGACACCCTTCTGAGAGTGCTCTCCATTCCCCAGCAGAAGAAACCGAGGAGAGGAGGCAGGCGACCAGCGTGGCTGAGCAAGGGCCTGCAGCATAAACTGAAAGAAAAGTGGGAAATGTACAGGCAGTGGAAGGAGAGTTGCATAGCCTGAGAACAATACAGGGGTGTTGCCCAGATGTGTAGAGGGAGGATCAGGAAAGCCAAGGAACAGATGGAGCTGAACTTGGCAAGGGATGTGAAAAACATCAATAAGGGGTTCTATAGGTACATAGGCAGGAACAGACAGGCCAAGGACAGTGTTGCCCTTCTGATAAATGAGAAGGGAGAGCTGGCTTCCTCAGACATGGAGAAAGCTGAGGCACTCAATAAGTGTTTTGCCTCAGTCTTCACTGGTGGGCAGGCTTCCCATGTCTGTCAGGACACTGAACCACTCGGTGAGGGTGAGAGGAGTGGATTCCCTCCCACTGTAACAACGGAACAAGTCTGAGACCGCCTCATGACACTGAATATCTATGTCTGTGGGGCCAGAATCCCAGGGTTCTGAGAGAGCTGGCTGATGTGGTTTCCAAGCCACCCTCCATCATATCTGAAAAATCATGGCTGTTGGGTGAAGCCCCTAGCGGCTGGAAAAAGGCAAACATCACTCCCATTTTTAAGAAATGGAGGAATGAAGACCCAGGGAACTACAGGCCGGTGAGTCTCACGTCTGTGCCTGGGAACATCATGGAGCAGATCCTCCTGGTGGAGATGTTAAGCCACATGTGAGATGAGGACGTGATCCGAGACAGCCAGCACGGCTTCACCAAGGGCAGGTCGTGCCTGACCAGTCTGGTGGCCTTCTATGATGGAGTGACGGCATCAGTGGACCAAGGGAGGGCGACAGAAGTCGTCTACCTGGACTTGTGCAAGGCCTTTGACAGTAGAAACATAGAATTAGAATCATAGAATGGCTTGGGTTGGAAGGGACCTCAAAGATCATCTAGTTCCAACCCCCCTGCCGTGGACAGGGCTGCCAGCCACTAGCTCACTAGATCAAACTGCCCAGGAACCCATCCAGCCTGGCCTTGAACACAGCCAGGGACCCTCATCACATCCTTCTCTCTAAATTGGAGAGGTATGGATTTGAAGGATGGATGTTTGATGGATTGGTTGGCTGGTCGCAGCCAAAGGGCTGTAGTCAACAGCTCTATGTCTAAGCGGAGACCGGTAAGAAGTGGCGTCCCTCAAGGGTCAGTCTAGGGATCAGTGCTCTTCAACATCTTTATCAATGACATAGACGATGGAATCAAGTGCTCCCTCAGCAAGTTCGCAGACTACAACAAGCTGAGTGGTGCAGCTGATACCCCTGAAGGAAGGGATGCCATCCAGAGGGACCTGGAGTCTGCGAGCTTGACACTTCTTGCAGCTGAAGCAAGAAGGCCTTGTCAACAGCTTCTCCCTGATCAGGTGGCTTGTAGTAGACCCCAACCACTATATGTTCTTGACTGGGCCAATCCTTGTTTTTAACCCATAAGCTCTCAACCTAGTCATGGATGTTTCTCAGATGCAGCTCTTCAAAATCTATCCATTTCTTAACATAGAGGGCAACTCCACCCTCCCCACCCCGCCCTGCCTATCCCTTCTGAAAAGCCTGTAGACCTCAGTCACACTACTTCAGTCACGAGATTCGTCCCACCATGTTTCTGTGATAGCAATTAGGTCATACTTCCCTAACTGCACCACAGTTTTCATCTCCTCCTGCTTATTTCCCATGCTGCATGCATTGGTATAGAGGCACTTCAGCTGGGCTATTGGCCTTGTTACTGTCTTGGAGGAGCCCTCCCTAACACCTCTGGGACAAATCAGGGGTTTTCCCCCACTGTTGCCCAGGGTGACAGCATCCATCACCCAGTACCTCCCCTTCCCCTGTTGTATCTAGTTTAAAGCCCTGCTAATCAGCCTAGAATATCTTTGGCCCTTCCAGTCAGTCATATCCCATCTGATGTCAGCATTTCCCATTTCTCAAAGCTATGTGCCAGATCATAGCGCCCTAAGCCCTGGGTGCAAACCATCCCCACAGCCATTCATTCAACCTATCTGTTCTCCTCATTCTGACTGGGTCCCTGTCTTCAACTGAGAGAACAGAGGAGAACACTACTTGAGCTACTAATCCTTTAAGCAGTCTCCCCAGAGCCCTAAATTCACTTTTGATCACCCTTAGGCTTCTTTTACTTACCTCATTGTTGCCAATGTTAAAAACTAGTAATGGGTAATAATCAGAAGGTCTTACCAGGCGAGAGATGTTCCTAGTAACATCTCTCACCCAGGCCCCAGGCAGACAACACACTTCTCTATGGGACAGGTCCAAGCAGCATATTGGGCCCTTGGTTCCCTTCAGAAGGGAGTCCCCTATGATGACAGCCCTTCTTTCTTTCCTGATGGCCAATGTAGTGAATAGTAAAAGTGGTGAAATTGTACCCTTTTCCATCTTCTTACACAGTGTTGATACAAAAAGAGTGTTTTGGTCTGTTGGGGGTAAGATAATTTTCAAGAAAATAGTTTTAGCAAGAAAGAAATGGAAACTGAAAGAAGTTCTAGGCCAGTACATTTCCTTCAAGTTTCTCTTGCTGCATATATTCTAGGCAGAGATCAAAGAACAAGCAACAGCTAGTCACTGAAAATGAAAGTCAATGTGAAATGTGCCTCAGCTGAAAGCATGAAAATCTGCCTAGAGTGAGCACAACATATTGCCACTAATAAGAGTAAGTAACCAGCAGTGGTTGTAATAGAAGCATCAGGACGCAGTTTTATTTAAAAACTTGCAGTGTTCCATCAAGCATTCAGTCTTGAGGTGACACAAGAGATTAAAACTTCATCAAAATCCACGTGAAATGTCAAGTTGAAGTTACTTTTGGTCTATTGTAATGACATCTTGGAACCAGAAAAGATGTAAAAAAAGCTGCAGTATAAAATACTTTTTCTTTCACAGCTAAGTCTATAGAAACAGAATCAATAAAGATAAGCCTATTCTTTCTCAATTTTATGACACTCCTACCTACAAATGGGATATCCTGCATAAGCAAAAGTGACATTTTCATAAATTAATACTACCTAAACAGTAAGTCATAACTGTCTGAAATCTAATGGATTGTTTTTGCATGTGTATGATAATAATTTACAGTGGAGGGAGAAGCACATATTAATCTATGAGGTTATTAAACATGAAGATCTGAAACAACTTTGCATGGAAGGTAACTATTAGATATGAAAACTTCTTCTGAAATGCTGTGCACAGTCTATCTAAATAAACTAACTCAACGACTATTTGTCAACATTCTAGCAACAATGAATTTACTGAAAATTAAAATACAGTTCCTTCATTGGTTTTAAAGGGCGTTCCATTAATTATTTAAGACCAATTTAAATTACTTTAAATAAAGAAAAAACTCCACAGGCAAGTACATGCCATTGAGAATTCCTACAAATCTTTGTAAATATTCATGAAAAAAAAAGTTTTAACCACAATTTCATTTTAACCACTGCAGAAAAGGTTCATCTCTGACTCCAACAGATGAAAATAATATTCTCCCGAAATCTAGATTCAGTATAGAGATTACCTTAAATATTTTGACTACAGATATGAAGAGATATAGATTATTCCTTTCTGGACACTGGAAGCAACTTGCCAATCATAGAATGTCCTGGGCTGGAAGAGATCCAGAAGGATCATATAGTCCAACTCATAATTTTAGGTTAAAACATTTTCAGACTAGATTAGTTAGGAATTAGATAAAATATTTTACATAAGCAGAGGGAAATCTGTCCACCTCGTATTTTTAATGCAAAAAGATGAAGACAATCTATGCTGTAGTTCCCTTCTGGTAGGCTGAGTAGACATGACAATTGCTATTACGGCTTTCGAAGGACTCTTCTATTGTGAAGTTGCTGAGGGCTGAAAAACAGCAAGTGCTGATCACTACCACAATAGTGCACCAGTGACAATATTGCACCAGCCGGGACTCTCTGATCCCCATCCATCAGCTGATTCATCAACTGGAGAACCAAGGAGTGATCAGCAAGACTTGCTCATCCTTTATTAATGCCATATGTCCAGTGTGAAACACCAATTGAGAGTGGAGGCTGACAGTGGACTACCATGGCCTGAATGAAGTAACACCACCATTCAGTGCTGCTGTGCCAGACATGCTGGAACTCCAACATGAACTGCAGTTAAAGACAGCCAAGTGGTATGCCACAACTGATATCTCCAATGTGTTTTTCTCCATCCCTTCAGCAGCAGAGTGCAGGCCACTGTTTGCTTCACTTGGAGGGGCATCTAACACACTTGGAATCGACTGCCCCAGGGGTGGAAAAACAGCCTGACCATTTGCCATGGGCTGATCCAGACTGCACTGGAACAGGGGGAAGCACATGAACACCTGCAACATACTGATGACATCATTGTGTGTGGCAACACAGCATCAGAATTTTTTGAGAGAGGAAAGAAAATAATCCAAATCCCTCTGAAAGCTGGTTTTGCCATAAAGCAAAGAAAGGTCAAGGAGCCTGCACAGAAGACTGAATTTTTAGGAACAAAAAGACAAGATGGATGTCATCAGATCCTAAAGGATGTGATGATCAAAATAACATCTATGTCCCCATCAACTAGCAAAAAGGAAACACAAGTTTTCTTAGGTATTGTGGGTTTTTGGAAGATGCATATTCCACATTAAACTCTGATTATAAACCCTCTCTATCAAATGACTCAGAAGAACAAATTCCAATGGGGCCCTGAGCAACAACACACCTATGAACAAATTAAATGGGAGACAGTTTGCCTACCTTTTTGGTATTGGTCATATAGAAGACGGACTACTTAAACTCAGAAGGGTAAATTCCAATCAATACATGCTAAAAACTGGTGGATGAGTAACAAATCACTATATTAGAGTGAAAAACCATGGCGGTGGCACCAGCCTTGAAGCCAAGTGTTTATAGATTGCATCCTTTGTTCCTTTCATTGTCCTTACCTACTACAGAAGCAGGGACGAGAAGATTACCTGTGGTCTCGATTCCTTCAGCTGACAGTCTAAGGCTCTGAAGTCACTTTTGATAGCCCTTAGGCTACGTGTGGATGCTTTATCACCCCCAACATGGAAAAGCAATAGAGGGCAACAGTCTGTCAATCGTACCAGTCAGGGAAGCTGCTTGGTGACATCCTTCACCCAGGCCCCAGGGAGGCAGCAGACTTCTCTGTGAAGAGGGTCTGCCCAGCGTATTGGGCCCTCAGTTCCCTGCAGAGAGGAGTCACCTACAACTAGTACCCGCCTCCTCCTAATACTGGAGGAAGGCTTTTCTGGTTTTTGTTGTGATGGTTCCTCAAGCGTAGATTGGCTGATGTCACCCACAGACGGGCATTATGCATCCAGGGCCCTGTAGCTGTTCTACAGAGGCACCCGAGTGGGTGGACTGGGCAAGGAGGGTGGTCGGCTGTAACCCCAAATGCAGACCTGCTTCCATCCACTCCCTTCCCTTGAGTGGTTCCTCTCAGCCTGGCAGTGAGAGGATACATGCTGCCCTGGCGCTTGTGCCTTCTCATGTAGTTGATCTTTTCGCAGGGAGGGCAGGACATGGTTCCACTGCTCCTTTTTTTTTCTTGAGACCCTTTAAAGCCCTTTCTGTGAAAAAGTCAACAAGCTAAGTGAGAAAGTTGCTTATGTGGAACAGCTTGAAAGACAAAGAGAAGAGAACAACTCTTCCATTAGCAGAGCTCCGGTTGTCCTCATCCAGATCAGCAATTCAAAGACTTGTTATCTGACAAGCTTTTTCAGGTAATATTTTGAAATACATTGATTTTCTACTGTCTTCAGCAAATGCACCAAGTGTTTTTGCATAAAATGGAAAAGTATCATCAGACCACAGAAAAGATTTTAAATTATTAGACTGGGAGTCTGGCAAGTACGGTCTATTCCCTTGCCTGGTCATTTGTATCCAACAGTTTGATCCAATTCCTTAGAAGCCTAAGAGAAGAAGACAAAGTGACTTTTCGAATTACTACTACAAAACTGGATGTTTGTAAGAACACTGAAAGGAGAAAACTGAGGAGGATAGGCACTTGTAAGATGAATTTACCAAGAAAGCAAAAAGTACTATTTAGCAGTAGGATTAGAAGTAAAATACCCTAGGTTAAAGTATGATAACTAGCTGGAGAAAGTCCTTTTTAGTCTGTCTTTTTCACCAGATTGGTAATGACTACAGGCACCGCAACATCATGTGTTTTTTTGTGGTGACTTTGAAGGAAGATCAACCAGTGGGACTACTTCTAATTCACAGATCTCAGGCTATACTAACTTATAAACACCCTAGAGGAAAGCACTTTCCAAACTACCTCTGACATCAATTGTTTCAGAAGCATACTACCTCCTTGTTCATTTTTCAGAGCTGGACCACTACAGATCATTTATGAGTGACTGTGCCGATGGATGTCAGTAACATAGAAAAATCACTTCCATTATTTACTAAATTTATGGAAGATTTTTAGTACTTTTCACCCGTTAATTTGGAAATCATGAAAGTAACACAAAAACACATGGCAGCTAGTCGAATGGGAGAGAATTGTAGGACATTATGACAGATGATACCAAAGCACAGTTAGCATGAAGGACATGAGCTAGGAATGATTATGCACTTTTTCCTTTAATACAAAAATGAAACAACATTAAACGAAGTAGCAGAAAGCATTTTCAAAATGAATATAGACAATAAATTTCCAGCAAGTATGTAGTTAAGCTTTGGAAGTCCTTTCCACAAGTCATGTGAATGCTCATCTTTACATGGGTTGAAAAAGGAATGGAACAATAAATAAATGACCTTTGTTTCAACAGCTACTTGAACTAAAATGTTGGAGAGTGGGAGAGATTTTGGAGACATTTTAGTCCTGTTTCTTATACCCTCTCATTGCTTACTTCCCCCCTGTTCAACCTGTTTATAAGCAGGGACAACCAGATTTACTGCTATTCCATGTGCCCTCTAGGTGTTAAATGTTTACTCAGTCCCACAGTCTATTTCCCAAAGGAGTAAAATCTGCAGTAAGTCTCACACGGAATAAATGCAGAACAAATCAAGCATCTAGAGTAGTGACCTTTGCCAAGGTACAGACAAACATCACATTTTGACATGTAGGAGACTCACAGCTCAAAACCCAGTCTTACGGTCCTTGCAAGCAGTTTTAAAAATTTCAGAATTTAAACTTCAACTTGTAACCTTTATCTTCTACAATATTAAGTTTATTTTTAAAAGGGATTCCTTTGAGAATGGAAAGATGGATGGAGAGAAACTTCAGGACTGTAGGCAGCAGTAAGGGCATGATGATTTGCTCTCTTATCTCTCCCTTTAGTATTTGTCAACTGTGTTATTGTAAGGAAGAGGAGGATGTACAAATGGGTGCTGTTACTGGAGATGATCACACAATCTGCCACTGAACAGAAAGTTAGAACGAAATTATAGTCTCCAAGCATTAAGTAGGCACTGAAAGTTGGCCCTACAGGTAGAACGGATGACTGCTTCCTCCCGATCTTTATTTTAGAATTGCATTTTGACAAATCAGGTTATGATACGGAAGCCATTCAAAGGAATCTGAGTGAGTTCTATCCAAGTTCCAGGATGATAAATAAATGGTGGTGATACATAAAAACATGCAGGCTGTGTATCCTTCTTATTCAGGTTTACAGAACAGTTCCACACTCCTCTTTCCATAAATTTTGCACTCTCTAACCCTCTCCCTTTTATCTCTAGCCCTTGATTTCTTACCATTGTTTCGCTTCTAACAGGAAGAGACCATAACAACAGAAGAGTTATGGAAGATTATAATAAACTGACTGGATACTGCAATGAGCAAGCATTCATTAAAAATGAATGTCCTATTTCAAGCATTCTCGTCCTAGAACATCTGTAGTAATTCACCAATTCTAATTTTTTTTTTTTTTTTTTTTTTTTTTTTTTTTTTTGCTTTTCACGGTCTAATAGAAGTGTTGGACCTTGTGACTTTAGGATTCTAGCAGACCATCAACCAACTCAGTAACTGAAAAATCAAGAAATTGCTTCTAAGTTCTTCATTATAATTTCTGCACGACGACTATGTTGAAGAGAAAACACTTAAGTAAAAAGATATGTGAATTTATAAACTAAAATTTAACAAGACACACACACATAAATATAGGCAACAAATTAGTGACAAATTGGTAAAAATTGGGTGGGGAGGAAAACTAACTTTTAATCTTTTCAAAACTTGCCCTCTTTGAATTTCACTTCAGTGGTACACCACTTTGAATGTGTTACCCCAATCTATTTCTTAAATATAGGACAGCTGTGAAATTAACAGAACAGCTAAATTTTTATACCTAGTTGTACATTGTGAAAGATTTACTGTGTTTTTCTTAATCCTTAAGTTGCATATTCATTGCTATATTTTCCTCAAACTGCTGTCACTTATATTGTCATGCAGAAGGGCAAATCAGGGTCAGTTTATGTAAGTGGCATCAATCTGAAAAACTTCATCAGTCTTTATTTCAAGGCATTATGCAAAGAAAACTGACATTAAGAGAGCCTTAACTGACAGCAAATGAAATCAATCAGCAAATCACTAAGCCATAATAAACTCACTCAAGTTGTAGATAACCCTTCCTTTTCCAGGTCTTTAACTACAAGACCCACCAAACGCAGCATCTGGGCAGAAATGTCTCTCTTGATTCCAATACAAAATTCATGTCTGGTATAATACATTATTATATATATATATATATATATTTTTTTTTTCTGTAAGCTATCCATAAGAATAAGAAATGTGCAGGGAAATGTTTTTATAAAGATTGAATATTAAGCTGTTAAGTGAAAAAGATTAAACAACAAATATTCAGCATTTGAAGAAAATTTTTTAGTTTAAACGTAATTAATGTAAAAAGCTTTGATTCTGTTCCTACAACTAAGGCATTTGTGTAATAATGTCTATTTCTTTATTAAATCCAATTGGATAGGCTTACTTGTTTAGCACTTGCTAGTTTTTGAAATTAAAACAACATGCACAAAAAATTAAGGCTCCAGACAATTCCTAATCTTTCATAATATTCATTTCATGAACTCCTGTTGCAACCCACATGACCATCAGCAGTTTAACATCTGTGCTTCTGAATGGGCTTATCTGTGTTACAACAGCATATGCTGCAGAAAATATCACACAATGCAATCACAACCAAGCTAAAAAGTGGTTATCTATGGCTCATTTTCTGAAGATACTGTGCACAGATAACTCCACGAATTTCTGAGAAAAAATGTCTAACAAACAAGGTGCTGTGGTATCTATATTTGTTATTTTCTATTATTGGACTTTGTTTTATTTGTGTGTCTGCCTTCATTCACTGAGGCAGCTTTGGACACATATTGAGATCACCATATATCTACTGAGTGAACTTTCTGAAGTATCAGCACAGATCATTCTTAGATTATCCACATGCCATAGACACGAATGTACAAAAAATTCAAAGTGGACAAAGGCAGATAGTTACACAATTGCTTCAAAAGGTCAAAAAAGAAATTTTTCCATTAAGAAAGGTTACTGAAAGGTTAAATGATTATATACTATCTTTGGATTTCAAGACAATCAGCAGCAGATCTTGACTAAAAGTTTTTACAAAACTAATGCTTACAAAAGAGGCTGGACAAAAGTTTCATAGGCATAAAGAGACAGCTTTCAGTATTTAATTAATTACTGATTACAGATATTGACTTTGATATTTATTGTCGCTAAGCATCAAAGACTTAACAGGACTGGACTGCAATCACTATCAGCTGCTACAAAGCTTTCTGACAAGGGCTCTTCATATAGGCTCTTTATTAGAATGATGCAAGTCAAAGTGAGAAAAAAAAAGTGGAACTTTGCTGAAAAAGTGAGGGAAAGAGGCTAATAATGATAAGAGAAACACTGGGGAAAGGGGAGAGAGGGATAAAATGCATATTAAATACGGGGAGTAAAAGACTGCTAAAAGAAATGCTCTGGAGAGGAGAAAAGGGGAACACAGTTAACCAGCAGAAAGGAAAAGTAGTGTGAAAATCAAACCACAAAAGGCGGCTTTCCTGCATTACTGGTGCCTGTTTATGTTTTAAGTTGTGTTGGGCTAACATACATTAATGTTAGGCTTTATCAACAAGTGTAGTAATCTAAACAATAACAAATATAGACTTTCAAATCCTGAAACCTTCAAGGCTGCTTTATTTTTTAAGTTTGTTATCAAAACCAGCCATTCCCAAAGAGAAGCTTCCACCACTACCGTCATCCTTCATCCTTGAACAATTCAAGGGAGATTCTGGGCACCTGCAGTTATGTTATGCTAATAAGGAACTTTGTAAGGTGGTTTATCCTCATGCCAGAAGCAGTCTTTCTTGTAATGCAATTTGGATCCATGGAGCATGCACTTCATTTGAAGACCACAGAAAACAATGCAGGATTTGCATAATATAAGACCATCACCACCACCACCTTAATAATTCAAATGAGTTTACGCACCTTCTTTAAAGAATGCTTTCTGCCAGATCAGGTGCATGAATATGTCCAAAATACATAACTGTGCAGTCAATTATATGTGCTTACAAGGAATATCATGTTTAAAGGAGTAATAGTTAAAACTAATTATATGAAAATAGCATACATAATGCAAACTATCTAGAGATGTGACTGCAGATACCAGCCAAATGCATTCAAGGAGATATTAGAGTTCTTCATGTTAAATCTCTTCAGTCCAGCCACTGAGATTTTATTTAGATGTTAATCATTGTTTCTTAAGCCCTGCATCAACTTTATTTTTGGTGAACTGAAATTTGCAAAAGGTAAGAGCTGCAGGAGGTGTAATCCCACTCTAATGACTTTAAAGCACTTATTTACAAGCATTTCAAGGTGCACATACAAGGTATCATTATACTAATTTAAAAAATAATTTTTGTCTTTAAACAGTATATTAGAAGGCAGGCTGGTGGTGATAGCTTTGAAGTCACTTGCTTCCTCAATTCAGTAAGAAATTTTTTTATTGATAATAAATAAACACAAAACCGAATAAGTGTTTTTTAATTTTGAGAAAAAATACCAGCAGAATTATATATTATCTTTTACCTTCTAATCTGTTGGGCATAAATCTATGATTAATGAACAAGTGAAAATATATACAAATTAAAATGCACATTTATGTTTGCCCAATTAATTAGAAGACCTACAACACAATCAGATAAGGCATGACTAAATCATACATGAATATATAATTTACATAAAATAAATGGTAAGAACACATCCTTCATAAATTTATAATGATTATATGCTAACACTGAAGATAGGTCAGTACTTGACTGCATTACTACCACCCCTACAAGCCTTCATGTTATTACTACACTTTCAATTTCAAAGTACCTCAAAAGACCTGAGAGACCAAAAGAAGTACAAATAAATCCCATGTGGACTTTCTCAACCTGTATGAACAGACTAACACACACTGAACACAGAGTGAGAGCAGGATGGGGAGAAGGGGGGATCCAGGGAGGGAGAAGAGAAGGGACAGAGAGAAGGGAACAGAGGGATGGGGCTGGGTACCAGAGGGATGGCAAATGAGACAGAACGATGGAGGTGAAGGCAGGCACAGAGAGCGGAAAGACAGGCAGACACTGAGGCAGAGAGATCCAGACAGAGCAACTGGCAGGAGCAGAGGGAGGCAGCATGGAGGGAGAGGCAGCAAGCTCATGCAGCAGGAGCACACAGGAGGGAGACGAAGGGTGCAGCAGGAACAGGCGGCGTGGTGAGAGAGACAGACACAAAAGAGAGGGAGACAAAGAGAGAGGGATGCAGGCAGGCAAAAAAACTTATCTGTCTCAAATGCACCTGGAGGACAAAAAGCAAACCACAACTGTACAGTATCTATTTCAAAACTAATGGAGAGCTTAGTAATGAGAAATAAATGCATTTATTCGAAACACTGATAATCCAGGTTTATAATACAGTACAATTTTATGAAAATACAAGGGATTTCCAATAACCGGGTCAATTGTCAACCTTACACCTCAGGCAAAGGGCAGCACACAAGGAAATGTTTTCTCCTAACACTTTTAAATGCTGACAAATACAGACATAGGTATGTGCATCCCTTTTATACCTGAGCCTGCCTATAGTCTCATCCTCACATCTGCTTTTTCATATACCACATAGATGCACCAAGTATGCAAATTCTCATAAAACTCACTCACCAAACTCACCTATTTGGAGTTTCTAATCCATATAAACCCCACAAAGCAGCAACATAAGTCCATCATTGAGCATCAGTTGTCTTCTAAGTTAACATTCAGAACTCATATCCTTTGGCAACCAGATATTAGAGGAGAAATACAACCTCCATGCCAAATACTGACCAAAAGCAACCACCACAAATTAAAAGGGCTCATTAACAAAATATGCAAGTGGAGGCTTTTAAGACAGAGGTCAAGGTAGTTCCCAAGACACAGAAAATGATCACTCTTCCTCTAATTGCACATCTGTAGGCAGCTACCACATGTGAAGACCAGAGACTGTCAGATCAGAAAGACAGCCACACACTTGCTGTTAATGGTATGTTCTGGAAACATGGTAGAAACGGTTCTGACAAGTGTAGCTATTTCTTAGTTGTCACGTCTTTCAGTCAATACCTGGATAAATCTGTATTGTTTCTGTGTAATAAAATACCTGGGACATCCCCCATAAAAACAAACTGCTCCTGTACTTTGAACAGCTCCTAGACCTCCTGTAAAACCAACCGGTAATAGGTTGGATAAAGAGCATAAACATACTACACAGGGCAGAGCTGCTGATTTGTACGTTATCATCCTTTCCCCGACTGGAAATTAAGCTCTTAGTATTACTTAAAAAGGAACTTAATATTTTCAAGAAGCAAGTGTCTTATACATCAGTATTGTGAAAGTGGTCTCAAATACCTAAATTTGCTTCCAATAGTTTCTTCCATACTAGTTCTTATCCTTCTGTGTCTACACCCTGAATAGAAGAGATTCATTGTACAGAAGAGATTCGCTGTACAGAAGAGATTCATTGTACACCAATGCTTTATTATGTATACATGGATGTTTAAATTTCATATGGTTTATTTTGGGACTCTATGCGTTGTTTTTAGGACAAATTGCTTGCCATGAGTATTAATTAAGTATCTGATGTAACAGCACTTGAGAAAACTGATAATCAATTTTCTGAATGACCATTTTTTATGTAAGCCAATGACCTCTTTCAGAAGAGAGGCAGAGAATGTTACCCTCAATTTTCTATTTTATAAAGAGTTGGTAACGTCCACAGGTTAATTTAAATAGTCATCTGCAGAGCACAACTAATAGAAAAAGGAATCCTATGCTATTTCAGTGGCTCTTTTTCATTCTACATCCTATATTTATTGGAAGTTTCACATACAGTTTCACTTGTTGTCTTCATAGCAATATTCAGGCATGGCCAGAACAAAACACTTTAAATCATTTTCTCTTGTGTTTTAGCTGCTTGAAAGGGACACTATTTTGCACTCAAATTTAGCTACGTAACAAACAGTACAACTTTGTGACATTACATCTTTCACAGCAATTAAATATCAGATGAGGATATTTCAAAGCCATCACATCATTTTATTCCTGGAAATATTGCACTTTTTTCATTATTTATCCACCTCAAGTGACACTTTCAAACTATTATAGTAACTCTTGTTATAGCTTTCAAGAATTTAACAAATGTCTGTAAATTTAGCCATACTTATTACTAGCTATTCATTTCACTATTTGCATGGGGCTTTAGAAGACATTCTTCAGTGCTAGGACATTATTGTTGAATAACTTACATTTCAATTCATTATTAATTTTGCAGTTCAATAAAGTGCAAGCTGTGGAGAAGATTCATAGAATTTTGTGTCCCAAGTGTTTCATTACCCAAAGGTCTATCACTAGAGTGTATGACACATTCTTTATAAGATGCAAGCCACTTCCTATGCAGGGATTTCATTTGCCTCTTTCTTTGATCAGCCCTGTAAGTATTAATAGTATTTGGAATGTTGGATCCATTCAACATCAGAAAAAAAAAAAAAAAATCTGATAATTAAGTATGCCAGAAAAAAAAAAAAAAAAACACTGATAGCTTTGTTCACAATGAAGCAATGTGTTTTTCACATGAAGCAATGGTTTATTATGCCAATTTTATTTGTATTTGTTTCCTGTAAAGAAAGCACGCTTTTCCCAAGAAACACTCACAGAGATAATAGCAATTTAAAAATTCCAAGACTTCCCATATTCCCACTGACAAGGAAAGCAGATCCCTAATGCTATGACCATCAAGTAAATTAAGGATAGAAAATTTTATCCCAATAGATACCTTTAAGTACCACCTGCTGTCCAAAAAATTTGGAAGAAAGATAACCTACGTAGATGTGTATGCAAGCTTTTTATCTTCCTCTCTTGTGAGGAAAAGGTGAGACGCACTGAAACACTGGACATAAAATGAAGATTAATTAATGATTCCAGCCACCTGCCATGAATCGGATGCATGAAAAATAAAAATAAAACAATATGTTCATCTGTGAGTGTTCAAGAGCTAGTGTTTCATCCCTATCATGATGTCTAATATAGGATATTTGTTTCTCTGCAATTTTTAAGACAAACCACCAAATAGTCATGAATTTAGACTTGGGAAAGGATTCCTTCTGCCTAAGACTCACTGAAAATAAGGCCTTTAACTGAAATGTATTCATCATAGAGTAAACATAAAATACTCATATAGCAGTTAGAGGCCAGATATACAAACAATTACACTGGTTTCAACAAGTAGTTGATTACTAACTCCTTTCCTCGTTCAAGATTTCAGGATTTCTGTTAATATAACTTTAATATGATGGTGAAATTAAAACCAATTCTCTGAATGCCAGCTACAGAAAAGAAATTTTAAAATAAAATGTCTACAATGGGCTTAGAAAGCTATCAAACAGGCACTGAGTAGTTAGCATCAGGAAAAAGAAAAGAAAAAAAAAAACATTACAGTGAGATAGACTGTGTATCACTGATGCTGTTTGCATACCTACAGAGTAACTATGTGTAATTCGAGCTGCCGGGTGAACACGAAGTATGTTTATAATACTGCACTACCAGTAAGTCAGCCAGAACATACCCTGCTACCTGTTTGTTCCTACCACATCCACTCTGTACAAATGCAAACTGCAGTTTTTTAAGACTCTTATTACTCTTCATCTTTTTGGATAGGAAGAAAGATGGTTGCTTTCCAAATGCTTCTACAATACTCTTGAGGTCAAAAAAGAATAGGAGTTGGGGTGGAAGCCAGATAACAGAGAAAGCCACTTAATAAGAAGAACATTATTTTTAAAAGGTGGAGACTTCTGCAATGCCTTCTCCGAAAATATACCACCTGTAGGAATCTATCCATAGAAGTGATCATCACTGTGGGGAAACATTTGCAATTCTATCCTCTGGTAGAGACACACAGCTGTGTTAAGTAAAGTTCATGGGAATTCTAGGTGTTACACTTTACTACATTATTATGAAAGCATGATAATTAAGACCTAATTTAAATCTTTATCATATTGAAATGCACACATAGGAGGAAAATGCAAGGATGTATGCAGCTTAGAATACACCTTTCTTGAGTGTTTGATTTTGTGACCCTGTTCCTGCAGTTATATACTCCACCTGGAACTGAAAATCTACAATAATTTTAAAAAGATTACTACAGAAATGCAGTATTTGCAGTGTCTGACTTCCTTGCACTTCAGATGACTAGCTTTCCTCTCTCAGATTCACATAGGAGAGCACAATGAAAGAAGTATGAACTCACTGTACCTTTCATTCTCTCACTGCAGAAACTAAATGTTCTGCCTTTAGCAATAATGTATCACAAGAATGAAGTCATTCTGCACAGCTATAAACATTAAGGGATAGTTCATGTATAAGAAGATACAACAAACTTTGAAAAAAGATAAGAAGGCATTACTCAAAATCCCTTTTCAGAGCTGCAAATATATACATATTTTAGTTCATTTATCTTTTTTTTCCCCATTGGTCCCCTTTATCAAATTATTATTTTTAATCTTACAAGTCTTTAAACCTACATGAGCATTCTGCCTACATAAGCTTCTATATTTGAGCACTCTAAACAGTCATTTCTTTAGATAAGGAATGCTCAAAGATCACTATTACTACTAAAACTGTAAAATGGTGAAATCTGATCTTGACTAGAAGAAGCAATAAAATGCTGTGTTTTTTTTTTTCCCTACCTTGTCTTGCCTAAATCAAGGGAAAAAAAAATAGAATACACTGATATTAATTTTCAAATATAATATTTGCATTTTTCCATGGTCATATTCCTGTCAGTTTTTTAACATTATAATTGCAAAATTAAAAGTTCACATCATCTCTGAAATACAATATTCAAGAGTATATGGAAATTATCTCTCTTTCAACTCTTGACTGCAACAGTTTTGAAGTTTTTTGTTCTCCACTCATTCAGAGCAGTCCAGCTTCCAAAAAAAGGAGAAAGAAGAAACAAGATTGTTTTAGACTCTAACCTGAAATGCTACAACCTCTGGCCCGCCCTTCAGCCCTTCCACTGCAAAGGTCTCTAGGTGCAGTTTGGGTAGCTGCAGGGTGAAGTCATTCCTGGTTGCCGCAGTCCATGACAGCAAGGTCTGATCTCTGACCTAAAGGGAAAAAAACAGCATCAATGGTAATTCCCCTTCAGACACATTAACTGGGATGAACTGGGTCCCCTTGAGCCCACTGAGTGGACTTGCATTGATCGCTGGACCTGAAATCCATGAATAAATTTAGGACTAATTGATTTTTCGTTGCAAATAAATCTCTAATTCAGAGTGCTGGGAGAGAATGTTAAGAAGAAAAAGCATCTTACCCTGGTCTGAAATGAGAAGGAGGGAAGAGACACTAAGGGCTCACAAGTCCACCTGATATATACATTTTACAGACCCCTTCCCCTGTTCTCACAAGAAAAGAAACTGTTACCGTAGTTCTAACTCAAAAAAAAAAAAAAAAAAAAAAAAAAAAAAACAAACTC
>VXAV01000148.1:81006-100142 GCA_013399715.1 Alectura lathami | reverse complement strand
AAACACCAGCTATGAAATTGAAAAGTTCATGTGATCATACAAACAGGAAACTGTTACGTGAGTTCTGTCTACTGTATGGAGATCATATCAGTCCTTCACAATTACGTTCATTTAATAACAATTCAATTAGAGCCCCAACAAACATTAATAACCCTCAAACAAAACAAAACAAAACAAAATTTTTTTAAACCCTCAACTTGTAGCACTGCAATTAACAGAATGTGAAAAACAAGCTGCCATCAGTTTTAGTATTGTGGATTCACATATCAGAAATAATGCACTCGCTGGTATTAATCAACTTCTATATAGTTCATAACCATGCCACTTTGGAATGGGAAATGCTACAATTTGTACAGAAAAAAAAAATAAAAAAAGCTTGATATTTATTTATTCAGTTTTGTAGGTAGTCTGAAACGAAAGGATAAAACTCGCAAACACTGTCAGTGTGATTTCTAGATAGGGCCACAACCAACCAAACGCAGTTGGTGTTACAGTGCCACCTGCTGACTGCGAGAGAAACTGGTTTAAATTTAGAATTTTGAATGCTTCCAGAGTGATAAAAATGTGTAGGCAAAAATTCTCAGTGATGTAAAGTGATAAATGCTTTTTTCTTTAAATACAATCAGACCTGTTAGTCTTGCACAAGAGACAAATATTTTTCTGTTATGTAAAATGCACATTTTTCCATATCCTATAACATGTAATTAGGTGATCAGCGTGGATTAGGAGTGATACATATTTAGCACATAACTTCCATGGACACATCACTCATAGTATACACTGCCATACACATATTTTTCATTCTATGTAATATAAAAATTATCATGTCCACCTTCAAAAGACCCCTGTAGTCAGGAAAGATTCTAGTATAGAAGGATAGACACACATACAAATATACATAATAAATAGAGGAAATACATTAATGTGGCATAGACAGTATCTGTTGAGTAGCAACAGCTATTACTGCAAAAATAATCGATTCTTTAACAAAAATACATATTCTGAATTAGTAAATATACATAAAATACATATATGTTTGTATATGCATAATTTGCTAAATACTAGTTACAATAAATTTCAGTTATTTCAAGCCTTCCTTGCTCGAAAAAAAACTCACCAGTCATGAACTAAAATATATTTCCATTCATTTTAAATCCCAGATATTTTTTTTGTGGCCACTTACAAAATTAATTTTTTGTAAAATGTTGATGAGAGAACATATTTAAAATAATAGTGTAGGCTTTGAAATCTGCTCTGATTGAAAGAAGCATGCATGTGCAAATCTACTGATACAAAGAAAAGATTTTATTTTATTCATTGCTCTGTTCTTTGGGAATAGGGAGCCCTACATTTCCCAAGCTGACCTAAAGAATTCCTGTCAATACCTGTGGCTGCCAAACATATGCACTATGATGCAATTTTTATAACAGGAAAGGTCCTCTACACATTTTTTGCACACATAGTGCACTAGGTTCAGCACATACAGTCCTGTGGAACAAACACACTCTCTAGAGTGTTCTGTCAGCATGTGTAATTCCGGTCAGATGTTAACCTTACTGAATATAACAAAATGCATTACTTTAAATACATATATATATCCATGTACACTCACACATACATACACTTCATCTACATTTTTGTAGCTTACATATCGCAACATTTCGTTGTCTTTGCTGCCAGTATGCACACAGATAAAAGAAAACATTAATGTGGATTAAGGTACTAAGAATTTATCAACATCAAACCACCAGTGTTTTGCCTTCTACCCTTCTGAACCGTAGTCAATAGATCTAAATATTTTACTGCACCCTGGCCAATTCATTGTTTGATGTTTAAAAACTCACCCAGAATCAAAGAAAATTTATTAAATTTGAGCCCCCAAATGAGATACTATTAGCTTTGAAAGTCAAGTTTAACTGCGATATTGATGATTCTCTTTTTTCTGTGACAATATTCACAAGGGAAATCCCTATGTCAAAGTACAAAAGCAGATTGCTAATACTAGGGGGAAAAAAACAATGTATAAGCAATGGAGGTATAATACACACACAATACAGACAGTGGAAGTCCTTTTAACCCTATTAGTTTCAAACTCTCCATTTCAGTATCAGGGCCTGACAGTGAACAACAAAACACAAAAGCCATCCTTTTAAAATGGCTGAATTTAGGTAAGCATAAGCCATTAACACCAAATAATCAGGGAAGTACATATTAGCGTGAAAAAGAGCATGAATTTTTATATGCATCTTCACAATTAAAAAAACAAATACAAAAAAAACCCCACAAAACGAAAAACTTTCTGTGTTTGTAAATACGTAGTAAAGAGTGAACTCACAAAGGTTCGGGAAAAAATAGTAAGAAAATAGTAAGAACAAAAGACCAGGCACAGGGTGTGCAAAAATCATTACACTGCTTCACTAAAAGGGAAAACTGTTTGCCACTTGGCTACATATTCAAAGAACAGAAAGCTATAAAGGCCATGCATACACTGAATCTCATCAGATAGGCCATATCTGTATGTTATCTTTGTTAAGAACTATTTTCATCACTTCCTGGCTATTTACTTTTTGAAAGCTAGAAAGATAAAGAGAGGAGTTGGGAGGTTGTGATTATTTCCTTAATCCCTGAGGAACTGAACACAGTACTCAAATACACTACAGAACTACCAAGCAAAGGTAAAACTGTTAGGGTAATTTTATTAAAAAAAAAAATCTTTGCAGATTGTCAGGAAGAAAAAAACTATGTAGCTAGTCTATATGAAGCAAGTTTCATAGCTTTTTTGCATTTAATGATATTTCTTTTCTCCTCCGCTCATGAAATCTGAAGCAAGAATATTTTATCTGAAACTGGTCCTTAGGCTAGGGACTTAACGTTACAAACTAAACAAACTAATCAGGCAATGATCAAAAATTTCTAAAACCAGTTCCACTTCCCTATGCTCAAAAATGAATATAGATAAAAGATATATAAGTCTATCCACATGCAATGCTTGTGAAGGTTTTGACTAGTCCCAGCTTTGTTAAATACATTTTTGGCTGGCAAAACGAGAATTTGCAAGAGTTGTTTAATACAGAACATAGTCAGTACAATGACAGTGGGCTGCTTATATGAATACTGTTTAGGCTTATTTGAATACTGTTTAAAAATTGGAAAAATCACAAGTGGATTCACACAAGCCTACAACAGTAATCAAAACGTTGTTGTTTTTTTTTTAAAAAAAGGAGCAAAGTGACTTATGACTGCATTTAACTTTTTAATTAATTAAGAGAGCAACACACAATACAACACCATGGCCACTCAATTCAAAATCAATGAAGTACTGATGAATTCAGATCAAAGCTGAAATTGAATAATAAATTGAAGTTACATTATTGACTGAATCAAGGGTGTGGAATTTGATGGACTAATTCTACATGTCCAAAAATTATGTTAAAAATTCTCTGCTGATTAAAGAGAGAAAGATTTCTTTCCTGCAGACCACTTCTTTGTTACCATGCTGCACAGTTTGAGCTGGTATGTCCATTTATGGCAATAGAGACGTAGCACAAAATGCTAGCAAGCTGTAAATTGTATTAAGATTTGCTCACCCCTCCTAAATACCTTGCCCACTTACTGTCTGACTGGTACAACAAACCAGAGGCCCTAGTCCCTCATTTTGGGCCTTATTCAATGCTTTCATGTGTTGAACAGAAAATATATGGATATAAACCTCACTACGAAAGCAACACAGCAGAATCCAATTATTAAAAAATAAAGCTGGGCTTATTATTCTTTCATTTCCTACTTTAACTGCATATTAGGTGCCATTTAAAGGCTAGAACAAAAATCTACAATGATGCAGTGATACAGAGATAGTGAATGGCAAACAGTGCTTGGCTTAGAGATGACAATGCTGCTGAGATAACAGAAGCTACAAATACGTTTTGCAAATCATCCTAAAAGAGTGCCAGCAAATTGGTTTCTACCACATTGTTAGGTACTCTGCATGTGACATGTAAGTAACAAAAGTGCTTTTAGAAATCTGTTTAAAAAGCAAGGAGGCAGTTAGAAAGCAAAGCACATCTTAGTCTCAACCACAGTCTTTCAAACATGTGGCTGGTTCAGCCACATAATGACCATACCTCCTGGGCAGAACACTGCACAAAACTCAGACAAGTAAGCTGCTGTTGCAAGGATTGTCCTTCACGGCAAAATATGTAAAATAAATACATTTATGAGATATATAAAAGTATTTTCACTTTTATAGTATGTATAAAGATACATTCTTATCCACAAAACATCCTAATTTGTGAGGACATTTCAGGAATCAGGGATCACTCCAGATATGAAGATACTGCCTGTGACAAGAGTGTGCAGCTTAAAATCAAGGCACTTTAAACTGAACATCTGAAAACTGTAAGACCATAGCACAACCCGCAAGTAAAGAGCATGAATCAGGTGAGGAATGATGTTGGGAAGCAACAATTAATTTAACCTTAAAAAAAACAAAACCTCAAAACTATTTTTTTTAAGGCCAAACTACACCAAATCACAACATACCCCTCTGGGAAAAACAGTGCCAAATACAAGGGAATGGGCTACTTGGAACTGTTGAATGGGTACTAGTTAAATGTCTGACACAGTTAGGTTTAAGTACTAATTAAAGATCAACAGATGGTTGCATACTCTTTGATCAAAATAAAAAATACATCCCCTACTCCAAATGTCCAACTTCTGTTGATAGTGGAAGTACTGGACGGCATCTGTACATACTCTGCTGCAGGTAGCCAATACATCAATCTAATTATATATACCACAGTTAAGAATCTACTAAAATTTTCTGTATTAACACACAGATTTAGTGACTCCTTTTTGATTACTGCCATGCAAGCCTATATTTAATTACACTTCAACCCATCTTGTGGGTGGTGTTTTAAAGTGCACTAATTACTGAAAAAATATCATTTGTGTAAGGAGGCATGTATCTCATAAAACTGATGCTTTGAGTAGGCTATTTATTTTGTTTGCTTGCCTTCTCTGAAAGTCTGGTCAAGATTCTGGAAATTAATCTTCAAAGTAGAAGAATACCATCCCAAGCTTACACAGAAGCTTAATACAAGCTCTCTCTTAACACAACACTCAGACACTAGATGCTCTGTTGAGTAGGATATTAATGTGACCCAGAGTTGTTTTTTGCAAACATTGACCACTGCACCTAATCTTTGCTATAGTTGCAGGATGTACATTATAATACATCCCCTATGAATGGATTTGCAATGACCTTGGGCTGAAAATGAATTTATGTTCGGAGAAAATAACAGTTAATGTATTCAGTAATTCCACAATTCTCCAAACAAGGATTTTACATTACTAAAGGCAAACTGCACAAAAGTATTCAGCTTATTCAGCCTTCAAAGGGGAAAAAAAAAAAAAAAAAAAAAAAAAAAAAAAAAAAAAAAAAAAAAAAGAAAGAAGAAGAAGAAGAAGAAGAAAGATAAGTGTGCTCTGAAATTAGTTATCTAGATATGTCGAAAGCGAAAACAGTTAAGCACATGGATATGACATTCGGCAATGTCTTATCTTTAGTTTGTCAAGGATTTTAAATCCCTCTTGAGCTGGAGTACCATTTTTAGCTTGGCTAGGTCAGAATGACACGGAACAATATGAGTGATGACACACTAGACAGCTATATGGACAGAGTTGTCATCAGCAAGCCAGCTGTGCTAACACCTGTATGTCCTGCACAGCTGATCTTTGGGAACAAGGATCGAGAAAGTCAGATTACTAGAAAGGGGAATGAAAATAATTCATAGAACATTTAAATGAAAAGACACTAATAGGAGATGGAGAAAAACTCATCTTTTTCATTGCTTTTTCTTGCTTGTCACAGGGAAATAATAACACGTTTCCTACTACAAACTTCTCAGAGCATTCATTCAGAATTCTAATATTCTAATTGGATGTTCTTTGTGATTTTCTTGCATGAACATATACTGCTGTTTCAACAGGCTTGTGACACAGACAGTTCAGGACAAATGAGGACTACAGTGATAAACAGATCCTGTACACAGACATACAAACACAAGCAGGCTTCACTGCGTTAATGTATTTAAACATACTAGAAGAACTAGTTCTGGGAATGAAATTAAGCTAAAGAAAAAAAAATCAAATTTAGCCCACTACAGAAAAGAATTTTAAAATCTTTATTGAGATACTTAACAATAATGTGACACACAATTGGAGATTCCAGTTAACTCAGAAAAAAATTGAGTTAAAAATTATCTAAGTGGAGTCTAAAAGTATTGGGCAACATAATTATGATTTTAGCCCTTGTTACTGTGGTAGACAGCTTTAGCCCAATCAGTTTGTGGTCTTCTTGCTGAAACTAACAATTAATGCTACTTACAATTCGTGTTATCACTGATGCCTTGATTTGTATAGGGACTTAAGGTCACTGCAAATGAATTTCTTACAGGCCATAAAACAATCATCATAAGGAAATGCATGTTAATTTTGATGTGCTCCATGGTAACAAAAATCTAATACTAATATATTACTAGTGCTCAAATGTTCCAATATCACACCTCATCTCCAACAGTCTTTTTGCCCTGTATTTTTTTAACATCTTCTTACTGGATAAAGAATCATAGAATGGTTTGGGTTGGAAGGGACCTCAAAGATCATCTAGGTCCAACCTCCTTGCCAACCCCTAGCTCACTAGATCAAACTGCCCAGGAACCCATCCAGCCTGGCCTTGAACACAGCCAGGGATGGGGCATCCACAGCTTCTCTGGGCAGCCTGTGCCAGCGCCTCACCACTCTCTCAGGGAAGAATTTCTTCCTGATGTCCAACCTAGACCTCCCCTCTTTCAGTTTTAGCCCATTCCCCCTTGTCCTACCATTATCCACCCGTGTAAAAAGTTCATCCCCCTCCTGCCTGTAAGGTCCTTCTAAGTATTAGAAGACATCTCCCCAGAGCCTTCTCTTTTCCAAGCTAAACAATCCCAACTCCCTCAGCCTTTCCTCACAAGAGAGGTGCTCCAGCCCTCTGATCATTTTGGTGGCCCTCCTCTGGACCCGCTCCAACAGCTCCACATTCCCTCTGTACTGGGGGCCCCAGGCCTGGACACAGTACTCCAGGTGAGGCCTTCCAAGGGCAGAGTAGAGGGGGACGATCACCTCACTCTCCCTCCCTCGGCCCCAGGGCAGGGCTAGAGGAGTTGGGAGTGAATAAGTTGTACCTGAAAATTCAAGGGAAGAGGGTCTCGGGTGGGCATGGTGTTGCTTTAACTTTTTCATCCTCTTTCTCACTACTTAAATCTATTTTAACCAATAAATTGATTTTCCCCAAGTCACCTCTTTTGCCTGTGATGGTAAACAGTAAGCAATCTCTTTGCCTTTATCTCTACCAATATGCCTTCTCACCCCATTTTCTCCTCATCCTGTTGAGGAGGACAGGGCATGGCTGGATGGGAGTGCCTGACTGCTAGCTGAGACTAACCCACCACAAACAGTCAAACTGAGAAGCAATACAAAGCGAAGGCTGAAGATTTTAGCATAGAAGATCACATGATTTCTTCCACTGATTGGATTACCATGACTAGTAAATCATTAACTACATGTGTTAAAAAATCTAACTGCATACAATTAACAGATTTAATGTCCATTACTGTGATTTAAGCAAAAAATGATATTGACAGGAATAAGTAAAAAAGAAGCTAATAAAGACATCGTGTATCAAAAAGCATAATACAGATAAGAAAAAAATCACTTCTCACCATTAGTTTTGAGAGGAAAGCTTCAAGAAATCATTTATTTTTCATACATTAAAAAAAGACTGCAGATGGGTTTCAAAATAAGACATCAATTCAAACTCTTTTATCACAAAAACTCTTTAAGAAAGATCTGTGTGTTTGAACTTCAAGTAGATGGAATTTTTTCCAAGAACTCTTCCAGTAAAATGCAGTTCTTGCCATTTTACTTCCTTACATTTGGCTTCTTTTTCTTTGTTTCTTTTTTTTTTTTTTCTTTTTTTAAACAGCATGGGTCAAGTTATAGGCACAAGTTCTTTAAGCAGCCAGTGTTTAAACTTGTTTTATTTGGCCAAGTTTTTCAGTTTAAGGCAATGTAATAGATTCTATGGGGAAAAAAATGCATCTGTTCTCCAAACTAAAATTTTCAAAAAATTGGCTACTACCTTTTGGTTACCTTTAATATTTCAAAAATAAAATTGAACTAAAACAAAATTAGATGATCTGGTCCCTTGTTCCCCACCTGGTGTTTTTTGTAAATTGGTTAAAATATTGATTTAACAGTTTGACTTCCTTTTTTTTTTTTTAACAAAATTTAGATGGCATAAAACAAAAACAAAAAAATAGGTTCTCATATTTTAATGGTATCAGGAGAATTCTTGTGCAAATAATCCAGCTCCTGGTGTCAGATGAAGATAGCTAATGTGAATACTTGGCCTAAGACAAAAACTAAACCTTTAAACAATATCTTGCAGGTGATGAAGAGTATAGAACTAGTTGCTAAAATTATTTTTTTCTCTTACCATGGCAAATGCTCAGGTTTTTCATGTTTGTACTTCACAAATATCATGATGATTTAAAAACCAGTCTTTTCAGAAGGCAGCTCAGGAATAGTCTTAGAAGAATCATTATAGGCATCAGACTGTACCAGGCACAAACAAGCCCAAGCATTTGTTGAGAGTCAAATACAGGATACTAGATTTTCCATCCAGTCACTGGGGTGCGGTAAGTATTGTTAACAATCCCTTGTCTAGAGATGTATTAGAACCACGCATAGAGATACCTAAGCCTTGCTACTTCCTGCTTTGTTTGCTAAAGGTTGCACCCAGGTGAATCCACCTACACTGACTCTGGCACCTACACTGCTGCCTTTTGGAACTCTTTTAGTGACAGAGTACAGGAAAGAATGAGGTTGTGTTAATGTATATCGGTGTATAGCCTCTTACCCTGAGAGTAAGTAAGATTACTGCATACGTCTGTAAAATCCCTCTGAGCTCTATGAGCAAAAACTTAGTAGCACGCATTGATAACACAGATCCTGCAGGTGATGCAGTGGAATTTTGTGGATATTTGCTCATGAATACATAAATGTAGAAATACCACAACGTTCAATGTCAAACTCCTGGAAAGGTATTTGCAGCTAATAGTAGTACTTTCCTAGCTCCAGATGATTCAGAACTTTATTCATCTTCTTTTGATTCATTTTTTGAAAACAAATACAATGGGGAAAAAAAAAAAAAAAGAAAGGCTCCTTTACTAGTATTTCATCTACTTGACTATTATTTCATTTTTCTCTCTGTGTGAGAAGACATTTAAGAACAACAATGTAAACTTAATAACCTACACATAACCCAGGCTTATGTGTAGGTTAGATAATTAGATAATTAGATACCATTATGATGTTGGGTCTACATTTCAGATATTTCCCAAACAAAGATCAATAATTTCCCTTTGTTCTTGTAGAAGAAATAATATGTCAAATTAAAAATGATTTACAATCAATTCTTTTATTTCCTGCTGAAAAGAGCATCCTGACATTTCTAATTCTTATGTTTTCCTCATTCTTTACGTTGACAAACCAGAAAAGATTACTCTGCTATTCAATAAATAGCTGTTTGGGCCTAACAACTATGTACAATCCTAACAAACATCAAGAAATTAAAAGCATATGCGGTAACTAAATTTCACAAACAAAAATGATGTTTTTTTTTATCTATTCACTACATTAGGAAGAACAGTACTATATACAGTACCTGTCTATAACCTTGCCCCAGACATTTCAGTCCTTGTGTATATTCAGCACTACTTTCTAAATCAAAATGTAAACTTTTAATTCAGAATAATAAATTCTCAAGGCCAAGGACATTACACATATATGCCAGCATAAAAACACAGCACTTTCTGAATTATGTAGATTTCCCAGGCTTAAAAGAATCCTACATGAAGAAGATCGGGACACAAAGGAAAAAGTCAGCTATCAGTACAGTTTGCTGCAGCTAAAACAAAAAAGCAGTTTAGGTACTGTCACTTTTTGTGAACATTACAGGAAACAAAAGCTTGAAAAGGCTACCTAAAAATTAAATTAAGAGCAGTTTTGGTGGACACAGAAACTAAAATAAAGAATAGATTCCCATGTTGCTGGGAATTCAAGATGTGATAAGGGAAATGAACACTCCAAGGTAATAAAAACTCTTTTTTTTTTTTTTCTGTGTGTTGGTCTGGACTAAAAACAGTTATAAAATAATAAGCCATCAAAGCTACAGTTAAAAGCAGCTCTGTTCCCCATTAATTACATATTCAACTTTGTTGAACCTTCAAAGAATAGTGTAACAGAGTAAAGTAATACAAGCCAAAGAAAAAACATCAGATTACTATTCGATTATAAAATGGTTTAAAAGAAAATATTTCATGTGATTTTGAATACAGGTTAATACTTGCTATCTTTTCCTTATTTTATTTACCATGTATCAAGGATTAAAGCACAAAGACAAATATCTGCTGAGCACCATGCATCTAATCACACTTGATGACCTCCACCTTACTCAGTAGAGATATAATGCAGCAACTCAGGAACTACAGTCAACCAAAACAGTGATGGAGAGAAGGAAGGCGAATTACATAATAATAATTACGTATGTTTTATACTAAAAATAGGAAGTCCATATACTACAGAGCTGTAATTTATCTTCCTAAATCTGAAAGAAGTTGAAGGTAGAAATTTATATGCCATTAAAAGGAAGCTGCTTTTCAACTTCCATATCCCTGCTTCCATGAGTACAAGCAGTTTTAAAAGCTTGATTTGACTGGAAATACAAATACAGTCAGAACACTTCATATTCTTACCTTATGAACAGTGGTTTCCACAGACTTCATCTGACTAATGATCAATTCTTTTTCTCTAAGAGAAAAAAAATGAGTAGTTAATAAACCTGAAGTTCTACTGATATGTAGATTCATTTTCTGCTACTTTATAACCAGTATAATATATAAAACAATAATTTACAATTATTAATTTTAATGTTAATTAATTAAAAAAAATTTTTTTGGACAACTTACAAATATTCATCTCTCTTTTTATCTCCAGCACAAACATTACAAAACTAGTTCTTGGACCTATATCCATCATACTTCCACATGGAAGATGCCTATGTTGTAGGCAAGAAATTAAGCTAGTATTAATGCTGCTTGCATTTATATACATATTATTGATTGATATTCCTATAAATACATACCATATTTATACTGATTTATAGATATATCAATGAATAGTCATTGTGTTCTTGGAGAAAAAATCTGCAATGTTGGATAAAAAGGGTATGTTGAATGGACTCCAGGCTCTAGCGGGATGAGATTAGATTCCCCTATTGGAGAACACTGAGACACTATGTTTTTAATCAAGTATTCTTGTACACAAGAAAAACTGTCTTCTATAACTCTGAACATTCCCTTACACATTCCACTGGTCTTTTCCAGACAGGTCAAGGATCCTATCTTTAAGTAACAGAAATTCAGAGAATGAAATACTGCTCATGCCTTTTTTTGGACGAGCGCTTTGATAAGAAAGACAGCTTTGAATAGTTATGTGGCAAAGAAGAACCTTGGTCTCACCTAATGCACTTAAAGAAAGGTAATTACAGTTGCATAATACTAAAGAAAGTGGGCAACAGTGGCCAACAAAACATAACAGGAAATTAAATGGAATTTGCACCAAACAAGTTGGTACCCTGGTATTCCTGGACAGTCCTTTCCAGCCATGTGAATATTTTGATTTAGCTCTTAACAGTTCCTGAAGCTGAATTTGAAACCATGATGGTGTTCTGTCTAGAATGACGACTGCCTCCTCGTTTTCTTGATTCATACTATCCTAACAGCAAAAGTAAGAAGGCAGCCAGAAAAATAAGATTGGCTAGTATAACCTTCGCAAAGCTGTCACATAGATTTTTGCATTTTCAGAATCTTATCTTTCTTCAGACTAGACTTTAGAAGGACATGCTGTTCCTTTTCAACTTGCCTCGCTTACATAGCGATTGCTATATGACCGTGTAAAATCCAGTCCAACAGCATTACTTTTTAAGTTAGATAATGATATGGAAGTTTGACTGTTCCTTGCATATTCTCAGGTGTTCATCATAAAAAGGAAAATATCTTTAGATGGAACTCTGGATCTATGTTAACAGGTGGTCTCCTGGTTCTTATTTTTGTGAAGAAAATACCTGTAACTGTCATTGTTCTATTATCTTGCTTCTTGGGAATAGTTAAATAACATCTTTAAATAAAATTCTGATAATATTTGTTCAAAGCATCTAGCAAAAACGTTTAGAAAATGAATCTATTGCACCCCTACATGCTAGAATCCACATGTCGTTCAATCTTTTTTCATATATTCATCAATGCCTACAGGTGAAAGGGAAACTGGAATTGTATCTTAGAACTATCCTTTAGGATTATTGTACTGAAATATGGTTCTGGCATGAGTAACAAGTTTTGCACCACAGTTTTTCTCTAGCACAGGAGAGTCAAAAAGGCTACTAAATTTCTGTTGGGTTCACTGCTCATAGGCACTGTTTTTATTAAAACCGCTTCCTATTCTGGAGGAAAGCAGAACAGAATTCCTTGCCACCACTACAAGAAAATCAAGACAGCCATTCCTAGAATGAGCCAGTCATCTTCCTGTCCTTTAAGGCTGTAGAAAAGATTAAGAAAGCACTTGAAAGACACCCAGGAGCATGGAAATAAAAATGCATTACTTACAGTCACTCAGGCTGTGGAAAAGGTATTAAGGTAAGATTTTCTGTACAAATGTAAAGCCTATTTCACCTACTCTGCTGGAATGATCCAAAAAACCAGTTTTGTTACAAAGAAATAGTAGAACAATTAATGATATGAGGTTTTTTTGTCTTTGATGATATTCAACTGCTATATACGGAAAGAAAATGGTTTTAAAATTGGCTTTCTGTTAAAAAAAAACTGAATTTGAAAAGCGCCACAGGGAATGCATTTTACTAGCACATATAAAATAGGCTGAGGCAGGGTGAAAAGGAGCAAACTTTCAAGAACAAATCCTTCTTCAGGTCAAATCTACTTTAACATACTCATACTAAATAACATTTGTCATTTTCATTAGTTTTTTAAACATTTCACTGAAAACTATAGTAATTACATAATTTTATTTGTGCATAAAACACTTCAAGTTGCTAAGCTATTGTCTTTCAGAGGTGAAATATCTCAGGTATAATAAGAAATTTAAAACATTTAAATATTATCTTCTTATCTGACTATGTGACTCTAAGAGGTTAGTAATGATCACACTGAAGTCAATGGAATACCTTTTGACTACTAACCTTTTCCAGATCAGTCCCTTTGCATTTCCTTCCACTCTATGTTTTAATACAAAAAGGCATAGGGTTTACATCTAAATCCAAAACTGAAAAGTGCCGAAGGATCTACCCTGTTCCATAGATATGACCAGGTCCAAAATGGGTTTCAACCCTTTTGACAGCTAACACCTGACACCTACTTGATGTTTTTGTACATACTATAAATTAATCGTACCACTCTACAGGAAGATGATCTGGAAGTAGAGAAAACAAGAAGTCATTTCCTAAATAAATGGTGTGCTAGGGCTCTACATCAGTGATGTAATTGGCAAACAAAAATGCCCATGCTATTTCAGAATCTAGAATTCGGAGCACTTTTATGAATTAACTACAGAAAACATACGTCTAGCATGTTGAACTTACAGTTTTCTTTTTAGAAAACTATCATTGAATTTCAAAGAGAGACAGATGTACTTTTGTTTTCTAGCATTACATTAGCCAGGGCTAAAACCCTGTGCATGAAAGTAAGAATTGATCTTTTGTCTGTTTTAAGCGATCTCCCCAAGGTCCCAGCGCTCACTTCGCTGCCATGCAGAGGGCACTCTCTGCATCACGGATGCTCTCTTTCAGTCGACGCTTGTCCTGCTCCAGCTGGGTAAGAAGTCTATTGAGCTGACGCAGAGATTGATCTTTTCTTCTCAGCTCCATCTTTGCCTCGGAGAGTCTCTGCAAGCAGACAGAAAGCAGAGTTACTTGTCAGCCCAAATAATTAACTTCAATTTATGCCATAGGCTATTAAACTAAGCGGAAAACAGACTGACCATGAAGTATATTTGGACCATTACACACCATGGTTTTACAAATTCTCTAGCAAATAAACACTACTAGCTCACATCACCCCAATTTTTAGTACATTGCCTATGAACAAACATATTTCACACAACAAAGTGATTTGTTGGTAAACCAGGTACATATATTATGCTAAAAGGAGCTATATTCACAAATACTAAACCTAAACACAGTGTAAGGAATCCAAAGTACAGCATTAAAAGGAACAAAATATTTTCAGGCCTTAATTTGAAACAAACTTTAAAGAATTCACAAAGAAAGAAACTAAATTGTATTTAAACATTCTGCATGATTTAGACAATTCAAGATTCTCTGTTAGTGCATAAAGTACAGTTGTGCTGCAGTTCTTGCTAAGATTAAATCACTACTTTATGGTGCTTTCACTGTTTTAACAGAAGTTTTCCAACATGCTACTGTTGGAACTGTGCTTGTTGTTGTTTAGGTCACTCATTTTTTTTATTATTATTTATTTCTCTGGCTTAGAATTAACACAACATGGTTTAAATCAATTCAGATTAATCCAACAGATGACAAATAGCACACAGAATGAATTAATACAGAACCTGGCTACTTGCTACTTCTTTCAACAAAGACAAATCAATACTTTTTGAGACTGCAGTATTAATAATGTGATTTCGTATTTCATTAAATGTCACATTTTACTTACACTGTTTTTTTTTTTTTTTAGAAAGAAAGAAACTATAATGGGTGGCTCTAAGCATTCTTTTAAAAATGTAAATTTCCTGACAGATTCTAAAGAAATACAGAAAAATAGAGAAAGCTGCAAAGCTGCAAGACTGACTTCTTGCAACTTGCCTTCAAAATTTATGGATACGTTTTCTGCTGAAGTTTTAAGAATACACTGCATAATTTGTACTCAGGAGTACTCAGTTTGGACTGCTGAACACTGAAAATATGCTGTAAGTATTAAGAGCAGTATATACAAAAGGCTATAAATCTGCAGGGCACTGAAAACTGGACTAACCTGAAAAAGCTCCATACCTAGCCAAGAGTCAAAAGCACTTCAAAAAAAAACGTGTTTTAGACAAAAAAAAATCCATAAAATAAACAAGTATGGCACCAAACAGTATAATCCTACAAAACAAACTGAAACCTATGGATTATAATACGCTTTTTTTAAACATTGCTCAAGGTAGTAACAATAACCAGCTATTTTAACAGTATATTGCAAAATACAGTACCACTACCAGAACTCTCTATTCATCAATTTATGAAACCCAGGCTGAAAATAATCACTGCTGTAAGAAAACATGGATTAGGAAATTATTTAAGAAATTCTAAAACACAGATGTTAATATTATTCTTGTTCAAATTAATGTTGGTTAAATAACTACTATGTTTCTAATCTCATTAATTTTGACTATGCTGTTTTTCACAGGAAAGGAAAAAGGAAAAAGGAAAAAGGGAAAAAGGGAAAGGGAAAGGGAAAGAAGACACAGATCTCATCATTTCATTGTATTATTAGCATAAACATTTCCAAGACAAGAAACATTGTCTTCAGAAACACCACCCTGATGCCACCAGTGACTATGAAAGTCTTGTCCGAACAATGGAGTTTGAGAATGGTAGGAATTTCAGAAACATTATTTCCAAGGCACCAGATGTGTATTTGCAAGGATAAAAGGAGCTGTCTATAATTTATGAACAAAGAACACTATCTTCTTCCACTTACTGTGCTTACTGTTTGTTTATTTTAGGTTAAATCAGCAATGAGGAAACACAGCTATGAAAGCAGGGTAATGTCCCTCCCACTCATATTCCCATCTTTTGACAAACAAAATGTATTGAGCAGAGAACATCTTTGATGTCAATGCTCCACTTCCCAATCCCATTCAAAAAAGCAATTTAAAGATGTAGCCACAGGATTGACCTCTGGTCTATGCAGAATAGAGAAGAATTCTGCTAATACTTTGATGCAAGCAACTTGATGTAGAGGCTGCTGGGATGGAGCCTGGTTCCAAGATTCTAGTGGTCTAAATGACTGGGAGAAGACAGGCTAATATGAACACTTTGGTAAGAGGGGATGCATGCTTATTTTTGTTTTCTTAGAGGGCTGTACTCCTAAAGGGACTGAAGAGGAGGCTGTTCCAGCATACAGCTGTCACGACTGACCACAGACAGTCAAGAGACCCACATATGTGTGGAAAGCTTGTGTGAGCTGCTAACACTGTTTAGTAATTCCAAGCACAGGCCTATTAATGAGGAAATAATATGAAGTCCTACTCTTGGAGAAGTATGGCCAGCAATCCACACTGGTGACAATGTAATACAGGAATTATTAAACCAAAAATCATACTGCTTAATTTTTTGATAGCTTTAAACATTATTTGGAAAAATACCCAAAGGATTCAGATTTTACCTATCAGTAATAAATATTGCAATATCTAAGTAAATTGTAAACAGAACAGTTCCCTAAAAACAATTTCAGCATTCACTTGAAGCTCCTTGCTACTATGGGTTAAAGTTAAGCCATAGCAATTGCTCAAGTACAGTATGAAATGTTCTAAAGTAATGGCTGCTAAGCCTCTCTTTTTTTCCTTCTTCAGATTGATCTAATTAAAACCCTTGATAAACTTTATGGACTCTAATATTTCCAGCTGAGTGACTGAAACCAAGAGGGTGTGCCTCAAGGCAGCAAGGCAACAATGATAAGCAGCAGGTTAGCCACTAATTTCTCAGCCAGGGTAGATTGTGAAAGTGTGATGTTCTGATATCCAAGAAAGTGTTCAGGAGAGAATAGGATAAATCAAGTTTAATAACTCTGCTCCTAATTGTTCCCTCAATGCTCCACTCTAATTACTTGGAGAACTCTCCTGACTGTCACCTGATATTAAGTTGTAGGAGGCTGAGTGTGGACCAGTGAGATAATCAATAAACATTTAGTGGGGAGAAGAATGAAGATCCCGTTAAGCAGTGGGAACCAGCAGCACCCAAAGCCCTTCTGCTCATGAGAAAACCTATGGGAGAGCCATAGTGATTGCAAAGCAATAATCCAAAGCACTGTTTTTAGGCCTTGAGGCCTTTAGGCAACAGTACATTTGAGAAAAAAAGGTTAACACGGTCACCCTAATTACAGCCCATTTTCACATACTTCATATATAAGCGAAGACAAGCCAATTAGGTAGAAAGGAAGATAAGGGAAGTTTTATTTGTATACTAATTAAACCCCTGATGAAATTAAAGGAAAAACATACAGCTCTGTAATTGTGTCTGAGAAAGGTCACTTCAGGTTCAGTTATCAGAAAAGCACAGCCTTGAGATATTTCACTTAATCCACAATATAGCCCTTATTTTGCTCCCCAGGTCTTAGTATTTACAAAAATAAGAAAATTTCAAAACCTGATAGTGCATTTATCTTGAAATGTTTTCTGCGGACAATTACAATTGTTAGAAAGTTAAGGCTAAATATGATAACAAGGATGGAGGTTTTAAAACCTACTTTAAAAACCTACTATGCACATAGTTTTGTGAAGATGCTGAGCTTTCACTTTCAAGTATAAGTGATTCTGAAGCAACTTAGAAGACAAACTCCAGTTTACTGACATTTTGTAAAATGCATGTTATTCACACAGCGCAGATGTTTAGGCATTCAGGTCTCATTCAGACATCACTGCATTTCTTCTGCAGTCCACCAAAATCTCACAGATCAGTCGAGTTTTCACAAGAATCCTTAGAGGGAGTCCCCTCTAGAGATATTTTAGATTTAGGTTTCTTTTCCTCCATAAACAGAGAGTGAAAAAACACTTCTGATGAGAATAGCAAGTAACTGATAGCACTGAAGAAAAATCTCATTGGGAAGAGTTGGAACTTTCACAAATAATTTTAACAATCTTTAGCTTTTCTTCAAAACTGGTTACAAAAACAAATGGGTGTTTAACATTATCATTCTTTACACAAAAACAAAACAAAACAACCACACCATTCTAAAAATAACAGATGGACAATTGATCTAATGAATGATGACAGCCATACAGCCTACATTCATGCAAAGCATGTGTGACACATTTGTACTTAGAGCATATTTTCCAAGACCAACGAAGCTAAATCAAGCTGCTTACTAAATTAGATTTAAATTACGTACACTCAACACAACACAAGATATGAAAATATACTGCAGTATATGCGTTATGAACTGATTTGTGAAATTAAAGATGTTGTCCTCAGGATGAAATCTGATACGTGCATTTTCAAACTAGATGTAAAGTTCCTTTTTTTTTTTTTTAGAGATCTGTAGATTGAATACCCATTGTATAACTGTCCTGCCTACATACATAATAAATAAATGTGAACAGGAAAAGAATACAAAGTTAAGCCAGCACCCATTTCACCAGTAGCATAAGCACTTCACCATTATCCCATTTTTCATGAAACATAGGTTATATAAAGCAAAAGTTCTGACTGACATTTTTCACCTCTCTCCCAAACACAGAGGTTAAAACAGAGTTTACACTTGGTGATGGAGAAGGAGTAAGCTGGTAAAAGCACATGGGAAAAAAAAAAAAAATTCAAATGTAGCCTTACTGGATAGGAAGGCAGGAATATAGCATTTGAAAAGGAAGGAAAAGTACTCTGAACAATTTGACTTCCCATTTTTTGATTTTGCACTTGGTGTATAAAACATTTAACAAAATGCGTCATGACTATACATGAATTATGAGTCTTCTGGAGTTCAAAATGCTCATTTAAATGGCTGATCAGGAAATGAAACTATGAGGGAGTAAAATAAACCTCTTGCCACTGAAGAGATTTGACGGCTGCTAGACAAAACTTTCTATCACAATGTACAGAAACAACAGAACTGATTGGAAAACTGACTGCTTTACCTGGCTCTACATAGGTAGTCGTGTTTTTTTTCATCTACAATTTTTTGTGTCTGCTTTCTGTTGTGTTTTTTTTGTTGTTGGTGGTGGTGTTTTTTTTTTTTTTGTTTTTTTTTGTT
>VXAV01000148.1:61358-75954 GCA_013399715.1 Alectura lathami | reverse complement strand
AAAAAAAAAAAAAAAAAAAAAAGGATGTTAAGTGACTATAAATTTTCAGAATTACTTGGTTGGTGGTATGACGAGATCATTCATTCCTCATTCACCTCACCACATGCTGCCTCCCCTCTTGCAACTGAACTCCTTGCACTTTTTTTTTTTTTTTTTTTTGCATTCTAGAAAGCTGGATAACTATAAATTATTTGTTTTTGCTCTTGTTTTTGTTATTGGTAATGTTGTTTTAAAAAATAAAAAAAGAAGAAGACAGACATATTTTCTTTGTCCTTAGAAAAAGTGAATTCCTCTCCTATCATAAAAGCTAACACTATGCAGTTACAGGCTAGATAAGATCCTGCCCCGCAGCAGCAGCAACAGCTTTTCTGTTTTTTGGCAGTGTCATGCTGCCAAAGTAGTTACTTAAGTACCACAGAAAAGACATAATCCTATTTTGTTCCATTGCTGCACTTTTTCACCCTGTTAGAGCCCTACAAATCTTACAATGTTAGATTTTAAAAAGATTGAAGATACCTGATTCTGTAAAAAAAGACTTCTCATAACTTTCTCGTGTCCTTACATGTGAGTCAGGTACCTAACTTTACAGGTGGAACTGTCATGCTACTCTTTAACACCAGTCTCTGCAATACAGTTGCTTAATTGTGCTGTGGGTTGCCTACTTGTGCACATTTCCACACAGTTTAGGATATAAAGGTGCAAATGGCCCTTATCCTTTATCTTTGTTATGGTTTAAAAGTGCTACTGCATCAAATGTACATACACAGAAACATTTAGTTGGGTATCTATGATGGCACATACTCCATCAGCTTCTTTAACTTTATTATAGATGAACTGGTCTCAATCCACCATCTCTGGTTACTTCCTACTGGTCTGAATACATTTTCTGTTCTCAATGACATTCCTAAGTCCTGGAATATAGCATTTTAAGTTCTCAAAAAATATTCTTCCATTGGATCTGTACCATGGAATATTTCTAAATCACAGCAGCTACTTAAGATAATTCAGCAGTAAGGAGAATAACATCAACATAATTATTATCAGTGGCAAAGGAATGTTATCTACAATTTAAATAGTCACATTTTAATTCCAGCTGTCTATTCAAAAGTGCATACAATTTGAAGTCAGTAGGTATGTGGACTAAGAAGGCACCAGCGATGGGTTAAGTCACACAGCATCCTGCTTCAGATCTAAATGAAGAAACCAGTCTTAACAGAACACAATGTCTACCACAGACTTCACTTCAGACACTGGTTCAAATATGAGAATCCTAAAAGCCTTGGTAACAGTTTCAAGAGATTATCTAAACAGAACTTAATGTTCAGGTCTGAGTAAGATATCATAGTCAACATGATGAGCTCAAAACACCAGTTGTCTCCATTAAGATTTCTTACTTTTCCTCCTGGAAGAGGTTTCTACACAATTCCACACCACAGCTGCGTGTTAGTGTGGGCTATCACATTAGGCACTTACAGACAACACCATGTACACCAATTAACAGTAGCTGAAGTTTTGATACTGCTTCAGCAGGAGTTTTCCTTTCTCGCTAATTCATGGATTAGACTTTTATTTATTTATTTATTTATTTAAATATGGCACAAACATTATGGTGGGCTTGAACAGGTTTATCAGTTTACATTCAAACACCACGTCCTCTTTTAATAGAAGAGTTCTGACCATGCTGCATGTTTGGTTTTTTGTATATGTATTTCCACAGACAGCCCCAAACGCTGTTTAGTATATGCATATTTGATTTTAATATTATGCCAACCATATCCAACCATATGAAGCATCTGCAGCAGGGAAACATGCATTTATGGTTCTCCTCATCCCTATTACTCTTCAAACCTCAATAAAATGAGAATGAATTTATAAATATATCCTTTCACACTACAAAGGTCTATTTTTCAAATGCAAGTCACAACTACCACTCCTTCATTAAAAACTGGACAGTAGTCTTCTCAGCAGAAAGAAGAGATAAACAAAATATAACTAATATAAAAGGCAACTTCTAAACTGTTCTGTTGATAAAGCATCAAAGATATATCCCAGCATTCAACTAGAAGATCGAAGTGCTATAAAGGCATATTGCTTGGGTGTGCCCTCCCTCTGGATATGCTTTGTGTCATACCAAGTGCCAACAGAGAATATACACTCTAAATGAGGAATACATTTTTTCTGAGCATTGTATGCACAGATCCTGAAGTAGACATGGTAACACTGACAGCAATAAATCACCACGAGTACCAAATTGAATCATTATTCACATTCTTTACTTTTGGTATGTTTCCTAAAAAAGACAAAATAGCATGATGGTACAAAACTTGGAAAAATTCCTGCTTTACTCATCTACCAAAGCAATAGTAACAAACACGGTTTATTATCAAACACATTGGGTGATACCATAAAATTGGGTGATTTTTTTTTCTTTTTTTAAATTCTATTTTAAAAAAAAATATATTTCTTTACTGTCACAGCTAAGAAATTTCCTTGTACAACAACTAACTTGAAAAATCTTGGAACTTATGTTGGAACTGAGAATACTAAATCATTTTTAAATCACATTGCTTATTTTATTATCTACAGATCAAAACAAAAAATGAACTAAGGCGGGCTTAACTTTAGTTGGAAAGGTTTTAAAACTTTTTAACTAAGACAGTAATAAGATTCATGTGGTAACCTTGAAGAACTTCAGGTTTTTCATAAATATCTACTTTAAACTGCTTTGAGTTAGTTAGTTATCCTACCGCACTCTTGAAGAGCTTCTGCACTTTTCCTGATAAACAGAAGATACCATAGATACAAATATCAGAAGCTGACAGTTGTACAATTTTTGAAAAAAAAACTTGCCCCTGAAAATCATCAGATAGCTAATGGAAATAGAGCCCAATTAAATTCAAACTACCGGTTACAAGAACCGGTATAACTGCTGTAATTGTAGCTAGGAAAGCGGACAGAAGTGCAAAGGAACGCATGTCTTAGTTTTGCTGAACTTAGTTATTCTTAGTTATATTCAAATAGTTTGCTTAGGGTTTTACAAGAAAATATACAAGATATTTATACAGTTAACTCCACAGAAATAGCAAGGGAGATAATGGGAAAATCTGACTAAGGTGAAAAAATAAAAGGACCCCAGAGACAGCCTAGTCAAACAATAACAAGAAGTAAATCTACCTACAAAGCACTTGTGTGTCAAGAACCTTTACAGCAGAAAGTCCTACACAGTGATACCTAAATGACCAGCAAAAACTGGGTTTAGAACATTTAAAAAAAAAAAAAATCAAATGCTGTTTTAAAGATCTATTGATTTCCTCTGTACATCTCCAGGTAATAAAGTTACTTTGTAGTGAGCCAATAAAATAACAGAGATCTCCCAGGAACTGGATTTTAAGAAGCCTTTCTGTATTCTTGAATGAAAGCTGAAAGATTGTTGAAGGCCTTGAAATAACAGGAATAAGTGGTATGTAGGTATGTATACTTAATAACCACACACTATAATTCTATAATAATCCCATTTTTCTTCTAAAATATATATCAATAAATCTTTTTCACTGCAGTATAAATTCCAAGGTCATGGAAAGAAGTGTTTATTAGAATAATTACATGCAACAACAAAACTATTAAGCTTTTAGATTCCAATATTTTTCCACTGATTGTTACCTCCCTTGAAGGGATGAAAATAGTTCCTACAGATGGAATACCCAGAAAATATTGGAAGTTACTTTTAAAACATTATAAAATACTCTGCTTCATGCAATTACATTCTTAAATTCTGTGTTTTTATGTTTTTAATTTAATCTTTGACAGAATATCAGATTTTACTTTTTTAAAATAACAATGTAGCTAACAGAATTCAAGACAAAGTACTCTTTGAAATGGGCAACATTACTGCACTGCAAAGATATAAAGAATTCACTCTAGATTTCTCAGTGTGCCAGTCCTTAATAAATTTGACTCCAAAAAAAAAAGAGGTCTCAGCCATCTGTACAGGAATAACTTGCAGACAAACTATTTTCACTTGCAATTCTTGCTTCCACATTAGTTGCATTATTCCTAGGCATAACTCTACCTGTCTTGGTCATTTGCCTTACTGGAAAGGGACTTAAGTACATGATTAGCAAAAGAACTATTAAAATCAGAATGCAGAATCAGACTAGCATGATCAAACTAATTCCATTATTTCCTCTAGAAGGAAAAGCCTTTTTTCCATCCTATAGAATGAAAAACCTATACTTCATTGGAAATTAACTCCTAGTCATAATTAGCTCCTTAAAGATTAACTAAAGTGATCATAAGTAGTCATGACCTATTTCAGCGTTCTTTTTCAGTGCCCATATTACACAATAATTGTCAGAATGGTGAGAACATCTACCTCAGTTACCTTTAACTGTTTGACATATTAAAAATAAAATATGACATAGGGAAATCTTTTTCATTTAATAAACGAATTTATTTATCTAATAGATAAATAATCTTTACACCTGACTAGATTTACCATAAATGTCATAAACTATATATTATTTTCACTCTAATCTCATTGAAAAATAGATTTTGGAGATTAATTTATTTTAAGGTATTAACAGAATTTGCCAGAGAAAACTGACTTAGTAATATTCTTAAGACTAACCAACACATTTTAAGGCAGAACAATTAAAAAAGGTTCATTTATATGAACACTTATATGAACACATCTGGACACAGCACTCCAAGTGGGCTCTCACCAGCGCAGAGCAGAGGAGCAGGATCACCTCCCTTTCCCTGCTGGCCACGCTTCTTTGGATGCAGCCCAGGATGCGGTTGGGTTTCTGGGCTGCGAGGGCACAGTGCTGGCTCATGTCCAGCTTGTCATCCAGCAGTACCCCCAAGTCACTTTTGGCAGTGCTCTCCTCAATCCTTGCATCCCCCTGCTTGTATTGGTAGTGGGGGTTGCTACAACCCAGGTGCAAGACCTTGCATTTCGCTTTGTTGAAGCCCATGAGGTTAGCCTAGACCCAGTGCTCCAGCCTGTCTACGTATGTAGTAAGCACGACACTTTTCTAAAGAGCATGTACTAACCTTAGTCCCGCTAGACAACTTGTGCTGATATTAATGAATGTTCCAGACATAGAACAAAAGAAAATTAGTTCAGTGAACTTCTCGGCCTTTTGGCTAAGATCAAGTGTAGTATCTGTTCTTATCAGTTTAATAACTATACAGAGGTGCTGTCAGGATATGTAGGGATGGATCAGGAAGGCCAAGGCACAGGTAGAATTAAGCTTGGCAAGGGATGTGAGAAACAACAAGAAGGGTTTCTTTAGCTACATAGGGCAGAAGAGACAGGTGAAGGAGAGTGTTCCCCCTCTGATGAATGGAAAGGGAGAACTGGCCTCCTCTGATGCGGAGAAGGCTGAGGTACTTAATGAGTTCTTTGCCTCGGTCTTCACTGCCGGTCAGGCTGCCCAGGTCTCTCGTGCCCCTGAAAATCCAGGTGGGGATGGGGGGAGCAAAATCCTTCCTAGTGTAAGAGCGGAGCAAGTCCGAGAACACCTGATGGGACTGAACGTCTACAAGTCTATGGGGCCGGACGGGATGCATCCCAGGGTCTTGAAGGAGTTGGCTGATGTGGTTGCTGAGCTGTTCTCCATCATATTTGAAAAGTCGTGGCTGTCAGGCGAGGTACCCGGTGACTGGAAAAAAAGCAAACATCACTCCCATTTTTAAGAAAGGCAGAAAGGAAGACCCGGGGAACAACAGGCCGGTGAGTCTCACGTCTGTTCCTGGGAAGATCATGGATCAGATTCTCCTGGAGGAGATGCTAAGGCACATGCGAGATGAGGAGGTGATCCGAGACAGCCAGCACGGCTTCACCAAGGGCAGGTTGTGCCTGACCAATCTGGTGGCCTTCTATGATGGAGTGACAGCATCGGCGGACCAAGGGAGGGCGACGGATGTCGTCTACTTGGACTTGTGCAAGGCCTTTTACATGGTCCCTCACCACGTCTTTATCTCTAAACTGGTGAGAGATGGATTTGATGGGTGGACAGTTTGCTGGATAAAGAAGTGGCTGGATGGTCGCAGCCAAAGGGCTGTAGTCAATGGCTCCATGTTCAGGTGGAGGCCGGTCACCAGCGGTGTCCCCCAGGGGTCCGTCTTGGGACCCAGTGCTCTTCAACATCTTTATCAACGACTTAGACTGTGGGATCAAGTGCACCCTCAGCAAGTTTCCTGATGACACCAAGCTGCGTGGTGCAGTTGATACCCCTGAAGGAAGGGATGCCATCCAGAGGGACCTGGACAGGCTGGAAAAGTGGAAAAACAACAGGGCAATCCTTGGATCCTGAATGTTACATGCTAACCAGAGAAGAAAAGCAAGACAGCTGTGCAACAGAACATAAAGACCTGCTTTCAAACTGCTAAAATAGTACAATTATTTATCTCTAAGAGAAGATTTAACGCACAAATTTGTGATTTAAAAATAGTAAGACAATGAGGTAGACAGTAAGACAGTAACACAAACAAACATATCAGAGGCGTAGACCGAGAAACAGAATGCAGTCTTCAACAAGTTCAAGTTGTTGTCTTTTTCCTTCTGTGAAGTGAAGCTTTCAGGTTCAGTCTAGAACAATATGCTCTCTATTTGATCCACCTGTTGTGTAAAGACAATGGCTGCTAGGAGGAAGCCTGGGAAGGCTTCTCACATTCCTAAGTTTCATGTACAATGCAGTACAACCTCTAAATTAGAAAGCATAAAGGACTCACTCCAGGGTAGGACTTTACTTGACCTAACTCTTTGAAGACTGTCTATCTAAGAAGTTATCAGTAGTGGAAGTTATGTAACAGAGAAGCAGAAAGAGTACACTCACTTATTTTGGAGAAAGTGTTAATGAAAACTGAAATACATGACAAAGCTGTTTAACTTGTAATTTATTATAATTAGAAAACATATGACCTCTTTTGACTAAGAATAGGGCAGATGGCAATGTTAATTCAATACTAGTTACTTTGTAAATTATTTAGAGATTCAGAACAGAGTATTAAACTAAAAAAAAAAAAAAAAAAGAAAGAACTATGAATTTTAGTTTCCGTTCTATTCAGAACAGAGCTCGCTTCTCTTTAACATGCTAAATTTGATTTAAGCTACACACTAACAATAATCAGCCTCACTGCTTTCTTTAAAGAACAGCAAGGCACAGTAATATGCTTTCTTGCCAAAGGGGTGAACAAGGACCTAGGAATCAAAAGTACAGCTCAGTGCAGCCAAATCATAACAGCCTTTCAAATTAAGACACCAGACAGTTAAAAACCAAAAAAAAAAAAAAAAAAAAATCAAGAAACTATGTTTTTACAGTGACTGCAATCCTTGCTGTTCTTATTAGAGAAGCAAGAACATCACTCAGACTACAGAGCTGCAGTTCCCATCTGTAGGGAGAAAACAAGAAAAGCCAAAGGTCAATTTGAGTTGACATTGGTCAGTGTGATGTCAAAACCAAAAAAAGGCTTCTCCAAGTATGTCAAGAACAATAGGAGGTTAAAGGAAAACACTGGACTGATACTTGAAGTGGATGGTCACCTAATAAGTAAGAAGGAAGAAAAGGCAGAAGCATTGAATGCCTTTCAGCACAGTATTTAACTGTAACCACAGATCTTGGGCCACCCAGACCTCAGAGTTGGAGGACCATGACTAGGGGAGCAGCGACATTCTACCTGTAGTCACCAAAATTGCAAGGGAACAGCTGTATCAGCTCAATGTCCATAACTTAATGGGAACAGATGGGATTTACTTCAGAGTGCTGAAAAAATAACTGGCCCCTTCTCAACAATTTACCAAAAGTCTTGGGAGTCTGGAGAGGCATATGCTGACTGGAAGCTAGCCAATGTTATACCCATCTACAAAAAGAGCTTGAGAGAAGACTCAGAAAACTACAGGCCTATTAGTCCAGACTCACTCCCTCAAAAAGTTATGGAGAACATTATCCTGAGGGATATTGAAAGGCATTTAAAGAACAAAGCTGTTATCACATATAGTCAACATAGGTTTATCAAGGGAAAGTCCTATGTTAGTAATCTGATCTCCTCCTATGATAAGGTCACGAACTTAGTTGATGAAGGGAAGGTGGTGGAAATAATCTTTCCGGATTTCAGTAAGGCCTTTAATACGTTAAACACAGCACAACCAAACAGTAAAAAGAGGGGATTTTCCTGCTGCATTTAGTATTGGTGTGGCCTCACTTTTAGTATTGTGTGTAGTTCTGGTCTCCACAACATTAAAAATATATATACATATTAAAGTCCTTGATAGCCTCCAGAGGAGGGCATCAAAGCTAGTAACAGGGTTGAAGGCATGCCCTGTGTGGAGAGGCTGAGAACATGGGGCTGCCCAGCCTAGAGGAGGCTGAGACGCAACCTCACTGCTCCTGGCACTTCCCTGAGCAGGGGAAGCACAGGGAGGTGCAGAGTTCTGCCCCGGGAACCATTGGCAGGATGGAAACAGCACAGAGCTGCCAAAGGGAGGGTCAAACTGGGCATTAGGAAACATTTATTTACCATAAGCATGGCCAAACACCTGAACTGGCTTCCTAGTAACGTTGTCGATGCCTTGTGCTGTCCTATGGCTGCATTCAAGAGGCATTTGGGTAACACTCTCAATCATAGAATCACAGGATAATTTGGATTGCCCTCTGAGCACCTTTGGGGCCCTCCTCTGGAACCATTCCAACAGCTCCACATCTTTCTTGCGGTGGGAGTCCCAGACCTGGATAATATGCTCAATAACATGCTTTAACTTTTGGATAGCTCTGAAGTGGTTGGACAGTTGAACTAGATGATCTTTTGGAGTTCTTTCCAATTGAACTATTCTATTTTATTCCTCACATAAGTAAATTAGAACATGGCAAACATTTGCAGCAACAGCCAACTATAATACCTATAAAAACCATGTGTAATGGTATAAAAAAAAGCAATTATATTAGTAGTTGATTCTTCAGGAAAAATGTGTCCATAAATGTTTGAAGAGCAAAAGCAACAAAACACAGCAAATTTTGTACCACCTTCACCTAAAATCCACACCAAGAAGAAAGAGCCTGCTCAAAGAAAATCATGCAATGATAGAATGGTAACCCCCTGCCATGGGCAGGGACACCTCCCACTAGACCAGGTTGCTCAGAGCCCCATCCAGCCTGGCCTTGAACACTTCCAGGGAGGGGGCATCCACAACCTCTCTGGGCAGCCTGTGCCAGTGTCTCACCACCCTCACAGGAAAGAATCTCTTCCTTATAACTAGCCTAAATCTCCCCTCTTCCAGCTTAAAGCCATGGCCCCTTGTCCTATTGCTACACGTCCTCCTAAAGTGTCCCTCCCCAGCTCTCCTGTAGGCCCCATTCAAGTACTGGAAGGCTGCTGTCAGGTCACCCCAGAACCTTCTCTTCTTCAGGCTGAAAAATCCCAGCTTTCAGCCTGTCCTCATAGGGGAGGTGCTCCAGCCCTGTGATCATCTTCGTGGCCCTCCTCTGGACCCCCTCCAACAGCTCGATGTCCTTCTTGTGTTGGGGGCCTCAGAACTGGATGCAGTACTCCAGGTGGGGTCTCATGAGAGCAGCGCAGAGGGGCAGTATCACCTCCCTCACCCTACTGGTCATGCTTCTCCTGATGCAGCCCAGGATTTGGTTGGTTTTCTGGGCTGCAAGTGCACATTGTTGGCTCATGTTGAGTTTTTCGTCAACCAACACCCCTAAATTCTTCTCCTCAGAGCTGCCCTCATGCCATTCTCTGCCCAACCTGTATTTGTGCTTGGGATTGCCCCGACCCAGGTGCAGCATCTTACACTTGGCCTTGTTGAACATCATGAGACTGGCATGGGCCCACAGCCCACCTCTCCAGCTTGTCCAAGTCCCTCTGGATGGCATCCCTTCCCTCTAGCATGTCAAAGGCACAACACAGCTTGGTGTCGTCCACTAACTTGACAAGGGTGCACTCGATTCCACTGTCCATGTCACCAACAAAGATGTCAAACAGCACTGGTCCCAGTACTGATCCCTGAGGGATGCCACTTGTCACCGGTCTGCATTTGGACATCGAGCCATTGACCACAACTCTCCACTTCAACAGATCTAGAAATCCCACTCTCCATCAGAATCTAATTTATCTGCATGATTCTGTTCAGCAAGGCATTCTATAACTTCTGAACCCAGAACATGCATATAATGATTTAAATGAAATAGATAGTGAAAACAATCACTCCAAACCTTCCAAAAATGTTTTTCCTTCGTGATATCAAACCCCTTGCATAAGATTATTTTCTCACACTCTCATAAGTCAACAGAAGCTTCACTAAATTCAGAAGAGTAAATGAAACAAAAAATATATTCAGTGTACAATCTCCTTCTATGAAACACATTTCAGACTATTTTCCAGCAGATCAGTAGCAAGGTACATAATTTAACCTATATTGCACTTCAAACCTAAAATGCACACAGTTATTAATTAAGGATTTATAAGACACTTTCCATAAGTTGTAGCTTAAAAATTTGTTGTTTTTACTACCTGCCAACCTCCCTAAATACACAGAATGCCTGACAACACAAAGAAAAACAATTTTATTGGAATTAAGACATGCTTGTATAAGGCGTAAAAGTTACGTCTGTTTCAGATGCCTGTTTAGCATTTGTGTAAAAGTCTGTCTTCAAAGAAAGGGGAATTGGAGCTAGTAATTTACCTCATCTAATAATAAATAAATAAATAAATAAAAGTGGTGTAAAAGAGTTGCTTAGTTCCAGCTGACCTTGAAATGTAATTGGCTACCTCAGATGTCTCTATGGTATATGCCATTAAGAAGATAAAAATATACGGGATTAAAATCTGAACTGATAAAGCTAAGAAATTAAGTATTACTCCTTTAATAAGACTACTTTACGGAAGTAGATGAATACCAAAACATCTCCTTACTGATTGCTACTGAAGTGTGGATAAGTTTCAAAATAGTTATCAAAAGCAAAAGTGCCAAATATTTTATTTTTCCCCTTCTTACTGCTTTATAAACTATGAATGAAGACTTCAAGGCTAGTTCTTTAACTCCATGACTCTCTACTCCCTCTGAAATCATTTGTACATCACTATATTGTCCAAATTTTTGTATGTGCTTAGTCTACACTGATGATTATTTCATATCTTGAGAAGAAAGCATACTTTTCTATTTTATTTTTTTCAGAACAGTACTGCAATTTCTATTCTTCAGTGCTAATAAAGAGTTTAAGTTATAAGAGCACCAAGTTTTACAAGATCAGTTTTAGAAGCTCTGATTATTCCTCTGTACTGCAAAATAAGAGCTACAAACACCTATTTTACATCACAAAAAAGGATTAGTCAAGAGAAGAGGTCTGCCAGTTAAAACATCAGGGCAGATGCAGAGATTGTGTCTGCCAAACATGAATAAAGATAAAGTGGGATTGTGGTAAACTGGGGTGTGGGAGAAGCTTATAGACATATTCTTAAATTAAAAAACAACAACAACAGAAAAAAAATGTGTAACATGGTACAGCTCTGTCCTGCCTTTGGTTGGGATAGACTTAATTTTCTTCATAGTAGCTCATATGGTGCTACAGTTTGGATTTGTGACCAAAATAATGTTGATAACAGGCTAATGTTTTATCTGCTGCTGAGCACTGCTTGCACAAAGACTCCTGCTTGTCACACTGCTCCACCAGTGAGGAAGCTGAGGGTGCACAAGAAGCTGTGAGGAGGCACAGCCAGGATTGCTGATGCAGACTGACCAAAGGGATATTCCATACCACATGATATGCTCAGCAATAAAACTGGTGTAAAGCGGGAAGATGGGAATTTTGGAGTTTTACCATTTGTAATGTAATCAATTATGCACGATGGAGGCTGCCTTCCTGGAAATGACTAAGCATCTGTTTGCCAGTGAGAAGTTGCGAATGAATTCCTTACTCTGCCTTACTTTTATGCACAGCTTTGACTTTTTATTGAACTGCCTTTATCTCAACCCATGAGTTTCCACACTTGTACCCTTCCACTTTCTCTTCCCTTTGCCACAAGGAAGTAAGGCAGTGAGTCCATGAGGCTCAGCCACCTACTGAGGTTAAACCACCGAAAGCTCAAAACAAAAGGTACTGTTTTTACCCCTTGGTAAGCAGTTTGTTTTAGCCTACTTCTTGAATTTAAGAGGTTTTTATTCAGCACAGGTTTAGAACTGGGTTTTGGGTTAATACAGAGACTGTAAAAACAATGATAAAAATTGAATTGGAGATGTTTTAGAAGTATGCATTATAAAATCATATATTAGTGATAATAGGTCAAGAAACATTAGATCATGAATGTGTGTTACCATGCTATTATAACTGATCTTGTTTCCTTCTCTGATAGAGTTACAGGTACAGGTTTTTACAACAAATGTGCAATTTTATGCTATCTAGGGTAGCTAACATAATTAAGAATTAAGAGACACCAACCAGTCTTCTAGTATTTAAACATAAGTTACTAACTGACTAACTTATAATTGCTGCAGTTACCATGTGTGGTGCTTTCACCCATGATAGCTCACCCCCACCCAGGCTGCAGCCGCAGAGGGGTGCACCGCCAGCAGCTGCTATCAGTGGGATGGAGGAGGGAAGTGAGGAAGAAAAAAAAGGTAGAACTCAGGATTTAAGATAAAAACTAGTTTACTAAAATAGCTAAGGAACAAGAGATAATACAATTTTAAAGGGGATATAAGGGTAATAATACTGACAATTGGAATAAAACAGAGACTTACGAGAAAGATGATTTCTCACCCACAACAAGCCCAACCCAGAAGGGGAAGAAGAGACACATCAGTCTTGGCTACCCCCCCTCACCAGAAAGCAAGGGGAGGGCCACGACATGATGTGTATGGTATGGTATACCTTCATGGGTCAATTTAAGTGAGATGTCCTAACTCCGTCCCCTCCAGTCCACACACACAACTTCCTAATCCCTTCTCTTCCAGGAACCGCAGATTGGACTATGCTAGAAACCATGACACCATGGGACACATATACAGCAACAAGTCTACAACTTACATTTAGTTCAAACTCATACATGAAAGGAACTGAGAATTACAGAGTAATACATTTAAAAACAAATCAGTGTAACTGTAAGTGGTAGAAGTTGCAGCTTTAAGGCTTATTTTGTCTACTTTTGTAGCCTTTATCCTATCAAAATAGCTAAACTATTACATTGAACCTTATCTTCACAAGCTTCAGTAGGTTATAACCAAGCATTTTGCACTAAAGCAAGTTGTTCTGGTAGCCAACAACTGCTAGGAAGATGCAGAAATAGAATGTAATTTAGAACCAGTGCTGTGTCAAAAAATATGTTCTAGTTTTAATTTATAAAGCCTTAAGATGTTAAATCTAACTCCATATCCAATAATCCAGGTAACAGATTTGTTTAAAACTTGATCCTTTATTTTAAATACGTACCATTCACTTCTTGTTTCATCTCCTCCAAACAAATATAAAAGAATGATTTACTTACCAAGTCTAATATGGCAGAGTACACACAGCAATATATAATGACTAGACCACAATGAAGATTTCAAATAACACCTGTTATTGCCTCCCTTCCTTATGATACTATTATCCATTTAAAAAAAAAAAAAAAAATTCCCAAAGAAATCAAACAATCCCAATGGCTTACATATGATTTATTTTATCTGAAACAAAAAAAGCAATAGTATTACTACGTAAACTGACTTAAACCGACAAGTTTAATTGACTCTAACATAGAAATGAAACACCCACAGCCAGGAGCCTGAGAATAAGGAAAATAATAGAAACCAATTGTTTGAATTGCAAACATAATTGTCTTTCCCCTTTAGTGACATAAGGCATTTTTAATAAATAATACTGCTAATGAAAACTCTAAATTTAACAAAATCTTTCTGCATTCTCCACTGTACGCCATTTCAGAAAGCAACACTTTACTACCACTGTCCTTTACATCCATTCTCATTTTTGTATTTTCAACAATGTTTTCTGACATTTCTGCTAGATTTGTAGTTTGCATCTTTTAGGCCCTCATTTTGACTCTTGGCCTTTCTTATTAACACTTCTCTAAATTCTCGTCAAAATCACAAGTATTTCTACTCCTCTAAAAAACCAGTGAAGCACTCTCCTGCTCAACTATCATTTCATCTCAGAGAACACTGGGAGTTGAAAGATAATAGTAGTGCTGAGGAAGAGGCAGAATCAGCAAACCTTACTTTAAATTAAAAAAAAAATAAAAGCTGCAGAGCTAATGTGACCACACATTACTAGCCCGTCAATTCAATGGTTCTTCTGTTTCCATGTTAGATGTGCACCTCATTTCCCTGTTACCACTCTGCTCCTTGATTTGTTATCTAAGTTGTTGATAACAAGTTCTTTTTCCTCATTACTCATTATGTCTGATGAAAATTTAAATTCTGATTCAAAAAGAACCTTTTTCTCTACTCTCATCTAGTACATTCCAACTTGGCAAATGCATTCTTTGCACTAAGTTTATACTCAGGAAACAGCTAGTCAAGATTTTTAAATATTCTAATGAATTCTCTATTAAAAAAAAAAAAAAAAAAAAAAAAAAAAAAAAAGAAAACCTAACTAGC
>VXAV01000148.1:2831-21315 GCA_013399715.1 Alectura lathami | reverse complement strand
CTTCAGTTTTGTTGTTGTTGTTGTTGCTAACTCAGAGAAAATTTCTCAAGATTTAGCAACTTTGAAAGTAATTCTTAGGTGCCTGTCTTCAAACACTGGGACATCACAGTTTGAGTAACAACAACAGGATTTAATGAACTGATTGTTTTTCTTAAACTGGGACAACAAAAGTAGGAACACTCCACTCTTGAGTTCTTGCAAGCAAAACAAGAATATAAAACATGATAATATAACATTTAAAAATAATTTGAATAAAATTAACGAAGACTGTGCCTCTCTTATCTTTAATTGAAACAAAAATCTCTATTTGTAGTAAATTACCTAGATGAAATTCCATCTTTGCCATTGAGCACCAAATTCTACCCCACAGAGTTTGTAGTACAAACATATCTTCAGGGTGTTTTATCATCTGTTCAATCAATACTTAGGAGACTACTATTAAAGGACAATGGCTACTGCCAATGTACATGAACTAGATACTCAAACACTCCTGTCCTGAATTTCAGCTTATGATAACCTACAAGGCTATTACAGACAGCCTAAATATATGCATCACATGACTCCAGGCATGACAGCAAGAGAAAGATTTATATGCCAAAAGGCAAAGGACTCTGGGTGTAATCCATTACACTACTTACACACTAATTATATAATTATACTACTTCTGATTGTACCTATATAAGGAGGAGGAAATCAATACACAATACATCCAGATTAAAGAAATTTACCCTAAAATACACTATTTTTCATGACTGCAATTTCCAAATACACATTCTGGTGAATTTGCAAGTTCTCCAATTTCCAATATACATAAAATAAAGGTTCAACATCTCCCTTTTGTCTGGTACTAAGAATTAGTACTCATCCACTACTAGGTGCCAGAAATGTAAATACAACAAGTAACTTTAAAACCTATTCAAGACACCACTTATTCTTTCCATGGGGCAGGAATACGGCTGGGACTGTTTCAATTTAAAACCAGTTCTGAATCACAATGGCCATTGTTCCAAATTCCTGTTCTTCAAGCTAAAATTTCTAAAAACCCTAGCTGGAAATAATGATGAGCTTGAGACCAATTTCCTCAGTAAAAACACAATGGAAATCTTGAGAGCCTGCTTATGCTGAACATTCATAAGCAGTAATGTTTGATACCAACAGATTCTATCACATTTGATCCATGCAAATTTCTGGCAAACTTCTGCCACATGCTGATATTTAAAATTAAAAGCAGTGTAACTACTTTACTATATGTTCAACTGAGCCATAAAAAAAAAAAATGTTCTTTTTGACATAAAAAGTTTCCAAAGACTGTATTTGGTCCCTGTGCAAGTCTGCTTCTCTAAAAACAAACAGCCTTCACTAGTTTGATTATATTTCCCAAAACATTTTACAAACAAAAATGTTAATTTGTATTATAGTGGTATAGTTAGAAACCAATACAACACTACGAGCCTGGAGTGGAAATATTCAGGATGTCTAACAGTAGTATAAAATATAGGAAAGTAACAAATAGATCAAGAAAACAGGAGAGGGAAATGAAGGGAAGAGAACACATTGGCATTTTCACACAATTTTAGTATGTGTCTGATAACAGCATGTGAAATGCCATCTACACTTAGCTTTTACTAGAACATCCTGCTTTTTCATTTTGGGGAGAAAAAAAGAAAAAAAAAAAAAAGCTGCCCAGACTGAATAAACAAGACCACACACAGCCACTCCTGCCTCCCAAACAAATACAAAAGTCTCAGGAAAAATACAAATCCATCCAAGGTGATAAAAATCTAATCCCATACGGGACTGCTAACAAAACTCCACAAAAAAAAATGAGTGTTTTTTATTACCTGTTCAATATAGACTTCTGGTTTGAAATCATTCCAGCATAACAATTAAAACAACCAGCTCTATGAACAATTCTTTATACTGAGACAAACTGTTTTGTTTTTTACCTTTCTGTAACACAATGTTGATTTTGAAAACACTTAATGATGAGGAGCTGACTGAGTGCTTATGGGTCAAAGTTAAGGGGAAAGCAGGGGAAGGGGACCTCATAGTGAGAGGTCTGCTACAGGCCACCTGATCAGGATGACCGAGTGGATGAGGCCCTCTACAGACAGATAGGAGCAGCTTCACATTCACAAGCCATGGTCCTCATGGGGGACGTGAACCACCCTGACAACTGTTGGGAGGACAACACAGCAGGGCACCAGCAATCAAGGAGGTTCCTGGATTGCATTGATGACAATTTCCTCTTTCACGTGATAGAGGAACACACAAGGAAAGGTGCTATGCTGGACCTTGTCCTCACCAACAAGGAGGGGCTGGTGAGAAATGTGAAGCTCAAAGATAACCTTGGCTGCAGTGATCACGAAATGGTAGAGTTCAGGATCCTTAGAGAGACAAAAAGGGTGCACAGCAAGCTCATTACTCTGAACATTATGAGAGCCGAATTTGGCCTCTTCAGGGATCTGCTTAGCAGAATGTCATGGGACAAAGACCTGGACGGAAGAGGGGCCGTGGAGAGCTCGTCAATACTCAAGAACCATCCCCTTCAAGCCCAGGAGCAGCGCATCCCAAGAAAGAAGAAGCCAGGCAAGAACACCACGAGGCCTCCATGGATGAACAAGGAGCTCCTGGACTTACTTGCAAAAAAAAAAAAAAAAAAGTCTATAGGGGGGGGAAACAAGAACAGGCTAGCTGGGAGGAATTCAAAGAAGTTGTCCAGGCAGCCAGGGATCAGGTTAGGAAGGCCAAAGCCCAGACAGAATTAAGTCTTGCCAGGGACATAACAGGGAATAAGAAGAATTTCTACAGGTACATCAATGATAAGAGGAAGGCTAGGGAAGATGTAGGTCCTCTACAGAAGGAGACTGGAGAGGTGGTCATGAACGATACGCAGAAAGCCTAGGTGCTCAATGACTTCTTTGCCTCAGTCTTCACAGGCAAGGAGGCAAGGGCTCTAACCACACCACCCAAGTTGCAGAAAGCAAACACGAGAGCTAGGAGAAGGAAGACATGCCCACTGTAAGCGAAAATCAGGTTTGAGACCATCTGAAGTACTCGAAGGTGCACAAGTCCATGGGACCTGATGGGATCCATCCAGAGGTCCTGAGGGAAATGGCAGAAGAAGTTGACAAGCCACTGTCCGTCATATTTGAAAGGTGAAGGTTCCCACTGACTGGAAAAGGGGAAACATCACCCCCATTTTCAAAAAGAGAAAAAAGGAAAATGTGGCAAACTACAGGCCAGTCAGTCTCACCTCTGTGCCTGGCAAGTGCATGGAGCAGATCCTCCTGAAGGGTCTATTAAGGCACATGGAAAATGAAGATGATGTGATTGGTGGCAACCAGCATGGCTTCACCAACGCAAAATCCTGCGTGACAAAGTTGGTGGCCTCTTATGATGGAGTAACAGCATCAGTGGATAAGAGATAAGCAACTGACATCATCTACCTGGCCTTGTGCAAAGCGTTTGACACTGTCCCGCATTACATCCTGGTCGCTAAATTGGAAAAACACGGGTTTGATGGACGGACCACTTGCTGGATAAGGAACTGGCTGGATGGTTGTACCCAGAGAATTGTGGTCAATGGTCAATGTCCAAATGGAGGCTGGTGACGAGTGGCATCCCTCAGGGATTGGTACGGGGATCCGTGCTGTTTAACATCTTTGTTAAGATGCCATCCAGAGGGAACTGGACAGGCTGGAGAGGTGGGCCCATGCCAACCTCATGAAGTTCAACAAGCCCAGGTGTAAGGTCCTGCACCTGGGTCAAGGCAATCCCAAGCACAAATACAGGTTGGGCAGAGAAGGCCTGGAGAGCAGCTCTGAGAAGGATTTGGGGGTGTCGGTTGGTGGAAAACTCAACATGAGCTGACAATGTGCGCTTGCAGCCCAGAAGGCCAACCAAATCCTGGGCTGCATCAAGAGAGGCGTGACCAGCAGGCCAGGGAGCTGATTCTGCCCCTCTGCTCTGCTCTCATGAGACCTCACCTCGAGGTCTGCGTCCAGTTCTGGGGCCCCCAACACAAGAAGGGCATCGAGCTGTTGGAGGGGGTCCAGAGGAGGGCCATGAAGATGATCAGAGGGCTGGAGCACCTCCCCTATGAAGGCAGGCTGAGAGATCTGGCGTTGTTCAGCCTGGAGAAGAGAAGGCTTGGGGGGACCTGATAGCAGCCTTCCAGTACCTGAAGGAGGCCTACAGAAGAGCTGGGGAGGGACTCTTCAGAAGGGCATGTAGCAACAGGACAAGGGGTAATGGCTTTAAGCTGGAAGATGGCAGATTTAGACTAGATTTTAAGAAGACATTCTTTCCTGTCAGGATGGTGAGACACTGGAACAGGCTGCCCAGAGAAGTTGTGGATACCCCCTGCCTGGCAGTGTTCAAGGCCAGGCTGGATGGGGCTCTGAGCAATCTGGTCTAGTGGGAGGTGTCCCTGCCCATGGCAGGGGGGTTGCAACTAGATGATCTTTAAAGTCCCTTCCAAACCAAACCATTCTATGATTCTATGATTTAATGCTTCAGCTGCTACCAGAAACCTAGGCCAAGCATAGAATTTTCTTCTGATTTGTCATCAGATACAGCATATATCTTACAAAGGTACACAAAATTAAAAGGAAAATGTGTATCACAGAGTTAGCTAGCAAGTCTTTAAGGTTCCTAGTAGAAATATCATATTAAACTTTTATTTTGTATGAATACATACCAGTCATTATAAAACAACATACAAAAACATACTACAACAACAACAACAAAAAAGTAAAAATAAGAGTAGAGTAACACATTGGTGGAGTTTTTCCACTGCAAATGCATTTTAAGTTCATAAAATGTTGAAAAAACCCTAAGAAGCAAGTGCCACTGGCCTTTTGTCTTACCATTGCAAGTTTCTCTTGTAATTCTCCGCGAGTTATTTCATTATCCTGTAATCTCTCTGAGAGATCTTTAATTACCTTCTTCTTTTCCTCAATCTTCTCATTCATTTGCTTGTTTGTGGAGATGCACTCTCTTTCTAATCTGGAAAGTATCAGCATTAAAACATTTACTAATTTGTTAATAATACTGTTGACAACTATATACTTTTAAATACAATCAATAGATGTGGCAGATGTGATGTTTGCACCTCATAAGGTTTATGAGGTTGCATATCATACTTTTTAACTGAAAAAAAAAAGTTCTTCTTTCCTTTCAGGAAGGGTTTTTCGCTAAGAGCTATGTTCATCAGTTACCAATGCTTTTCCTAGGCTTCCAGCAATAAATTTGTTTGATACGGCCTCCAATTACATGTATTAAACAGAATTCATCAAATTTTAATTAACACAGTAGGTCTCTTCAGAAACACTATGACAAGTCTTGCATAATCAGTCCTGTTTTCAAATACAAAGCTCACTCCTAATGTTTCCACGTACCTGACTATATTCTACTCACAATGGCATGATTTTATGTTTCTCCACCTGCAGACTCTCCCAAAACTTCAAAACGTTCATCTACTAGAACTGTCCCTCCTGGTTCTCAGGAAAATAAACATACATAAAGAGACTGGCTTGGCTAAGAAGGCAACTCATGAGAGCTGCAGGACCAAACAGCATGCAGGAGACAGAAGTGGTGACAACAATCCTAGGATGAATTTAGAAAAATTGTCTAGGCACATTTGTAAGGTGTCAAGAAAGCCAAAGTGTACTCAAAATTAATGTTTGTAAAGGATGACAAGGACAAGAAAAAGAAATTTTACCACCATATTGTGGTAGGAAAAANTGGGAGTAATTCAATGAGAAAGTAATACAGGTGCTTAGAAGGATGAGGAGACAGGCCAAGCCCAGCAGATCGGGACAGTTGTGGGAATACATCCAGGAAGAAAAAAAAAAAAAAAAAAATGGACCTGCTCCTATACAGGCCAGAAAAATTATCAACAGCAGACACAGAAGTCAACACATTCAACGCCTTCCTTGCCTCAAACTTCACTGAGGAAGCCTCCCAAGCCTCTGTGATTAACAAAGGGTTCAAATAGGAGAACAAGTGTTATCAGCAGATGAGGATTGAATCATGGATTACTTGTGAGAATGGAACCCAAAAAAGCTGAATGACATCAGCTCTTCTACATTCAAAGGTGATGATAGAGCTGGCCAGTGTCATAGCAAAGCTCACTACCATCTCTGTAATATCACAGAGATTGGAGAGGTCCTTGGCAACTGGAGAAAGGCAAATGTCACACCTATAGCTGGAAAAGGGCAAAAGAACAAAGCATAGACCTACAGACCAGTTAGTCTCACTTGTTTACAGAGCAAGCCCTCTTGGAACAAATTTCATGAAAAGGGAGAAGGATGACTGGGAGGATCACTGAGGATTTACCAAGATTAAATCATGCCTGAACAACCCAGTTACATTCTATAATAGAACAACTGGATCTATGGACAAAAGGAGAGTAATGAATGAGATTTAACTTTAGCAAAGCTTTTGACAGTGCCGCGCACAGTATTTTTACAGGCAAATTAGGACTCTACAGTCTAGATACATGGACTAACACATTAGTCTGTTAGATTAAAAAAAAAGGTTAGACAGTAATGTTCAGATGGCAGTGGCTGGTAACTACTGTGTGATACTCCGGAATTCTGTATTAGAATCTGTTTAACATCTTTATCAATCACATGGATTAGGACAAGAGTGCAATTTCATCAGGTTCGCAGATAGTACTGAACGTGGCAGGGGGAGGTCACAACGCAAAAAAAATGATACACTCAAGGGAAGAATCTACACAGGCAGGAGAAACACGCTAACATGAAGTTTCTGAAATACAAAAGTGACACATACAAAGTCAAGAGTTTTGGAAGGAAGAGCCTCTCTGAAGCAACATGGCTGCTGACCGGTAGGGGAGCAGCTCTACTGAAAAAAGAGCTTGGCAGACAGCAGACTAGCCACAAATCAGCAGCATAAGAGAACTAATTACAACACAACAACAAAAGTAAATGAACTAGACTGAGCTCATGGGGGCATCAGCAGGATGGTTAGGGACTGGAGTACAGACCTTACACAACCTCAGGGAACGTGGTATGTTCAGCATGGAGACAGGTACACAACAGATCCCGCAGCACCTTTAGGTCATCAAGAAGACAGAGCCAGCCTCTTCACAGCACTGAATAGGCTGGTGGACAGGAGACAATAGTCACAAATTGCATCAGAAAAGGTTTGGACTAGGAGAAACCTTTTTCACCATAATCAGTCAAGAAGTGGAGCAAACTCCCAAAAATCTTGTGCAATCTTCATTCTTGGAGATCTTCAAGATTCTACTGGATGAAGCCCTGAGTAACCTGATCTCATAGCTGATCCTGTCTTGAGCAGAAGGTTGAACCAAAGATTTTCCACAACTCCTTCCAGCCTGAATTATTCTAGAAGGTAACTCTTAACAGTGGCAATGTCCCAGTGTCTCTCGTCTTTTTCCTATCACTTTTGTTTCACTAGAAATGTAATTAATGCAAAGGGCTCAAGTTCTCCCAGCTCTTCAACTTTTGAATCAATATTGTCACTTCCTGGCTTTAACTTATTTCTTATGTATGTTGTATAGACTTAACTCTTATATAAATACACAACATATCTTTTAGCTGAAGGCATATTTTATCATTCCCCCTAACACTTCTGTGCTTCTGCTCCAATCTGGCTGAATTTTTTCTTTTAGATGTAGATGCTTTCTTCTTATTCTTAAAGAAAGAATTTGCCTGTTTCCATTCTCCAAAGTCACTCCTACTCTCATAGCTTTCAGAAACACAGTAAGAGAAGTTCCAACTTATTCTATGTCATGCCCTCACACTTCAAGAAAAGTAAATTCACATGGACAGCCGGATCCCTTGTTGCTTCCAATTTACATAGTGCTACTGGGTTCAGAGCTAATTAATAAATTATGCAACCCAGAAAAGTCTGTTTGCTTGGAATCAGCTACTACAATAATCTTTTTCTGAGAAAATAAATTCTCACAGCTTTGGATAACTTCCAAATTTGGTATCACTTATCCCACATCAAGTCCAGCTAAAAAGACATACAAGTATTCTAGCACTAACAAATGAAAGTCCCCAACACTTTCCAAAGACTAAGACTTAAAGACAATCTTGCGCAACTCCTCCAGAAAAAAGTGAAAATATGTTAGGATGCCAAATCATAGCTTAAAAGAAAATGTCAAGCTCCTGACATTTTCTTGAGTACAAGGACCACTGCCTTCAAAGGTAAGTAGATCAAAGGTTCTTCTATTCTCTCTGAAGGGATCCAGTAATACCAATCTCTGATATCCACCAGTATAACTGATACTTGTATGCTTCAAAGCATAAAAAGGGCAGGGGAGGCAGAAGAGACAGTACATGCCCTCTCCATGCAAGTATCTAAAGGGAACTGAGTATATTGATGGTCCATCTGAGATAAAGATTGACCTTCATTACCTATATTTACAGAGCTCTGGAAATTTACTTCAGACATACAGTGTCCTAAGGAAAGACTGTTTCAGTTTCTTTAAGCTCTATTAATATAACCACCAACTGCTACACTGTGTTAACTTTCACAGAAAGGTCTGCATTCTCTAAAATCACAGATTTTCTCTCATCCCTCCCCATCCTCCACCCAAAATACTCAGCCAGAAACTGCTAGAAGTAATTGAATCAACAAATGATTGAAAGCAGTGAAAGTACTACTTTGATATTACACAAACTTTATTCCGACATCCAGTTAACATGCAAAGGTGATGCGTTACGCAGACATGAGCTGCTCATACAGTTCATGGGCAAGTTTTTGAGCTTGGACAGAAACAATAGGAGAATAATTCCTTAAGTTTCGAGAAGGAAAGAGTAAGTGTCATCTGGAGACTGTTTTTGGAAGGCTAACAGCTCTCTGATTCATTACAGAAAGCTATGCCATGTGGCCATGTTGAAAGGACAAGTAAAGTTTCTCTCGACTGAAAACTACTCCAGCTTAGTAGACATAAGCCAAGGAAATCATTTGAGGGTACTGAATTTAGCTGATCTACCCCAAATTCAAAGATGGACATTAGAAAATAGGACTTTTGAATATTGGACGTTGGAAGGATTGAAGAAATAGTCTGGGAACGAGCATGAAAGAAGAGGACTTCATCTGCGAATTGATCTGTGAAAACATGAATTTCCCTTATTTTCTAGACCACTTGAATATGGCAACAACTTAGGGAAAAGTTAAAAAAAAAAAGAAAAAAAAAAAAAGAAAAAAAAGAGCCATATTGAACCTGATGAGGTTCAACAAGGCCAAGGGCAAGGTGTTGCACCTGGGTCGGGGCAATCCCAGGGGTGTGTACAGACTGGGAGAATAACTCCTTGAGAGCAGCCCTGCGGAGAAGGACTTAGGCGTTGTGACTGACAAAAAACTGGCCATGAGCCGGCAGTGCGCTCTTGCAGGCAGGAAGGCCAATGGCATCCTGGGCTGCATCAAGAGAGGTGTGGCCAGCAGGGAGAGGGAGGTGATCGTCCCCCTCTACTCTGCCCTTGTGAGGCCTCACCTGGAGTACTGTGTCCAGGCCTGGGGTCCCCAGTACAGAAGGGATGTGGAGCTGTTGGATGTGCTGGAAGATGTGGTCCTCCTCCCAGAGGAGGGCCACCAAAATGATGAGAGGGCTGGAGCACCTCTCCTGTGAGGAAAGGTTGAGGGAGTTGGGATTGTTCAGCTTGGAAAAGAGAAGGCTCCGGGGAGACCTCATTGCGGCCTTCCAATACTTAAAAGGAGCTTACAGGCAGGAGGGGGACCGACTTTTTACACAGGTGAATAATGTTAGGACAAGGGGGAATGGGCTAAAACTGAAAGAGGGAAGGTTTAGGTTGGACATCAGGAAGAAATTCTTCCCTGAGAGAGTGGTGAGGCGCTGGCACAGGCTGCCCAGAGAAGCTGTGGCTGCCCCACCCCTGGCTGTGTTCAAGGCCAGGCTGGATGGGTTCCTGGGCAGTTTGATCTAGTGAGATAATGGTTGTCAACCCTGTCCACGGCAGGGGCGTTGGAATTAGATGATCTTTGAGGTCCCTTCCAACCCAAGCCATTCTATGACTCTATGATTTTGTGCAAGAATAAGAAATTGCATACATAAGGAATACATACAACACATACAACATCAGTAAAGTTATTGATCCAACAGCCTTCAAACAAGGCTGTTTGGAACACAAAGTAGCTTTCTACATTAAATAAATAAATAAATAAATAAATAAATAAATAAAGTTGAATCGCTTGTACAGGCTTCTTCTGCTTCAAGAGCAGGAGATTGGTGGCAACCAGCATGGCTTCACCAACGCAAAATCCTGCGTGACAAAGTTGGTGGCCTCTTATGATGGAGTAACAGCATCAGTGGATAAGAGATAAGCAACTGACATCATCTACCTGGCCTTGTGCAAAGCGTTTGACACTGTCCCGCATTACATCCTGGTCGCTAAATTGGAAAAACACGGGTTTGATGGACGGACCACTTGCTGGATAAGGAACTGGCTGGATGGTTGTACCCAGAGAATTGTGGTCAATGGTCAATGTCCAAATGGAGGCTGGTGACGAGTGGCATCCCTCAGGGATTGGTACGGGGATCCGTGCTGTTTAACATCTTTGTTAAGATGCCATCCAGAGGGAACTGGACAGGCTGGAGAGGTGGGCCCATGCCAACCTCATGAAGTTCAACAAGCCCAGGTGTAAGGTCCTGCACCTGGGTCAAGGCAATCCCAAGCACAAATACAGGTTGGGCAGAGAAGGCCTGGAGAGCAGCTCTGAGGAGAAGGATTTGGGGGTGTCGGTTGGTGGAAAACTCAACATGAGCTGACAATGTGCGCTTGCAGCCCAGAAGGCCAACCAAATCCTGGGCTGCATCAAGAGAAGCGTGACCAGCAGGCCAGGGAGCTGATTCTGCCCCTCTGCTCTGCTCTCATGAGACCTCACCTCGAGGTCTGCGTCCAGTTCTGGGGCCCCCAACACAAGAAGGGCATCGAGCTGTTGGAGGGGGTCCAGAGGAGGGCCATGAAGATGATCAGAGGGCTGGAGCACCTCCCCTATGAAGGCAGGCTGAGAGATCTGGCGTTGTTCAGCCTGGAGAAGAGAAGGCTTGGGGGGACCTGATAGCAGCCTTCCAGTACCTGAAGGAGGCCTACAGAAGAGCTGGGGAGGGACTCTTCAGAAGGGCATGTAGCAACAGGACAAGGGGTAATGGCTTTAAGCTGGAAGATGGCAGATTTAGACTAGATTTTAAGAAGACATTCTTTCCTGTCAGGATGGTGAGACACTGGAACAGGCTGCCCAGAGAAGTTGTGGATACCCCCTGCCTGGCAGTGTTCAAGGCCAGGCTGGATGGGGCTCTGAGCAATCTGGTCTAGTGGGAGGTGTCCCTGCCCATGGCAGGGGGGTTGCAACTAGATGATCTTTAAAGTCCCTTCCAAACCAAACCATTCTATGATTCTATGATTGTAAGAAGAGGCAAAGAACCTGATACTAGTTTAATGCCATATACGTTGCTAATATAGAATTCATGCTTAAAGCAAGAACAACCAGGCAGGACAATATTACAGGTTAATTAAAAATCTCTGAGTATACTCAGTCAGCTTCCCAGCTGTGAAGACTACAATATTTCTGAAGAATCACACTAGATTACTATCAAAATTTATTTCACACATTCTCACAATTTTTTACATTTTCTTTGAAGAAAAAGTTTGTTTGTTTTGTTTTGTTTTTAGTATTGCTCTGTCTTACCCAATTGGACCATTTGACTTTCAGACTTCTTTTGGCCTTAGTTTCATGAAGAGTTCTAAGGTGTTAATAACACAACATATGTTTCAAATATGTTACCAAAAACATCTCTGCAACCATGTATATAGAAAGGCTGAATTCAGTGCTCTGAAGACCACGAAATTCTTTACCTGTAGGAAATCCAATTTCTTCTGTGCTCTGCTATTGTTTGTGTAAATCAACATAAATATTTATGTGTATAGACCCATATAATCCTAGTCTCAAAGAGGTTCCACCTCTGTCTTTCTTTAACTCATGCTAGTAACCTGAATCTCTCCCCATACCACCAATGCGCAACACTTTGTGTTGTTGGTGCACAGTTAATCCAGTTAAGTTTGTCTACCCTCACACACTTCATACATTTTCCTGTCTTTTTCTTACCAGCTCAAAACATTCCACATTTATTCAAAAGCTGAAAATGAAGATTATTCACCACATATAAGAAACAATTTCTAGATAGAAGTCTTAAAGGTCTATCTAGTTCTGTAAAGCAAAAAGTTTTCATAATAACATATCTGTATAAAGAAAACAAAATCTTTTAGAAACCTGTCACATGTTTTCCCACACCACCCTCAAACACTACAGGAGACAAGACCCTATCATTACTATAAGTTTCAATATTTTTGACAGTCTCCATCATAGACCGGTTATTTTCTCGACCTTCCCACATCATGTATGATTACTGGTAGGGACCTGTTATTTACGGAATAACATGTTCGAAACCCTGATTAGATTTGGCAAGGTGCATAGAATGGTGTTGCTTTCTACCAATAGAAAACTATAGGGAATGTAAACTGTAAGTGCTACTCAAGCTGCCTACTGCCATTTTGCAATGAATTTTAAAGATAACTTACATATTGAGTTTTTGCAAGTTCTCTTGGGCGTTCTGTTTTTCTCTCTCATATGCATTTTCTACCGCTTTGAACTCCTTCTTGATCATCTCTAAATCTGAAAGAGCTTCTACTTGGTTGACTTTTTCCACTTGCCAAGCTCCTTCAAGATCTCGTATTCTTAACTACCAAGCGATAAGAAAACAATGAATGCAAGTTAGAAAAAAGTATCATGATTTTTAATGCTGTTCCATGTTCTGTTTTGAGGACAACTATATTCTATTAAGTCTATGTTAATGCATTTATAGAAGAAGCACTGAATATAGGCAAAAATACATGAATACAAACAGTTCAAAAGGATACAGGTAAGCTGAGAAAAAGAACCTTTTACCGCCCTTCAGTGGCATCTGAATTTTGAATCTTTCAGGTTTAAGGTAAGGTTTTTCAGGCAAATTTTGTTTTTTAGATGCAGGGAAGTTTGAGAATAACAGCAAAGGCTACACTTCTGCTAAGCAGAAAGCACACTTGAAAAGTCCATGTATATCAACAGTGAAGAAAACCTTACCAGCCATTCACTTCAAAAAGAGAAGTCTCTAAAAATGTTGCCCTCTCAGTTCCTTTGAATACGATAAAATAGAGAGAGGAAATAAGGAAAATAAGGAAAACTAAATCTCTCCTTTTTTAATACTACAATGGTAATTTAAAAAAATAAGTGCCTGTTCACAGAGAGGATGATGTGAATAATAAAAAAACTAACTCAAGAATGGCAGCACTTAAAAAAGTGAAAATAGAGAAATACCAAATGAAAAGAAAAATATCAATTTTATTTATTTATTTTAATTTTGTAAAATGTACATTGTAATGAGTCTGATATTACAAGATTACTAAGGAATTGTCATTTAATTTCTTCTTGCTTTAAAATAAGCCTTAATTGCCTTACTTAGTCAAGAACTGGGTGATAAAGTTTGATAATACAAAGATTAAAAATTCAAGTATATATACTACATTTTCTCATGTAATTAACCTTTACCAGTAATTTCTGGTATTGCAACATTGTTTAAAGCTGAAATCCACTGTGAATAATCATATTCGAAACAGCAGTTTCAGGGTGCACTGATTAAGTTCCCACTCCCAAAGATGTCAGATGCATACAACATATATCCAAATGATTCTAATAAGTGTCAATTCAAAAGACATAGGACAGGATATCTATACAGCATTACGGTCTTTAACTCCTGCAAAACACTTATTTTCCCCACACTGTTTAAATGCTAGTAGAAATTATTCTCTACAGTTTACTAACCCAACTAAATTATTAATATTTAAAAAGAAATTTAAAAGAATGTTCCCTGAAAAAAAAAAGGTATTTTTATGATCTTCCTTTTATGTACTACAGTTTTGAAACTTAATGCAGAAAATATACATATATTCAGTGTTCGTACTAAAGCAAGTAAGTAGTCTTCAAGGATCGTATCTGTACAACCTCATCAACTCTTTTACTGTAAACTTCCACAAAATATTTAACAGAAAGTTTACCTGGATGATTTCTGAATTGAATTTGGATTCCAAATGTGCTGCTCTCTCTGCTTCAATGTCTGCTTCCAATTTCTTTATTCTCACTGTAGCTACCTAGAAGTACATTTGAAGAAATTTAAGTCTAGACAGATGGTGAACATGACATACAGACTATTCTAATCACTCAGTGAATGAGGACTTCATACACCAACCTGATACATCTGAACAACTTGTACTGGGAAATGTTATTATCCATTAAACAATCCAAGAAATACATGTTGTAATAATTTTTACAAATCTAAAATATTAAAATATTATTATTTTCTATTTTGTTAAATAAATTGATGTAGCATTATGTTATTGCTGCACTGTTTTGGACCCAAGAATACTCTGGCTGGAATCAGAAAGCAAAATGACAGCTTAAATATTCTACTAATTACATTACTATTTGTTTTTTACCAAGGTTGTAACCTGAGGCAACATCATCTCATACTAAATTTTCCAAAAAACAGTAAGATAACAATAGAGTACCTACAATTTCAGCAATGAGACAAAGTACTGAGAAGACAGAGAATTCCTTACAAACACATTGGTTTTAGCATGTAATTTCCAATTAAAGTACCAAGAACAGACTGCTTTGCAGCCCTTAGCCAGGAAGCTCCACTACACCAAAAATCTGTAAGGACTAATGTTTCATCTGCTTGAGTTGTCACAAATCAGTGAAGAATTAACCTGTAGAACCAGCATGTCTATAAAAGGGAAGCACTGGGAAAAACAGTGTTTCAGCTACAGAGATTCCTGATGATCTCTGCAACATGAGAAATAGGCTTCTAATTGCAAGTGAGAATAAAATGTAGTATGTCTAGGCCGTAGTAAAAGAGGTATGAATCCTAGGCACCAACCAAAGAAGAGCTAGAGTACCTGGCAGGTATCCGATGGAATGCATTCAAAAGACACACAGGGTTACTAAACTAGATACTAGAAATCAAAATATCTGTGGACACAAAGAGAATCTTATAGATGATTTCCCCATACAAAGCCTGAGCAAATGACTTGCTCAATATAGCACTTTCCTTGTTTATTCCTCTCTTCTTGTTTTTGAACTTCTGCTTAAATTTGTCTCCTTCAAGTCTTGACTCACACCAATAGTTTGTTACAACTTTGGTTTTTTAAACCTTGCTCAAGTTAGTTTACTAAAACTTCAGAAAACACAGATCTAGGGAGATAAATAAAATGTTTTTTCATTCAATGTATGCCACTGTCAGGGACCAGACAAGAACTGCTACTAATTTCTGAGATTGCTAGAACTTGAAGATAATGTTTGAACTAGGTTCTCCTCGTATGTCTTGAAAGATAATTCAAGTAATCCCCACGCTTAGCTTTCCAGTATAAGCAACATTCTTACCCACAACAGACTCAGATGCTTAAAAGACCTTGCAGAAAAGTTACACATGTAAATTGAGGAAGTCATGGAGATGTTGTCTGCGTCTGGTACAGCAAAAAATATTCTTTTTCCAGGGTTCTGTGATTTGATTGTTGCAGCTTCGGGTTCACCACGTATTTAGTAAATTTAAATAAAGTCAGATGTCAGCAAATCAGAGGGAAATTTGTGGGAAAACAAAAATTACAGGAGATTTATTACCAGTAATTATCACATAAGCCTTGCTAAACAATGGAATGATCACATATAGAGAAATTCACATTTGCTTAGATAGCTATAAGGAAAATAATCTTGGAATTGCTGCTTATCTAAGTGCACGTCAGCCACAGAAATTGCACCTAGAACTGAGACTGAAGATTTATTCGGAAAGATCAGAGCTGCAAACTTTACTGAAAATATTGTCTGTTTTGCTAGTGAAGTCTCAAACAGGCTCTGCTGATCCTTATAAGCACTTCCCTCCACAGTGAAAAGTTGCATGCTGTATCTGAGACAATGATCCATCGTGCACTCTGTGAAGGATAGAAAGGTCAGGGATGAGCCTAACCTGTAACCATACTAGCAACTCCAGAAAGAGAACTGGGATGAAGAGAGGAGTTCCATATTCCTTTCTCACAAACAGAAAGAAGCAAACCTCTTTGAATCACACAAAAGATGAGAGCCAGTCTCCTTACAAAACCATGTGTCCAAAAAGTTTACACAATGCCTGCATACAAAGATGACACAGGAAAACAAGTTATAGGGAAGCTTGCAGGTCTCAGATAACCAGACTACAGACTCTCAGGGAGTCAGGTGGGAATACTTTCCATCTTAGCTTGGAATGCTTCTTTTCAGATCCAAGCCAGAGATGTCTCTGGGACAGATTCAAAAATGTTGTTTCTCTGATGCTTACACAGTTTTTGCTTATCCAGCAATGATAACGTTGGATATTCAGTAAGATTCGGTAGTGGAAGAGCTCACCTGTGACTTCCATGTGCACTTGGCCTGCAGTATATCTGAAGACAGACAACTTAAGGAAAGCATTACACTAAACTCATGGAATCTCCAAAGTTTCCTTAGGTATTCAAGATGAGACAATTTAAGTCTTAATTTCAAGAACAAAAATCTCACATCTGTTTCCATGATAGCACAGACAGAATAGTCTCTTTTAAGAAACAGCAAATAAAAATGACTAAGGCAACTTCTCCGTAAGCTTCAGAATTTATAGGCAACCATGCTGTATGGTTAGACTAATCCCTTAAGGTTCACCCACTTTTTCCACTGTCCTGTTGTAAGTGCTAATGTAGTTTCTCAGAGACATCTTCCTTATGCTAAGTTTGCAGTACCATTTTCCAAACTAGCCTGTGAGGCTCTCACTTTTCCCAGCCCCTCACCCTCGCCTAAGTACTGCAATATTTGTGAATGCTGGGGCACTGCATACTCAATATGCATATTCAATATCCTACACTTGTGCAATGCCACAGCAACTAAGTGGAACCCTTTCACATTTGCGCTTTTATCAAAATACTCTGTATGAGATAAGCAACAAAAAAAAAACAAAAGGAAAAAGACAAAAGTATATTTACAACACTTACTAAGTTCAGACATAGCAGGCATTTTTCTCTACTCTGCTTCTGCAAGGTTTTTCATTTTACAAATGAGCTGTTAGGATGACTAACATGCCCCCATGACTGAGGTCCAGTCCCTACGTGCAATGCTCAGCCAAGATACAGTTTTCAGCGAAGAAGAGACACGTCAGATCAGGATCATCATCTAAGCACTCTATTTGTGTGCTTCCATGCACAAAGNGTCTAAGCACATGTTCGGGAAATGTGCTGACCACTTCCACCTAGTGTTATAAATACTGCTGCCTCTTGATCATGGTAAGGTGGAGCCACCTCCTGTCCAGATAATAAACAACTTTTTAGTAACTATAAAAGAACTTAACTACAAGTAATTCTTAACCACTGAGGTAAATGTTCTTTCAGACTAATGGAGTCTGTAGTCAATCCTCACTATGACTAATTCCCATAAATGAAGAGTAACATCTCATTGACAGAAGAGTCATATTTGACCTGCATAACACTGGATCAATGATTACACTGGCATGACAGCTACTAGATAACCCATATGCTTGTCTTTAGGAAAAAAAATAAATTAATTAATAAAAAATAAAAACAACTAGGACTGTTAAAACTAATACAGTTTTGATGCCTTTAGCTAAGTGCAAATCCATTCCAAGCCACAACTGATTTGCAGCTGGCAAACCCATTTTAACTGTTCTCCCTTTCTACAGTAGCTTGGGGGAAAAAGGATATCCCCCCCTTCTATTTCTCATGCTGCATAGCTCATAAACCCCTTAACAGCCCATTAATTGGCACTGCTAATTTATACACGCATGTAAACAAGATTTATACATGACTTGTTACTCGGTTCTGATGAGGGCTACAGAAGACAGTATTCAGCTTTGGTCTGATAGCGAAGTAAGAGCGAAGAGTCTTCAACCCTGACTTGAATAACACAGTGAAACATTAGATGATAAAGAAGAACGTCCTCTCAGAGATAAAGTCCATTACATTAGTATGTCACTGGAGAAGTCTAAACTTTGGAGCCACTACAGAGATATCATGAAAACTGCGGTGCATAGAGGGCATATCAGACAGAAACGGTAGCTAAAATTCCTAGATACTAGTTGTGCATTTTGTGTGCGCGGAGACTCTAGAAAAGCAGAGGATTCAATAAGGGTAAGCCATCGAGGAGTGTGTGGGCATTGAAGACAAAAAGGACTTTAAATTTTAAGCAGTGGCACTGTTAACTGGCTGAGTAATGTGCCCTTTTTCACACTGTTTGAAGCATTTACAAGTCTTTCCTGGGAGCCTTATATAATGTGCCTACATTTGTAATTCACAGTGAATTTACTAATAACAACAACAAAAAAAGGCTGGTTTGCTTTTTTTTTTTTTTTCCCATTTATAAG
>VXAV01000145.1:22528-34248 GCA_013399715.1 Alectura lathami | reverse complement strand
TTTAATTTATATTTCAAACAAAGCGTTTATTTAAAATGCCAATTTTTAGTCCCCTGTGTAAGCCATCACTTAGGGCTTAATTTGGGAGGCTGAAAAGTCTTCTTGTACAGCTTGCGCTGTATATTTCCTGGCCAAAATTTTCTCAGTGTATGACATCTGACCATGAAAAATATTCTCCAAGAACTTATGTGATTAAATTTGTAGCAGCCTGGAAAGAGCCATAAGCTGTATATGAATGAAGCCTCCTCTTTACATCTTCTGCCGTTGATCCCATTATAGGCATAACAAATATCTAAAGAAGTAGAAATCTGTAATGTTGAACAGAGTCTGTTGTAGCATCAATCCATGTATGCTGCTTTTGTCATCTGCAGATCTGCAGATGATATGTATTTGAACTGAGTCTTATGCTGGCAAAAAAAATTTCAGCGTCACCTGGAAAAATTTAGGACAGTGGAACTACGGTGTTAGCATAACCGAAGACAAATGCAAGTTGACTTAAAGAGGGGACAGAAGGGGAAATATTTTCAAAAGTCTTCACAACCATAAAAATGTGAAAAGAAAGATAAAAATCTGGCTTTTCTCAGGTATGATAACTTTCTATTGTTGTAATAATAAAAAAAATAGATAAATGTTTTGTATGTGGAATGCTTGGAGTTTATTTTGCCCTTGGTGATTCTTCCAGAGATTTTTATTACTGGAATAGGAGCCCCATAAAGATTGGTCATTAAAACAAAACGGCAAAAGGCCAGTTCTCTTAGGAGAAGTGCAATGATAAATCAGAAAAAGAAAAAAAAGTGTCAGTAACAAAGCAGTCCTGAGAAAACATGTACCAATTGATATAAAGGACCATTTCTGACGTTGGTTTTAATTTAAATAGTAATTTGTATGACAATCCTATGGAAAAACTTTGTAAGAATGACCATAAGTCTTACCAATGCAGAAGTTATAGAATAAAATAAATAAACCTTTCTGGAATAAATTTTTGACTTTTTGGAAGAGACTGGCACCGTCCTTGAAGAATATAGCAAATGAAATCTGTGAAGACAAATTGTTCTGGGAGTTGATAGATGCAGTAACGCTAGGAAAGACAGAACATGTTTCCGCCAGGCATGTTTGGGAATAGGGGCTTGAATATTTTCATTAATCTTGTCATAGCTTATTGCTGCTAACTTCCACAACAAAGACAGATTTTTGTTTGTAGCAGTGAATGAATATGCTTCTTGAAAAGAAGCCTTTGACAATCTACCTTTTTCATATTCTGTTACTTATATTCTCATATATTCTTAACTTATATCCGTATGTGTTACTTACACGCTTACTATTAAGTAATGTAATACTTAGTAGATTTGGAGTAACTTTTTTTTAAAAAAAATGCTGTACCGCTACATGCTACTTCCAAATCAATCTGAATCACATCAGATTGTTTTCTCTTTTTGAGGTAGAAAAGTAACCTTGGTTAATGCTTGGGTTATTCAATAATGAGGTCCACAGGTACTGCGGTGACTTTTGCTGGATTATTAAGGTCAAAATGCTAGTTCTTCAAAACTAAGAAATCTCTAGTGATGTTTTCTACTCATTTCGGATCTCAACAACTTATCTCACCTTACGCACTTTGCATTTGCACTGGAATAATTTATTATCTGCTAGCAAGATTTTGGAGGGAAAAAAAGACCAAGATACAGATATTGATCAGGAATTATTGACGATCACTCTGGAAGTATGGGATAGCATAGAGATTCAGAAACAGTGCTTGTTAACTACTGAAAACTGCAGGGATGACAGTGAAAGAGAGAAGTCACTTTGCAAAGTCACACCAGACTTCATATGGGGGCTCATGGTTCCAGAAAGAGGTCGCTTGGAGGGTGGTCTCAGAAATAAATCTTTCTTTCGTACGACTGGTTTTGTGTCACATATGCTTTAGACTGAACAGCATAAATTGACACTGAAGAAAACTGTTTTGAGTTCTATCTTATTTTTGAGTGTAACATCCATTTACTTCTCTGTGGGCAACTGTTCATAGCAGTGAACAAATTCTGTTCATAATCAAGGGAAAAAAGACGCTTGAGACTTTTCCTCTTTAGCACCAGGAAGAAAAATGTTTTCAAAATAGCTATAAACAGGAATTGGAAGTGTCTTCAGCTGTTGCCTCCCTATTGCTTTGCAGACAGTTTTTCATCACTGTCTGTAAGCTTGAGCTGCATATGTTACTGCAGGGACTCCTTTTTCTTGTCAGTTCTCAGCAGTCCAGGATTAAACATATCTGATTGCTTAATATGTATCCATTAAGCTAGTAATGAATAATTGCTGAAATGGTTTCCTTCAGTGAACGAGTAGCTGACGCTTGCCTGATGTCTTTTATTTTAAGAGCTTAAACTGGTCGTTAAGCTCTTAAATTAAGAACTTCATCCTGAATCACTGAGTCCAGTGACATTTTTGTAATGACCTCAAAGGGAAAAGGTGTGGAGTCACATAAGCACAACCTGAGAATTCCTCATCTGCATGTCTGGTACTTCTGAGGTACCAGTAAATATTTGATTAGAAAGCTCAAAGGAGTTGCAACATAAGAATCTGATGCTGTGCCCTCTGTAGCTGAGAATAATTTTTGGAACAACTGGAGTTGTTTGTCACTATGAGACTGTTTAGGATCTCTGCCTGAAGTAGAATGAGTAATGACTCCTGGAATAAATAGGTTCAGGTCTTTACAAATCCTGGAAGGTCAGTTCTCAGAAAGGCACTTCATTATGCACACAAGTGTACGTATTTAGATATTTGCATTTAGTATATACATTTAATAAAGTAAAATTAATGAGAACACTTAAAGCTTCAAGTAGCAGCAGGTGGCTAGGTAGTGCAGAACAGAACTGATAGGAAAGGAAAGAGAGAAGGGAAGAGACAGATGTGCAGCAAGTAGGGCCAGGTTGATTTTTTCTATTAAAGACATGTATTTTCTAACAGAAGGTGAGTAGCATTTAAATGGGCTGGTCACTGTGTAAGTGAAGCACAAATAGGAGAAGCCTTAACACAGAAAGATAAAGAGGTATGCAAATAATGGTTGCTCTTGTCCACTGGTTAAATTGAATAAAAAAACAATTTGAATTAAATCAAAACTTAATGAATTTATTTGCTACTTCTACCTTTTTAAGTTGAATAAAACATATGTCATTAGGTTTGTAAGTGGTAAGGTTTGTTCCTAATGATTTTTCTGACAAGCATTAAAAACTTAAATGCAAATAAAAATGATTAATTTTACAATTACATTTTGGCTATTTGTTTTAGCAAGCAGTAATATTGGGGTAGGAATGTCTTGTGAATGCGCTGATAATGGACCTGAAATGGCCCGTCACAAAAGGTCCTAAAGAACTATAGGAAGACTGTGATGTCTGTGAGTGAACAGATCAATAAAAAGGAGAAAAGGAGCAGTAGTTCTATACTTGTGCTTGTGAAAGACGTGATTATTTGCCTTATGACTCTGTTTTAACTGCTGTGGTCTCCCTTGGGGTCACAATTGCTAGTTTGAGAACCACTGAAGCAGAGTGAAGAGTTAGCCAGAAGGTGCAGAAGTGAAGCTTGACAGCAGGCAGAGATGCCTTCCAGCAGAGACAATTCTCTGCCCTGCTCTGAACTGCTGGGTCTCCACAGCAAGGAAGGTGTTCTCTGTTGGTGTTCTTCGATGCAGGTGAAAAGAGCGTACAGAGGTATGCTATCAATCTGTTGTTAGCTTGTATTTGAGATCATTTAAGGTAAAGGTATGTATTACAATAGCTCCTCCACCACCCCCACGTTCTGTTCTGTCCAGAGTCATTAGATAACTTAGTTTCTTGGGTATGTCCACATTTGTTTCTTATTATCTGACTATGATTAAAAACTGCTATCACTCTCTGTGAGTTTTCTCTTATTAAGAGTAAGCTTATAGCAGTCTAGGTAAAACTGCAGGTTTTGAACTAGCTTGTAGTGATTACTTCTGTTATTATGCAGCAGTAAGCTGTAAACCTTTGATATATGGTGCTTAACAAGTTAGTTGTACAACAGCTGAAGATCATACTAGGGTTGAGGAGGAAAATAAAGCCTCATTTGCAGTATTTTAAGTAGTGATGAGGATCCTCTACTAGTTCTCTGTGCAAAGAAGGAAAAGTGCACAGTCTGCTCAGTTATTTTAGGAAGTTATCTCTGTAGGTGTCAAGCAGCCTCATGGAAACAAAATTATTCAATGTATATTTTAAAGGTACACATACACACGCTATTCATACTTTATATTAATAGAACTCTACTTGATTTTTCCTCTTTTTTTTTTTTAAATTTCAATTTTTTTTAAAATAAAAACAGCAACTGAAAAGTTGTTTTGTGTAATTGTTCCTAATTTTGAGTAAGAAATATCTCTATTTTCTGATAAGAGGTAGCTTGCCATACTTCTCTGGGGAAGGAGGTGTGCTCTAAAGGTCATCTCAGAGGCTTTGTGACAGTTAAAATTTTATTTTCACTTGGATCATGAGAAAGTAATAATTGACTGCTGGTTTTGCCATAAAAGGAAATACAGTTACTGCTGGTACTGCAGTTGTTTATTTTTTTTTTTTTTACCAAATTAATTTTTACTAGTAAATCAAAACTGTGCTTCTGATGTTGAGAATAAAGCATATGCTATCTTGTCAGCGCGTGTCTTTCATCTGGCAATGAATTGTGGTGCAATATTGAAAATCAAAACTGGAAACTATGCTAGCGTAAAATACAAATTCTCATAAATGACATGAAATGCTGATACTTTGATGAGTGGTAATTTGAAACCTGAGAATTTCACAGGAAAATAGAAACATAATCCCTGTTACTCAGCCCAAATGTTCTTGTTGGTACTGAGCTCTCTTTCTTTGCTGTTCAGCAGTCTTCAGAACACTTGACCTCATGCATTCCTGTTAGTCCAGGACTAGGTCAGGATGCTGTCTGCCCCTTGGTCCCTGGCAGAGAGGGGAGAGGAGAACTAGTGGTGGACCCAGGAGTGCTGCCTGGCCTGCTCAGGCTATTGGAGAGGGCACGGCTTGTGTCAGATCTGCCCTCAGCTTCTGCCTCTGCTTCCATTATGGAGCAGCCAGATCTTTATTATTAACTACATTTTTTATGGCGTGATTATAGGAATTGTGAACAGTATGGAGGTTCACCATGGATGAATGCACAGTAAACCAATATTTTATTTATTTGTCTGTTTACAAACTAAAATAACTCGTATTAGTGGATGATAACTGATGGATATGTCTTCTTACATGTATAAGAAAGAAACAAACCTCTCTACTTTATTTTAACAGGAGCCAACACAAAGATTCATGAGCATTTGAATTGGGCCATGTAATTTAAAACTTCCAGCTATGAATGAATGTGGGAAATCCTGTTTTGTGTATTTAGTACACCTAATCCTTGATCATAAAACTTATTTCTACATTCGCCTACTCAGGTTTGTGTAAAAAATATCTGGAAGTTTAACAACAAAATAAAGGAATCCTGAATGGAAATTTAGAAAGGTGGGAAAATAATATGCTACATTTGAAAGAAAATTAAGTGTGAGAACTGTTGAAGAAGGCAGCCTGTTAAAGAGCAGAGAGAGCATTTTAGAAGATCATACAAAGATCTGTTTAAGAATGAAGTAATGTGGAGTTAATTGCAGATTACTTTATTCCATACATCTGAAAAACCTGAATTGACTTCATTTCACTATATTTAGTGGTTCCTTGAAGAAGTGGAGTATGTTTATTAGAGACATAGTAATTCTGCTTTTAGTAGAAGAAATAGTACTCTAAATATCAGTTTGCTGTAATTTTTGACAAATTTTGACTATTGTCTAGTGAGTGAAGTCTTGTGATTACCTTTCTCTGTTAAAAAGCTGGACTATGATTGACTCCTGTAGAACCTATTATGCCACAGATAAATGTTTAATTATTATTTAGATTCATTTATAATCCCCAGATGAACGACACATGAAGTGAAGAATGGCAACATGCTGTAGAATGCCATTAATTTACAGTAATTGACATACGCAGTGCAATCACTGAATTTTATGAACCAGTCAGTAAGGATCAAATCATACTTATTTGCAGTCACTAGTCTTAGGCTGTCTTTCTTGTTGCAGCAGCTGTGATTGTTCACAGCACAGGGAGAAGAAAATGGTTTCCTGGGAAAGGGAAAGGCTCAGGTGATGTCAGAGTAGCTTTCTCACGTAGTCTTATGTCAGTTGTATACAAAATGTTGCCTGTGAGACTTCTCTTTGATTGCTTCATATTTTCTCACATCTATTTGGAGAAGACACTGACTAATCTAATCCAATGGGATAAAATAAAATATTAGAAGTATGAGGAAGATTACTAGATCACAGTAATCTTGTCTTTCTGTCTTTGAGCACTAGACTGTCCGTACAAATGACATTGTGGGAGGCAAACACAGCTCTGATCTGAAGTGAGGCTTACAAGAGGAGGGAGACATTTACTCCTTTTGTAAATCTACTATGATAAAATATTTTGGAATTAGAAAATGTACCATTTGTTACAATGAATTTGCATAGGAAATTGCTTAGTTTTATATTTCTTTATCTCTGTAGCACCCAGAGACTTTCTCCAGATCTTGGATGTAGCTGCTGATTCAACTTCTTCATTTTCATTTTGAAGGTTTTCCTGTATTTTACTCTCTGATCATAACAAAGAGGAGGCATAGGCTCTTTTTAATTATGAAATAAATTCTAGATGGCAACAGAGTCTAATAGTTTGGTACTCTGAGTTGAGAAATTGCCATCTACAGTTTTTATATCAACTATTTGCTGTTGCAGTCTAGGATTTTATGAGCAGAGCTATGCACATGGTAAGATCTCTAGCATTCTTTATTTAAATCAAGAAGTTGGTAATGATAAAAACACACCCAAATGCTGAATTAGTCAATTTGTCGTAACCGAACAGTGTATCACCATTAAGGCTCATAATGCGTTTTGTGAACTCAGTAGCTTCTCATCTAAATGAGGTTTTATGGGATTTATATGCCTTTAATGCTAACTGTTAAAGATCAGTAGATGTTAAAATCAAATTTAAGTGCCAAGATGAAATGTATTCAAATGTTACAGTGCTGTTATTTTTTCCCCAAATGTCATAAAAATAGATCTGCAAAGTAATAAATACTTCACATTTCAAAATATGCAAATAGTTAGAAAGCAGAGATTTTTTATCTTTTCCTTTTTTCAAATTGTAGATGGATTTATATCTGAGGTTATCGAGAGTACAGAAACACAGTCATGTACTGGGGTTCATGAAAAAAGGTGGGAGAAAATACTGACACTAAATACGGAAAGAGTGTACTCTGTCACCGCATCTGAAATACTGCATTCATGCAGCAGTTAATTGCTATGCTAAACACTGTTGACTTGAGGTGTATGTGTCTGATTAAATTAGCATGTAATGGCATCTGAGCAATTTAAGAATATACATCAAAGGGCCAGTGTCTGGTGAATGGAGCAGTAAGGCCTTCATTCTGTCATCCCCTTCATGCCAGACACCGCAGCCCTCAGTGTAAAGCAGGCCCCGAAGTAACCTCTTGGCTCAGATCTGCTAAGGAGAGTACAAAGCAGCTTAAAAATTATAGAATCATAGAATGGCCTCCTTAAAGATAATCCATTTCCAGCCTCTGTGATGTGGGCAGGGGTGCTGCCCATTACATCAGGATGCCCAGGGCCCCATCCAGCCTGGCCTTGAACGCCTCTAAGGATGGGGCATCCACAGCTTCCCTGGGCAGCCTGTGCCAGCACTTCACCACTCTCTCAGTGAAGAATTTCCTCCCAACATCTAATCAAAATCTCCCCTCTTTTAGTTTAAAACCATTTCCCCTTGTCCTATCACTATCAGACCATATAAAAATTTGGTGTCCCTCTTGTTTATAAACTCCCAGCTAATGGAAAGTCACAATAAGGTCCCTTTGGAGTCTTCTCTTCTCTAGGCTCCCAGCTCTCAGCCTTTCCTCATAGGAAAGATTCTCCAGCCCTCTGAGCATCTTTGTGGCCCTAGAAGGATGCCATAGTGCAAAAGACTGATGCCACAGTGTAAGGGGTTCAGATGGACTCAAGGTTTTTCGAGGGGATTATGATTTTCTCTGTGATGAATCCTAAACACACTGGTTTGTGCTGTTTTCATAAGATTGCAATAGTTGAAATGTTTGTAACTTTCATCTACAAAGGGCATCAGGAAGTCGTGAGAGCCACAGACACAATGTGACGCTGGATTTTGGCCCCAAAATAGCCAATTTGCACCAAAGTGATGGAAGTTTATGAATGGCTGTGCTGACTGCAGGGCCAAAATCGTAACGCAGGGTTGAAAATGTGATACGTTGTCAATTTTAGTTGAAATACATCTTCAAATGAAATGCTTTGGATGCAACTTTCATTAGTATATATCAGTGGTGAGGCATGCTACTGCATAATGAGGATTAAATACCAAATAAGAAAGTGCTAAGCCTGTACAGTGAGAATTCTTCAAGGATATTTTCCCCAAATCAGTCAAGTCAATCAGCTTTTAGCCTTGCCTTGAATACAGCCTGATCAAGCCACACAACAGTTTTCTTGGTCAGAAATAAGCTTCTGGCTTGTGCTGAGGTTTAATGCTCAGAGACTTCAGTCAGCAATGGCTAGCTGAAACAGAAATGTGAACTAGAGCCACTCACTGTTATGGGTCAGAGCCTTTCCTCTCCTAATGCCGTTAAAATGATAACTCAAGGGTGTTTTCAGTTAATGAGGTAATTATGCTATCCTGGATTTGACCTTGGAGTTTATTACTCATTTAACAAGAAATGAGAAGCTGAGATCTGTCGTTGTTGCTGGACATATCTTGAAATTTTTGAGTATAAGAGCTAATCAAAGCAAAAAGATTATGGTGGTGAATTGAAGTATATAAATTTGCATATTAATAGTATTGCTGAGAAAAAAGTGCACAGTGGTCATGCAAATCTTATAACCCTGGCTAATAATGGCTGTCTATCAACTGCATTGCGGGGATTCACAGGCTGCATGTTCACCAAGAAGTACTGGTATAGAAAATTTGCAAATAGCAACAACAATTATAGTGCAAGAAATACATAACTAAGAAAACTTTCCTGCCTAACTGGATTATCATTTGCTGAATAAGTCCTTCAATATGATACTTAAAATCCTGTTCCCTCCCTTTTATCACATCAATTTTGTATACATGAAAAAAAATCCAAAACCAACCGCATTTCTTATGAAATTACAAATCCCCCATTCATATGTTTTTCTTTAAAAATAAGATAATGTTTTAAATACAGGGACAAAATTGCTTTGCTGTTGTGAAACTGAGAATAATTAAAATATTATCTCAAAAGATAAAAAGGAATAAAGGTTTTGTTGTTCTTTGTTTCTGTGGTTCTGTGACATGGGGACAAAAGTTACACTTAGATGGCACGTGTGTAGGCTCAGTTGCCCTGGCTATTTGGTTTATGTGGAGAATATAGGATTTTGTATTTTCTGAAACTCCGGGGAAAATAAAGAGCAAGTGGAGCTAAAAGGCGAATTTGGCTTCAGGAAAAGAAGCAGCAATAAAATGCTTTTTATAACTTCTTTTTGTGATATGGTACAAAAGATTCTGATATATTTTTCCATAAACTTAGAGAAAACATGATTTTTGTGCTTAAAATACCTGTCTAATTAATTAGATAGATTGGTCAGCAGTACTCTTTGATGTACAATGTACAATCTGGAATCTTTTTCCAGACCTCTATATTTTGGACTGTAGTTCCATTGTAAGCATATATATCCTTTTCTTTGAAGGAGATTACATTTGTAGGCTTGTGGAGAGGAAAAATATATTTATATAGTCTAGTACACTTGCTAACACAGCTTGCTTTGTGGTTAAATCATGTTATTGTAAACCTCTTCCCCACACCTCCTAGCAGAACATTTCTCTGCTAAATTTATGTACTCCTTCCACAGTTTGTGACACATCTGCTAATTATTCTCCTCTGCTAGAAGGCTTAGTTTCCTGTATAGTTTCCCTGAATGCACTGAAGAAGGTATGTGCTGTTAACAGGCATTAAACTCCACTCCATCGCTTTGTCCTGACCCTTAACCCACCACCTAATAAGAGGATGATTTACCCAGCGGTGGTGCTGAGAGCATGTGGGGAGAGACTGCTCCAAGCAGAACAGAAAAGAGAGCAAGGCCTGAAAAAATACTGTTGGAGACTGAGTGCCTGTTGTTCCTTCATATGGGCAGGTCAGCATTATTCGTCCTACCAGTGGTGGCTGACCTTCTCATCTTCACAACGCTCAGCATATTAGGAAAGGTTATAGGTCAAGCTCAATACACGGGCTGGATTATCTGCCATTTTTTCCTCCTGGCTTTCACCTTTGAGTGTCTCAGGCTTGGTGCCCTTGTCCTTCATATACTCAGAACGTTCCTGGGAGCATTAGTTTTCTTTGTCTTCCAGTGCTTCTCTTAGCACTGAGAAGGTCCAGTGCTTCCTGTAATGTAACCAACACCAATAAAGTCTAATTTGTGAGAAGGGAAAAAGAGACTGTTCCTAGCCTACACCTGTGCCTATTTTAATCTACATTCAGATTTAGTTTTTAACTATTCTACTAAAATTCACTCAATTTCTGAACAGATACAAGCATAATAACAGTATTTCCTAGTGATTTCTTGAGCACAGGTGTTCCAGTATATTATATAAAGATGTGAACAGCAAAAAGAAAATCCAGACAAAAGTCATTGTGTGCTCTACTATGCTAAAATCTGTATTTATTGTAGAAGATAAAAAGTGTTAGTCATTCATTTGGGATTTTAGTCATCCATGATTCAGTTAAACCTTTTAGACAGGACCATAATTAAGCTTCAGTGTTTTGTTTTAGTATTGTTTTTCCACCATTTTGAAAATGTATCTTCTATTTTCTAAAATGCTTAATCTGCTGAAAATTTGACTATGCATTCATTGAGAGACAATCAAAACCATAAAATGAAATTGGACAATAAAATTTGCTAAAAAAATCTCTCAGATATCAAAAAATAGCAAAGATGTAAAATCTGTCATGAATAATGACAAAGACACAGGGACCGTGATACCTGCTATCTATAGAAGACAGTAGTTCACTGGAGGTTATTTAGTGTCATTTATCACACTAAGAAATTATCCAAATATATTACTGCTGATAGAGTAAGCTTAATCTGATAGAGAATGCATGTTCCTGTCCTTTCCTCAGAAGCTTCATCATGACTTCAGAACTTGGATCAGTAAAAACTCTATGGAAATACAGCAAACCAGAAAAGGAGTGTAGTAGAGGTTTGGGTTGTAATGCCTAGCGTAAGGGGACTATGGTAAGTAAGGTTTGCTAATGACATAATTTTTATTTTCGTTTTCATCAGATAATGATATTTTGGATATTTCTGAGTTGTTTTATGAGATTAGACAGAAGGCAAAATCAGTTTTAATCCAACCAGAAGGAAAATACTTTGTGAGTTAAAGAACAATTTAAAGAACAATGTGGTAGCTAGGGATTTCATATTTGCAACATGTGTTATGATTTTTAGATCCCTACCTTCTCTGAAGGCTCATGTGGCACTGATGGCCAACACCACGTTTTCTTTCAAGTTTTTAAAATACCTGTAACTATACTTTCCAGAAACCAAACCGCTGTGCCTTTGTAATATGTGTATTGAGTACCTGTATTGAGAACTATGCAAAAATATGCGTCTGCTTAGC
>VXAV01000145.1:0-20159 GCA_013399715.1 Alectura lathami | reverse complement strand
TTCTCAAACACTGTAGGTAATGCAGTGCCAATAATTGTTAAGCTTTATAATTAGATGAGTGCTCTGTTTCTAGATAAAGTATCCAGTTTTCCAGATAGTGTAGGTATTGTGAAAAAAAAATGAGGTCACCGATGTGACTATTTAAATATAAATTTAACTGCTTGTTAGATAATTATTTGGAAAACGCTGCTTCTTTAGACGAAGACGCAAAATGTGGATAAATCCTGTAAGAGAAAGCAATAGAAAATGGCCAGAGATGCACTGTTAAAATGACTCTTTCCTTGAAGAGAGGGAAATAACCATTTACCTTCCACTGACCTAGGAGGGAAGCTGATATGAAGTTGCAGGTTGAAACCACAGCCATTATTCTGAGAAACCAGTTAAGAAGGGGAGAGGATTCATGATGCATTCTTTGACTCAGAGATTGTACTATCACATCATAAAGAAACCAAGCAGCCAGGCAGGAAAGTCATGTACGTAGTGAGATTAATGTAGTTACTAACGGGTTATGGGCTGTATGCAAAACTCATTGATGTTAAACATGGCTTGAAGTTGGAGGATGGGAGACCTCCTCAGAGGTGAGGAGGACATTTGCCAATGAAAGGGACAGAAAGGCAGTGCTATAGAATGAGCAGGTTAGACAGGAATGTGTAGCAAGGGTGGATTTAGGGTTATGAGGTGTTGAGGAGCTGACAAGTGTAATTTTAAGGAAAACAAGCAATCTGTGAGGTCTTTAGTGGACTTTATCAAAGTCTGAATCAGAATCAGTCCTCTGAATAATTACCTTGAAAATGGGGAAAAGACCTATGCTACAGGCAAGGCTGGTGGACACAATCATTCTCTCTATTTCTGTTAGCTCGTTTGCTTATATTAGTCACTTATAACAGAAATACAGTCAATTATAGCAGGATTTTTATTTATTTATTTATTTGTTTTGCAAATGTGTTTTTGCCTGTTAAACTTGAGAATTGTTTTTCCCCTAGATACATAACAACTTTCCCAAGGGCTAAAGTACAAATCCAAATTGGATGCGTGCTCTATACTCATCAAGAAATTTTGGCAAGGGGCCACCTGGGAGTTGTCTGTAGTTACTGGAGTTTCTGCATTTTAGATTTCGCATTAATGCTTTCTGGGCATATCTCATCTTTGGAAGTCTGCACTGCATGAGAAACCACATAATTTTGACAGAAATACCTTTTGCTTTCGTTCTCAGTGAGTAATCTGCAGACTTTCCCTGTCCCTTGTGTGACATCTCATAATATAATGATGATTTTCTTTGAATGCTTTTCCTTGAATTGTAGTTAACAACAAAAAAAAATCTAATTAAGAAAATAGTGTCATGGAGAAAATATTGACATATATTTGAAATTCCTAGTTTTATGTAAGATAATTTGACTATTTTTTTAAGATGAAATCATTTTAATTTCATAACTTCTATACAATCCAATAACATAATGCAGTTGTAGGATTCATGTATGGTGACTATTCCTTTTAATTAGTTGTATGCATCTATTTTTTTTGAGTTCACGAGATTATACCTCATTTTATACTGTGCTAAAATAGAATCTAACATCTGATGTCTGTAGACCATTGATTTCACTTGTAGCTCATTTATACTGGAAAGCGCTATGAACCCTATATAACAATAAACAATTGAGTACTATATTCAGAAGAGCTTCCCTATATTGTTAATAGCTGTTGACATTTGTTGTAGACCGTTTTTAAGAGAAAGAATGTAACCTAATAAATTGAGATAAACAAATGATTCAAAAGAAAATAACCAGCTTAGAAGCTATTGCGCTGGATGCCTCAGATTTAAAAGGCTTTAATACTTTATTAAAGACTGATATAACAGGGAAACAACAAGGCTGTTGGAAATCCAACCGGCTTTGTTCTTGGCAAAAATGTATTTGAAAGGCATGAGGTGCTCTCTCTGAAGATGTCCCTGTAAGTGCAGCAATCAGCATCCCCAGCAAACAAAGGTGCTCTGCTCTACTCTGAGAAGTACTTAAGGAAAAACAGCACCTGGAAGAATCAGTCCCTGCAAAAAATAGGTCCAGGTGAAAAACAAGTCTCTCACCCGAGACAACATATGTTTCATGGGCATGTTGATGACAACTGGAATCCAATTGTCTTTACAAAGGCTGTATGCTAAACAAAATAACAGTGTCATCCATAACATCATTACTGCTTTCTTCTGCAGCGCTTGGTTTTTGACATCTACTTCTTTTTGTTCAGTGGGGTTGCTGTGGCGTTACTATAGGGCAAAACAACCGGTTTAGGGAACATTATGAACTGCTGTTGGAATCTGATGTGCTGATAGTTTTATTTTATTGAAACCCAAATATAGCACCACTGTTGTTTATGTTGTTTCCATATCTGCTGTGAAGTTCCCAAGTCTAGCTTTTATTATTGTTATTTTTTAATATTGTCTCTCTGGTATTTAATTACTTAATTTGGACTAAACTGAACATTCACAGAGTTCATTCTACACTTATTTTATTGAATTTGGTTATTAAACAAATAACAGTCATTTTTTTCCTCAAGTCTAAGCAAAAATTGGGGAAGAAGTTGTGAAACACCTCCGAAAGTTTCCTCATTTGTGTCTTCATCCCAAAATTGCAGCAGACCGAACATCTTTTTGATAGAAACATGTTTCATGATAGAAACGTTTTTATTTTTTTGTTGCAGTGAGCAACTGTCAAAATGAAACATCAGATTATAGAAGAAAAACAGTGCTTTTATTTGTTGCTTTGTTTTTATGGTCTTTTTTTTTTTTTTTAGCAGAAGAAAACACTCATGAAGTTAGGACTACGTGTACATATACCTGCATAAATTAACTTGTTTAGTTTTGCGTGGAAATATTTTATAATAGCTTGTGGTCTGTAGCATTTGAGGAAGGGGTAGGAGTAGTATGAACCCCTAGTATTGGCATTTAGCATGGATAGTGGAATTTTTAGGTTGGATTTTCCTTTTCCACTGATGCTGCATGGAAGAGTTATTACAGAAATGCAGAGAAGATAAATAAGCTTTTTCATCTGATAGATTAAATGTGTTGTAGTCACAACAGCAATTTTATTTTGGCTTTCTATTAGAGTTAGAATTGAGAAAAAAGTCTCTTCCCTTCAATTCTTATTAAATGATATTTCTTAGGGCTTTATCTTAAAAAATACTAAAAAAAATTCACTTCAACATCGTGGACTTCATTAAAATTTAAACCTTTAAAAATGGTATTTGGATCACCTCAAAGTATTTAGTTTTCTAAATTTTATTTTTACAGCCTCAAGTGAAAGTTTTCCTTTTTCCTTTTCTTTCTTTCTCTTTATCTCTCTTTCTCTCTTTCTCTCTCTCTGAGATATTTTATTCTCTTAGCTTAGATTATATGTACAGCAAAGAAAGAAATTGCTGCTGATACTATCTAGTTGAGAAAACTCCGAATCTTCTCAAAAATATATTAATTCCTTATGTCTAACATGCACTTTATGCTGATGTGTTCAAATGGAGCTGATGAGGTTTAAAAACCACTTCCTTTTCTGGAAAAGTCTGTTTTTGTAGAAGAAATAAATTCTCCAGTTCCTCCAGTAATTTTCCTCCTCTTTGTGAATGACAAAGTAGTAGAAGACTGATCTAAGGTATGTGAAACCAAGGGTTGTCCCTTTTCTGCTCCTCAAAGCTTATTCAGTTCAAGCACTTATTGAGGCAGAGTGTCTGATGGTGCAGAAAGGAAGCTGAGCCAGGCCGATGGGTTGCTGTATTTAAAGAGGCACAAACCTTGCTCTTGCCCATATGGTCCCCCCTTTACTGGTACTGGTGGTTGCCTGACTCATTCGTGCACCTTTCAGATTACTAACCAGCAGCACAATTATTTTCCTTCGTTAGCCTGTCCACTGATTCAACAGTGAATTGGCTCACTAAGAGGGTGAGTGAGTGTCAGAGATAGCTGAAGGAAAAAAGGCAAAGATGTACGTGATGGGAGTTAGAGCTACTCTGTTGTTCTAGGAAGTCATGCTTGCCTGTGTATAGTGGTGATTAGAATGCTTTTTAGTTTCCAGCAGGTAAGACAAGCTTATTCAGATTCTATCTGTGCCTGTTTAAGACCAGTGTCACAAGGTTGTTGGCTGCTTTCTGGTATGTATGTTCTTGCTCTCTCACTCATTTTTATTTAGAAAACACATTCTAGATCAGGAAAGATTTTTTTCATCTTTCCTCCCACAGGAAAATTTCTAGAAAAAGTTCTGAAATCTGTACTTTCTGATGGGGGATGAGGGAAAGGCCCAGTTGGAAAATTCTCAGAGTTGCTGTTGGTTAGATCGCCATTCATTTTCGGCTCAATCCTGATGTACTTTGCATCTCACATAGAACAATCGTCTCAAGATATGAGATAGGATATACTGTGTTAGGAAACAAAGGTGTTGGACAGTCATCTTATTCTTAAGAAGCAATTGGAGACTAATGATTGTGAAAAGTCGTGTAGTTGACAGTGGTTAAATGATGATTGCTTGTGTGCTGCAGGACATGGTAATTGTAGGAGACAAATAGAAAAAGCACGGTTTCAAATCTCACATACATATAGCCTACATAAAATATTTATCACACAGATCTTTTCAAGTTTGCCATACTTGTAACAGAGATTTGTAATGCTTTTTATTTTTTCCCTTTAATATATATATATATAGAAAGAGAGAATTATAGCTGGTTTGTTTTTTATTGCGGTGTGATCTTGTTTCCTCCGGAGACCATGAACAGTTACATATCATTGCACGTGGGAATTGTTTTCACAAACCTACTGCTTAGTTTTGATATACAATATAGCATTTTACCTAAATCCAGGAGTTGCTAATACTTCTTACGTGACAACTAAGAACCATGTCAGTAGTTTATAACCACATCTGTGAATCACTGGACCACAGCTGTAGCTTGCAATATCACTTTTCAGTGATTAACACATCCTATAGCTTGTTTTTCCATTGCATCTTACGAAATCTGTGGATTGCTGTAGAAATTATTACATGTTGAGACACCACATACTATATTTGTGTATTACAGGAAGTGTAAAGAATATCTGCTACTAGACATTTGCTGTGTCTCAGCATTCTGAATGCGAGCCTCACTTCTTCACCAGTGCACTATGCCAAGGGATTCTATCACATTAAATTTGATAAATAAACAGCATTTGACAGTGAAAGATCTTAAAATGCCTATTTCACATAGAAAAAAAAAATGACTACAGGCCTATTTTATGCACCAAATGACAAACTATGATGATTAATAAACCTATTGAAATGAATAATTGCCCTACGTACTGTACCGGTTTATGCTGGACAGTAGCTATGCATGCAGCAGCTGGAAAACCTCTTCTACAGAGATGTGAAAGATTGGTAAAAATAACAAGTAGCAGCTGAGCAGGGCCAAGATAAGAATAAGCCTACAGCATATTTTAAGTGACCTCAGTGGAGCTGAGAGAATGTTATTGTCATCTGAAGGTTTGACAAACCCTTTTCCCCAACTTTATTTCCAAGTCTTTCTTGATTTACTGTAGAATGTCATGTTCTAAAGATCTAAATTTATCCTAGTGAAACATATCCATGCAAATTTTCTTTGTTCTGAGATCTTAAGTAACAGATCCCTATTTTTCCTTTATTAAGAAGGAATTAGTGTGGCTAGCATAGGCATAAGAGAATTGGAGTTTAAGTGATAAACGTTTTCATTTCTGTTTTACTTTTCATTTCCTGAGCACTGTGGTGGGAAATATTCACTCACTGTATATAGGCAATTGTCACATGGCAGGTGTCATAGCAAATAGGTCTGTGTTTAACCAGGTTTGGCAAGATTTATTTTCAACTCTAGCATAGAAAAAGGCAGGCAGGTGTTTATGAGTCTTTCTTTTCATTTCTGTGTTGCAACATCCTCAGCTACAATTTGATCTACGTAATACATTTTATGGAATGATTATGCATCTTTTAAAAGGTTCTTTGGTATTTTTGTTGGTTCTTTGTCAGTTTTGCTGTTTTTCGTTTACAAATGTAATCTGTCGAAGATCAGCTGAATCGTTGGTTACTGTTGATTTTCTCATTTGGCAACAGTAGAGACATTGTAATTATTAAATAAATACACGTGGTTGAAAGATCCAGAAATATATTGCCTTTCCATCTCTGTAGTTCTAAGGTTAAAATAATTTTAGAATAAAGCAGGTCTCATTGGTTTTGATTTCCATTATATTAAGAACATTGTATGTACATTACAATATTTGTCTCAGAATATTTAGTGAAAAACTTGTAATTTGGCCAAATTCTTCAAGCAGACTTCTACGGGGACACAAACAACAAAACCATTTCCCTTAAATTGACATTGTACCTGTATAAAAGAAGGACAAGGAAGCTCACAGGTCAAGTTAAAGGCTTGCCTATNCTCAACAGTTAAAATAGAATTGGGTATTGAGAAAGAAGGAAAGACAAGTATAAGATCAACACTTTTATTTCACAGTCTTTTCTTTACTCCTTCATCACTTTGCTGAACTTTAACAGAATTTACTAGCACTTGAACTTATAGAGAAATGTTGTTGGACAAAGTTTCTAGCCTTTCCTCTATCACTTTGAAATTGCTACTGTTTCACTTTGTATATTGCATGCTAGTGGATTGTTTTAATAATTAATTGATTTTTGTGTTATCTGAGTTAGAGTGAGAATGAGTTTATAACCGTGTCACTCAGCTTGGAATCCGTGCCAAAGTTAATAGTTTTATTTTATAGAATAACAGAAGCATAGTGGTAAGATCTGAGTCTCTGAACTGTGTAAAAGGAACATATAAATCTTTTGAAATGTATGTCTGTTATTAGCTACTAATGGAACCAATGTTTCCTTAGGGCTTAATTCAAAATCTATTGAAATTGATGTAAGGATTTCCAGGTTTAGGTTAAGGTCACAATCATACGCTTCTGATAAGGAACTGCAAAATCACTCTATTTTCATCTTGGCTTCACTTGTACAAAGTGAAAATATTATTAGTGCCTTTAATACCTCTAAAAATACCTTTAAAATGCAACTTCCTGAGAAGGGCTGCAAAACCCAATGCAAATTGTAAAAGAATAAAAGTAAATGGCCAGTAAGTCTATGATGCCCTCACAGAATATTATCCCTATCTTTCAGAAGAATGTCTTCCTTTTTTTGGTGGCCTTTTGGCAACAATAAAGACAACTAGAAAATAATCTTCAGATAACATATTTCCCTGAGGCAATACAGAATACTATCTGCAGAAAGAAATGAAATAACTTCCTTAAAAAGTTTTGTTTCAAGAACTCATTTTTACAACTTATATATAACTCATTATTGTGTGGGCCAGCACGCATAATAGACTGCAAACAACATAGGCTGTTTCGATCGACTAGATGCTGCTGCCATTTCAGGCTTCCAGGGAATGATAAGATAGTAATACAAAATTTTACCCAAGCTTTTCCTGTAGATCTGTGAATATGCTGAAAATGCACATTTTTATTCAGAGGCAGAACTGTTGCTTTTCTGCAGTCTAAGGTTCTCACATTTTCTCTTTGTCTAGTTTTGCTTTTTCATTTTAGCAAATTTTAGTGTGAGGCAAGGGGCAGAGAAATCTGTCTTTTTTTGATGCATGTAGAATGTACCCTGTCCATGCTTATGCTGTTATTCTGTCCCTTCTGAAGAAAACACTTACCGCAGAATTTTCCATTTCTGATCCAGTGAGTGGAAAATTGTGTTGAAACCTATGTTGTAGGATCATGAGAGGCACAATACAAAGGATAACCTAATAAAGATTTATATGAGAGTGTACAGCTTGTGAGGGCTTCTCTCTCGGTGTTACTTGCTGTGCGTGCCTTACACCACACTGGGGAATCTCTCTCTCATTTCATATTAGGTTGTGTTCTGTGCTTAAGTAGAAAATGTGTTATTTCAGTGGACGCTTGTAGAAGTTAATAGCAGTTTTCAGGGACGTGAAGTTTTTTCCTAGTCTTGCTAAAGTATTTTTTTTGTTTTGTTTTGTTTTCTGAAGTGCATCTAAAATAGCACACAGGGGGATTTTATGTTTACTGTTTTACAGGGAATATTTTGCTGAGATTCAGTGTGGCATAATCTGAATTGTATGTAGTATGCAAATTCTCCTGCACGTGGGCTCTCAGGATAAAGGAAGTTCTTCTGATCTGATGATCTTCCCTGGTCAGACAACATCAGTGACAGCATCTCTGCTTCCCCTTTTGGTTTGTTTGTTTATTTAACAGTGATTCCAGCTTAATTCTTGATTCTAACCTGATTTAATTAATAAAAATAATTGAAGTACAATATTTATGAAACTTGACAGACGTAGATGACCTGTTCTGTTGCATAAGAGCATGTTTATTGTTTATATGTGAGTTTTCAGAGTTAGAAATTACCCTCTGATATCAGTTGATAATCTGACATTGATTTCTTGTTCTTTCTTGAACTTTGTTGCAGCTATATTTAATTTTTATATGGAGATGGAATTGATGGAAAAATATCACCTTACATTGGGTCAGGCCTAGAGAGGAAAAAAAAATAACTTGACTTCTTGTGTCATATAATATTCCTGTTATTTTGATGATGGTGGCCTCAGAAAAGACAGATGAATTGTCAGTCCACAGGGTTTTTTTCAAGGAGTGAGATACTTCTTGATGTGAATTAGAGTAGAAAAATGATGCAAAGTTATTGAAAAAAAGTAATAAACTAACATTAACAAAGTGTCTGTGAAGGATCAGAGATAAGTGTTCATAGGTATCAGAATGCTAACAGTATAATTAAAACTGCAAATGTCGGTTTTGTGACATTGTTTTCTTTTTATTAAACTCAAATGTAAATAATGTAATTAGTGGGAAGAAAGCGTGGGAGGGAGTTAGCTGTTCAGCCTGTAAGTTGAAACTTTTCAAGGTTGTGCCCAGGTATTCACATTTAGAGTGCAACAGATACAGAATGCAGCCCAGCAAAAATCAATAACCTCGATAGGTCACGTTGCACAGAGTTATGTGAATGCCAGTTAAGTAAATAAATAGACATAATGAGATGTTGTCAAGGTGAGATCTTAAAAGGAAATAAAAATGACTGAGAATAGAGAATGTAGGTTATAGGAAAAAATCAAAAGTTCAGTCAGAAAGACAGTCAGAGTGATTAGTAATCAAGGCACATTTGGATAATAAACATAGGAAAGGTCTACAAATCTGCAACGAAATCCAGGCTGTTCCAAAAGATGACTTCAGAAGTTAATTTATGCAGGTGATTTGTTCTTTGGTTTAAAATGACACAAAGTACTAAAGGTTATTTACAAGATGGCTGTGGCGTAGGTTGGCACTGTGGAGAATGATAAGCAAAAAGAAGGATATTTCACTCTGGTGAAAACGAATATCATGGTAACGTACAAGATGTACAGTTTAATATGCTCCTGTAATGTTTCTGAAGGAAGTGGAAAAGAAGGAACACTGGAACCTTGAATACCTCTGCTTTTCCACCCTGCTACTGACATCTAGAGACGTCACTGGCATACGGGAGATACCGTCTCCCACGACTGCAGCTTAGCCAGAGATATGCTAAGTTCTGCGCTGCCTGAACACCTGTCAGATGGAAAATATCTTCTCTGAGCCTGCCCCTCCTTGGCTGTCTTTGTATTACTTTGAATTTTTCTGGAGAGTCATAATCCTTCCCTTAGTTTTAATAGTTCTACCTTCTGAATGCAGTTCCACCAGTTAGTAGTATAAAATCAAGCCAGCCTGAAAGAGAACTTAGGATTTTCCTGATTTTTTTTTTTTCTTTCTTCCTTTCTGGTTGGTTCAGCTCACATCTTTCGTTCCTCTTACTCTTCAGTGGAGACTTCATTTCTTGATGGTGTGATTCAGTAGGCATTCAGGCTCAGTACCGCTGGCAAATGCAATTCTGACCAGTCACATCTTTCTCTTTCCTCTGTAGATGCCTTTTTTTGCACGTCTTCTTCCAGTGACCCACCTGTGAGTTAGGAGAGGTTATGCAGGAAAAGTTCAATGGAGAAGCCTTTCGAAGGAAATCCCACCAAAAAATTTAACGTGTCAAACAACTCCCTACATTTACTGAGCTAAATCTTGTCATTCAAAAGCAGAACGAAAAGAAATAGAATCTGGCATTTTTTCAATACCTGAACATCTTACAGAACAGTGTTTGGGAACCTTCACTTTGCCATCCAGTTACTTGTTAATTTTCTTCCTAAGATATTTTGCTGCTTTTTAAGTGTAGTATTTTTAGTTAATCTCTGGATATATTTACAGTATGTACTCTCAAGATCAGTTTCTGTAATATAAATATAGGTTGTCAAAGAATGCTGTCTTTTTGATACTATAACAAAAGTAATGCCTCTTTTACTCTTTAAAATTGCATAAATTTTATCCAAATGCTGTAAAGAAAGCCCATGGAAAATACTTGATTTTGAGACCGTATCAAACAAACTCTTGCAATGCCACTGTCTTATATGTAATAGCTTATCTTTGCACTGTAAAGGAAGTGTACTTTTTATCTTTCAGTCTATCTATCTTATCTTCCTTTGACTATTGAGTCTCAGAGTTCCTGCCAGAATATCTAGGAGAATGTTTTTCACTTCTGAGCATTCATCTCAAGTAATGGAAAGTATTATGTTCTTATGTTGTATGGGAAATTTGTCTCACAGCAAGGCTGGAGAGACTTGGAAAGTTGCATCTGAGTGATCCAAAACTAGCACTGAAATGCTATTTCAACTCTCCAGGAAGATGAAAGAGCCTTTTACTTTCTTGCTACTATTATAATTTCAGAGTGACAAGTGATAAAAGCAGCATTGGACTGAGTGCCTCCCACAGTTTTTAACAGCATTTCTGAACCATATGTAATGCTTTCCTTATTGATAGCAGTACAGAAGGTAAGTTGTTCATCTAAAAAATGGAATTTTGGAGGTTATGGTTCCCTGTGCGACTTAATGTGCACAAAGAAACGAGCAATTAGCTGTACAGACATCAATAACATGCATAGGTCCCTTTGTTCATAGCTACTTGAATGCCAGTTAGTTTGAAGAGATAAGCAGAGATAATGATAAACGGTTAGTCCAGGTGTTTGGAAGGCAGGTAATGATGACAAAAGAGAAAGGAAATGAGCTAAAGCATGCGGGAGAATAAAAGAATTATAAAAACTTCTGACACTCACCAGCTGACTTTGAAGTACATTTTGAAGAAGACAGTAGCATGATGAATATATGGAACAAAGCCCACACAAGTTATAAAAGCACAAATTCACTTCTTCCTTGAAAGTATCTGAAATCAATTTTTGCCCCATTTTTTAGAGGTTTAGTAGACTCTTTGTTTTTCCTCTGAACTATTGTATACCATCTGCTACTGTTTGTCTTTTTGTTTATTAGACATACCGATAAAGCAGACCTTAATAACAGTTTCAGCCTTAAATAAAGGCTATAAAATAAAAGTGAAAATTGTGGTATACATTCTGTGAAACGAAACAGATTTTCTCAAACAGTTGGTAGGATAAATAAGCTACAGTGTTTTAGTGTTATTTTAAAATATTAGAAGTATTTATAGTATTTAAGATTCCAGCAGTGGAAAAATGAATTTAATAACAAATCTGAGAGTTCCTTCTTTTGACACACACAGTGTTTCTACCATGTCACTGTGTAGTGGCATGGCTTCTTAAAACCATTCCATAGATATTTGCCCCTGGAAGAGATGAAGCTGAGCTTGTCAGTATTGAAAGTTCTCACTTTTTCTTTCAGAAGAATGCTTCTACTAGTCACCATGCATTTTGCTTCTGTCTTCAGAGCAGTGGTGTTCACTGCGGGATCCCATAACATGTGCTAGCTACGAAGATTCCTTAGAGGATGCTAAGTACAGAACGCCCATTCCTGTACATGGGGGTTCTCCTCCTATGGCAGGCCAGAAATCATAGAACTGCCTAGAACAAGACAATTGACAGAAAACACAGACTGCAGGGATGTGTCTTTAACTTACTCAAGTCTGTGTGTTGCAGAACAGCTCAGCCATCCAGAAAGGACGTTAGAATCTGTTGTGCAGACAAAACTAGGAAGCACCTGCTTGTCATTCTGGAGCAGAATCATTTTCTTTCCTTTGTGGTTACTTGTAAGCATCCCACTATAGGGAGTGTTAAATCAGGATTTAATGCTGATTAAAAAACTACAGTAAATGATTTAAGAAGGGTAAAAGGAAAAGAGAACCACACTGATATTTCTTTTTCATTGATGTCCTGTAGTTTCATATCGGAATAAGAATTTAAGTTAGAATGTAATCCCTTCCCCATAAGATAGATTTAGCAGTTCTGTAGGTATACTTTGATTAAAAATCAGCTAAATCTGGAATTTGGCTGAATAATTTGATAGAACATTATAAAAGTCATGCAACCTCCCAGTTAATACAATTCATATGTATTTATTAATGTCTGATATAATTATTCATCCAATTTCCATCCATCCATCTTGTTTGTGTTCAGGGGTGGAACCTCAATTATTTCTTTTTATAAAAGGTTTTTAACACACTATTTAAAACACGTTGAAATGGGAAACATTAATGTTATTCGCATAGAAATGGACAGCAGGAGGTGAGGAGAGGAACACTGGCAAATTTCAAAAGATTTTGAAGTGCAGGTCAAACAGACACTTAGCATGTGATGTCTATATTTAACAGCACTTAGTGTTGGGCAAACATTGGGTGTTTCAACAGTTAGACTTTATCTATGAAGCTCCCTGCTTGTAATGGGAAATTGGAAAATTCAAGTGCCTGCAGTACTAACTCCCCAAAAACTTGCATTTTAAAATGAATGGGTGCCGTTCCCACTCCTGCAAGGGTGCTCAAGACCTCCCCGCACCAGGCCTAAGTTTTGAAGGTTTTGTACCTTTCCACACACATTCCCTGTTGGATGCAATTAGTGTTATCATTGGTCAGCCTCCTTAAATAAAATGTGTGAGTTTATTTGAAGGATACCACAATATTGTGTCTATTCTTTTTAGCAAACTGATTTTCATTGCCTTGCTATCTGCTATGCCCAAGTGAAACAAGAGCTCAATGATGTACGCTTGAGGTGGTTCTCCAGGGGTCAGACCACAAAGTTGCTCTCAGAATATCCTAATTAGTTGCAATATAAATGGTGAAAGCTTTTTCCCATTGAAGATGAGCAGAAACCTCCAGTGGTTCAGAAAGATTTCACAGGGTCATAAGCAATATTAGAAATCAGGCCTGGCTGAATAAATAAACATCCTGTTAAATCAGGAATGGTTCCCAAACAGGAGCTTTTTGTAGATCTGAGAGATACCAGAACAGCAGTTCCCTATTATCCACCCCACCTCAGTGCCCAGAATCACACTCCCAGCATTCAAATATGGGTAAGGAACATGTAAGAAAGCCCACCCACCACATGTCTAGTGGGAGGTATCTCTGCCCATGGCAGGAGGGCTGGACCTAGAGATCTTTAAGGTCCCTTCCAACCCAAGCCATTATATGATTCTATGGTATGACTTTCTCAAACTGTTGCCATAACACAGTTAATGACTATAATAACTAATAACCCTGTTATGATCTTACTAAATAATAATCAAAATTCCTAATATCTGCCTAGGCTGATTAAGGTAATTATGATGCTTCCTAGTATGGCAGTACCTCAAATTATCATTGCTGCGTACTTCTATTGCTAAGAATAAACCAGGAATTTTTGCAGTCAGGAACCACTAAGCTGGATACAAATTTTCAGACGTGCATGTGCACTCATCTGTTATTTCTATAAGTGACCAGCACGGAATGGCCGTTCACTACATGCCGTTTCCTGGTTCACACAGCTGCATGTAGAACTTACGACGGTCCCCTCCTCGCCGGGGGCTCGTGGAGCGGGCATCGGGGCCTCCCGAGGCTCTGCAACGCATGCTCAACACCTCACGCTGCCGCTTAGCTGCGGAGGATAAGAGGCTGGTGTTTGTGGTGGGTACCACGTTTGTTGGGGTGTTCTAGTTGTACGTGTAGCGCATATGAAGGGGTTAAGATCTCAGTAGTGCATAGCTGATTGGGTTCTGGTTTTGCTTAACGCTGAGAAAGTTTATCATGGTACCACAGAAGTGCTAATGTTTTCACCTATGATTCAATTACAAAAGGCAGTGCCGGTTTTGCCCATAGCGCTGCAGGCATTGTGAGTTGAGCTCTGTTTCTCTCACAACAAGGAGAAGCAGGTGGGAACCCAACGATGTGTGGTGCCTCACGGGGTTCCATCTGCATGTGAAACTCCCTGAGGGTGGAGGGGCCCGTAGCAGGCTGAGGGGCTCATGTCAGTGCGTCACCGCAGGGTGGGGTCCCACCGTGTTGTCTGCAGCTCTCTGCTCTGACCCTCAGAAATTTGCTTGGTAAAAATGTAGTGGGCACTTAATCTCTTCTGAAGCCAGATATCTCTTCATTACTTACCTTCTCTTTATCCATCTAGCTTAGAGCATTTGTTTCTACTTGTTTTTAAAATACAAAGTAGGACAGCTTCACTAAAAGACCTTTTTATTACATTTTTAAAATGAATTGTGGAGATGTTGTTTCCTAATGAGGACCATAAGGGAGGAGTTTTCAGTTAGAACCAAAACAGCCACACCATAGGTTTCTAGGCTTATTATATTCACCTGGATGCCACCTGAGGCAAGAGAAGTAATGATGCCCTATAACCAGTCATGTCCCTGGCAAGTGGCAAAGATTCCTATTCAGGTCTGTAACTTTTGAAAAGTGGGTATCAAATTCCTGTTGTTTCTCTTGTGTTTTTTTTTTCCATTTTTTTTTTTTTTAATGCATTCTGTGCCTTACTAGTTTCCAAAATTTCAGTTATGTTTGAGTTTTCAAAAGTGCATGTATGCAAAATGCAGTGAGCCATAAGAAGGATCACCTTCAAATTCCAAGGCTCAGCTGAGCCCCAGCTGGACTGTCACCACCAGGCCTTGAACATCATTTTCTTTCATCAATATTTGTCATATTTGGTGTCTAAATGGCTTATACATTCTCCTAGAGGTCAGGGTTTTTATTATTTAAGCTCTAGAACCCTCACCCTGTCAAATACACATATGTATTGATAAATGGAAATATAAACACAGCAGTATTTCAAATGTAGCAGAGTGAAAAGTGGATTTCTTAGTTCATTAGAATTTTTCTTTAAACTGTGAGAGCTGGAGAATCACAACAACACCCTTTTTAAATGATTGACAGGTAAGCTTAAAGCATGTTTCTGATCAGTCACCAAAGACTTGATTTCTGTTTGCTCTTTTATAAATCTGTAAATATTTTGAAAAGGCAGTTGAAAAGGAACAATCAAAATGCTGTCGACTGGATTTGGCTGAACTGTGTGACCGTTCCACTTGCCCAATTAATGCAAGTAAAGCAGGAAGTAAATGTCTCAGGAAAGTATTCTGTGTGGTTTGTGTCTATTTATTCACTGTATGTCAGTAGTACTTAACTAGAACACTAGAGACACATAAATGTGTGGAAATTAAGACTGATCAGATGTGATTTACATAAGAGTTAAATATTAATGAGTAAGTCATGAGTAATGACTTTTGTTAAATGATTTTGCCTAACTAACGCAGTCTTTTTGGTAAATCTACCTGCTTCTAGTTATGCTTCACTTTTCTGTAACTATGAAAAGTTATGGTAAGTGTTTTATCTTGGAACTGGGAGGCAAAAAACCTTAAATCTAGCTTTAGTCAATTGGAGAAGCACAGCAAGACCTATGAGAGAATAAGGTGATTTTCTATGTGTATTTCTCATTCACCTCAAATATTACCTAGGCCTTATCTGTTTAGTGTTTTTCTTCCTGACATGCTGTTGTGTGTATTTTGGGCAATGCAGTATTAACTTAAATAACACAGATCAGTTATGACAACTTTTTTGCAGTGTTCTTGCACTAAGTAACAGCAGTTGTGAGGCAGAAATAGTTTTGATTTCCTGAGGAAAAAGTAATAATGAGCCATAGTCTCACCATTAGGGTACAAAATGATGCTAATAAAAATGTAACAATTTGTGCTCACCTGAAATATTACTCTGTATCATAATCCAGCCTTACCAGTGCTGGTCACTCCATTTTTTTTTTTTCTATCAGATCTGTAAGAATAAATGGTGACTAACAGTACCGCCTGCATTGAACTATTTGTGATCATGTTCATGCTTACTGCAATGTGATTATTCCCTGTAGGGTCAGGTTTTCATTTACTATTTTATATTATCTAATTTCTGAGCAAAACTTGGTGCTTCTGTTCTGAAGGTTCAGGTTCAAGCTACTGCCCACGTATGCTTTCCTCTCTACAGAAGATGTGTACTATTGAGAAATAAATTATATTTCTCCATGTGGACTTCCTTTCCTAATCTGGAGGAGAGTTGGAGAGTCCTAAAAAAAAACAAGAGATGGATTATATCAGACTCTCCTGAAGTCTTAATGCTTACATAGTGGAGCCCATACTAGCAGACTGAAACAGATTCGTCTTTATTGCCTTTTTCAAAACGTTATGCTTTTTCCCTGATGTACAACTAGTTTCAAAACAACTTGTGCATGCAGGCCTAGAAGAAAAAGCCAGGATAATTCTATTGGTGAACCTTTCCCAGGTTAAGCTGTCTGTTGCTGTACTAGCTAAGATACCACCAAGTGCAGTTGCTAAGACAGCTTTTCAGATGCATGTCCTCTAGAGCATGAATGAACTGACTTCCATCTATCACCTGACATATTTGACTCTTAGATAGTTGCCAAATATTCTAAGTTAGTTAAATATACAACCATGTCCCAGAAATGAGATATTCTAGACTGGATGTAAGAAAGAAGAATTTTTACAGTAAGGGTGGTGAAGTGCTGGCACTGGTTGCCCAGAGAGGTGGTGGATGCCCTGTCCCTGGAGACCCTCAGGGTCAGGCTGGGCAGGGCTCTGAGCAACATGAACCAGCTGTGGATGTCCCTGTTCACTGCAACGGAGCTGGACTAGATGGCCTTTAAAGGTCCCTTCCACCTCAAGTGATTCTATGTTTCTATGAAATTTTGTAGTATAGCCATTCAACCTATGAATTAGGACACCTGATGATGCTTTAATTAACACGAAGTTCATGAGGCCTGAACTGATTAAAGTTATTTCAAAACATTTTCATCCCCTCAAGCTCTTAGAATTTGCAGTGAGCAGTTGCACTTTATTTTTGACTGCAATTAATTATGTGCAATTAATTGGGTCACAACACTGCATATTAGAAATAATGTTCATGAAGTCTAGTAAGATGTCAAGTGAGTTGCAGCATTTTTAATGTGTGTATATGGCAAAATGGAGTCTACCTGATCATGAGGGTTATCTTACTGCCTGGAACTTCTGATATATATTTAAATATTTTAGGTTTTACAGTAAAGTACATTTTAAAAACTTCTTGTCATACTTGTTGATCTTTAGGGTCCCTTCCGATCCAAACCATTCCATGATTCTATGCTGCCCTCAGTGCTGTATGTTGATCAGTGATGCGTGTTGCATTTGATATTTTCAAGTAATGCTGTTGCCTTTTCTTAGCAGGCATTGATTCCTTAATGTTAAATGTTATGTTAGCACAAGAAAAAACAAAATGTATTGTTAACAGTTATATTTAGAGCCTGTAGTAAATGAGAAGTTAAAGCTTGGCATGAAAGCATGTGTGCAGCCTTCAAGGTGCATTTGCTTAATCTAATATCTGAACAGATTTAGTTACTGTTAGCTAAAGTTTGTGTTAATCTATGCAAGAAAACACTGTTTCTTTTACAGAGCTGGAGTAAGCTGAGGAGGAAGAAAGTTCTTCTATCCCCATCATCAGTATTTGTATTTTTACTTAATAGCTATTACTGCTTATGATCATCTTATGATCCAGGCTTAGCACCTTTAAAATGAAATTTTGAAATTTTCTTTTTATTGTCATTTTAGTATAAAGCATGATTTTAAAAGTATATGTTAATGTTACGATTGTCACAGCTGCTTATCACTTCTGTGCTGTCAGAGAACATGTGGTATAGTACTGCTGTTGAAAATTCATTATCTGTAAGTATAAAATGTTGAGAAATTAATGAAGTTTACCTAGCAGTCTCCTTGGAACAGGTTTGCTTTTATTCTGCTTTTATTATGGTAAGGCCAACAGCCATCTTTTTATGAGTTGGAGTTAAATTATTGAGGAGATGAGAATTTACAGAAGCCTACAGGATGCAGTGTAGTGTACTCTCAGTTTAGATGATAAATGGCTGCCATGAATACATAGCTACAGTTTGAAATTTGGAGTGGTGCATGCAACTGGAGCAGAGGAGACCAGCTGGGAGAGGGTTAAGTTATGTTCTTGAGGTGACAGTCCTTCCTAAGAATAGGAAAACAAACTTCAGAGAGTTTCTGGAAGATACAAATTACTGTTGTGCAGACTAGGCCTGTGGTGCAGGACCCAGGCGGGTTGTGTGCTGGTTACAAAGACTGAATGGAGATTTAGTTTCAGCTTACAGTCTTAGGTGCATAATTGTATTTGATTGCAATTTTACTTGGTCCATTCCAGGTAGGACTCTGGGATGTCAGTTGTTACTTAGTGATTTATAGGTGCACATCGCTACTTACTTCCTTTTTCCAATCCAGAAGTGGAAGGATAAAGCAAAAGGTGTAGAAATTTGAAGAGGAAAGTACTGCTTACAGTGGCTGGTTGTCATAAAATCTGGCATAAATCTCTGATAGCTGGTCTGAACTGTATGTTTGAGAAGAGCCTTGCTATCTTAGTTTGCTGCAAGAACTCACTCAGGCTCTGGGATGGACTGTCTGGACAGCTGCTCTCTCTCTTTCATAGCTGTCCCAAAGCAGCGAACCAGACACTAGTATCTGTATAAGTAGTATACAGTTTAGTATCTGTAAGAGCGACCTTTGGGATCTTGTGACAATGAAAGTTGGTAGTGATACATGCATGCAAAGCCTTATGACAACAAATGTTCAGCACTTACTTACAAAGGATCTGAGCTGTAGCAGGGTACTTAGAAACATTCCAAGAAGAAATTCAAGAACAAAGTTTAAAACCCCTCTTGACTGAAGTCCCTTATTTATGTTGTATTTTTTTTTTTTCAGCTAGGAAAGGAAATTCTGTACGGTGATGCTGATAATTAGATGGTAGAATTCTGAGGAGAATGAACTTGTGAGCTGATAATTTATCCTTCACTAAACAGCCCTGCCACTGTCTGTCAATCACAAACCTGTACTTTGCTGTACATGTGGAAAATGCATGTTCCCTGAATTGTCCCCCATTGCCAGGCTGGGCAATGCCCGTCTGCTGATTTTGGAATTGGGTGCTCAGAGGAATTCCATTACTGATCTAGACAACTGAAACATTTTATTAGTGGTGGAAATAGAGTATAAATTTCACAGCTCAATGCTTGTAATGGCTGGAGATTTCAATCCCTCTTTGGGATAGAGAAAATAGAATTTAAGTATGGGATTCTAACTGATCTGAATCAGTAACTCCATTAAAGCTATATTTATTGTACAGCTACTGACAGTGATCAAGGTGTCATTTAGTAAATATAGTGGTGATGCTACAGTGAAGTCTGTGTCCATTTAAAGCTACTGAACAATTCATATTTCATTCTCTACAAACATTTTTACCTATTTTTACAAATCATACTTGTGGTAGATTAAGCTTCAAAGTAATAGTAGTTGTGTTAGCAGTTAAGTGATTGGTGAGATACTGACCTGCACCTTTTAGAAAAATGTAATCAAAGAAAAATGTACCTACTCTAAGGAGCTTTGCTAGTGTGTGGTATGTAAAATCTCAACTATTTTTAATTTGAAAACAAATCTACAATCTTCGCAAGAGTTAGAGATTTCATTTTTTTTGGTGTTTTCTTCTGAGTACTCTGGATGCTTCCATATAATCATAACAGAATTATGAAAGTTGACAGATAGAAATTAACACTGCCACCCCCTCTCACTCCCCTCCTGCGGAGATCACAACCAAAAAGCCATCACATTTGTTTGCTGAGTCTGTGAAATGTTAGACATTCATTAGAAAGCCACTGAGCAGCCTAATAGTGTGGAAAACAGACTGTTTACGTGTCAGAATTGAAATGTAAAATGTGAGATGTTTCACAGGGCTCTGTCTGTAATACTAAGGGGATGGGCTAACTTACTCTTTGGACATAACAACAAAT
>VXAV01000144.1:0-13804 GCA_013399715.1 Alectura lathami | reverse complement strand
AATCTATATTTGAACATGATGCATCAAAAATTCTTACAAGGTCACTATAAGAACAAGAATAATAAATTGCATAGATATATGTCAGGAACCTCTGCAATGAGATAGTGACATTCGATACACAGAGAATTTATTTCATAAACATCTGCTAAATTTCATAAGCTTGTGATTAGAGCAAGGGATGTGCAGCACTGCTTTGAGTTTTCTGAGTAAAGATCGGCATAACAAAACTACAGTCAAGTAAAGGGATACTCTTTAAGCATATGTGCAGACAACATTGTGAGCAGATTTCATTGATATTCACAGTCTTATCTGGGGGCTGATTTATAGTCTCAAACTGAAATTAAGCACAACTGTAAATGCTGATGTTTAACATGGAGTTAGTAGTAACAACCACATATCAACATGGTTCTGCAGCCATGTTGCTCGAACCTCCAGATACTGTTCAGTACTGGGCCTCACAATACAAAGATATACCAGTAGTTACCAGTGCTAGGCGAATAAATCCATCTAATTTCTAAAGCAAATGAGAGATTTTCTAAGCCTAATCTTCATTCAAAAATTTACTTACAGTTCCCTCTGAAAGAAACAATCATTTGGAACAAAAAGTAGCTGATGGTCTAAAATCCTTCCCATAAAAGGTAGTGCATGTCCTGAAAGGGTCTCTGGGAAGTGGACATGAGTTTTGAACATTTTTCGGTAGCCTTCTTGGAGTTTTTTGAAGAGTTCAATTTTCATTACCACTGCCTATCTTCACTTCTTTTAAACTCCACCAGATGACTGGAGAGCCTGGCAGCACAGAAAATTGAGTCTCAGCTGGGCTCTGAAGAACTGGCATAATCAGGCCATGAGCTCCTTGTTAAGAAAAGTTTTGAAATGACCCATATAGGAGATCCCATGTATTTGAAATGGAATCTCAGTATTTTTTTCTGGCAATTAAAAGTAAAATATATTAAAAGTTAAGTGACATTAAGAAAAAAGAAAAAGAAAAGTACAGTTTTGCAGAATGACAGTGATACATAAACAAAACATTTTTAATTTGGCAAGCTTAACCTTGGTTCCTTGCTTTTATACCCTCCTCTGCCACATACAAATATTTAATTGGGTTCCTGACCGTTCCACAGATAAATTCTTTATTGCAAAGCATTGCATACTGATTTTTTTTTTTTTTAGTAGCAAAGCATTTGGAAAGCTTATGTGCCACTACAGAAAGTTAAGGAGAACTTGATTGTGTTGGACACAATAAAAAACTCTGTTTAGTTCATACACTCTTTTATACAGGTTGCTATTACTTTGAAAAGCTTCTAGCATTCTGCAGACAATAAGAAGACCATAAAATCCCTTCCATCCTTAAAACCATTGATCTCAAACTTTCTTTATGAGAGCAGAAGAAATCTTTCAGAGCTGTACTTAATTTTTCCCAGCGGACAAAGATACTGTCATTTCAGACCTGTTAGTGGGCATTTTTCGAGAGAATGGGGAAAGCTGGAAGACAGTCAGCATGATTATCTTCATTTATCTTCCCAGCTTAAAAGAAATATGAGAAGATCCCACACTGGTCAGCAGTGTGGAAGGGGAATCACTACATCTGCTCTCCATAATGAATAGCCCCTAAAGATTTTTATATTTTCTATTAATGAGGACCACTAATATTTCTGGAATTACAGTTTAGCCTGAGGCTGAAGAAATCAGCAATAGTAACAGTGTAAACAAATTGTTTTAGATCTCAACTTGTATGAAAAGATTTACTTTCTGCTAAACTGCTGCACAGAATTTTGCAGGCTAATGTGACACAGAACGAAAGAATCATTCTATGTAGTTCTTACATATTCCATACCTAACAAAAACATTGAATCCACATCATAAAATTCCAGGGAATGCATGAATCATAGAATCATAGAATGGCTTGGTTCAGAAGTAACCTTAAAAATCATATAGCTCCAAACCCTCTGCCATGGGCAGTGTTACCACCCACTAGATCAGGCTCCCCAGGGCCCCATCCAACCTGGCCTTGATGCTTCCAGGGATGGGGCATCCACAGCTTCTCAGAGCAAGCTGTGCCAGTGCCTCACCACCCTGTGAGTAAAGAACATCCTCCTAATATCTGATATAAATGTCCTCTCTTTAATACCATTCCCCCTTTTCTTCTCAGTATCTGCCCATGTAAAAAGTCAATCTCTCTCCTAATTATAAGCTCCTTCAAGTACTGGGAGGCTGTAATGAGGCCTGCTCAGAGCTTTCTCTTCTCCAGACTGAACAAGCCCTGCTTCCTCAACTTTTCTTCATAGGAGAAGTGCTCCAGCCCTCTGAGCATCTTCATGGCTCTCCTCTGGACCCACTCCATCAGCTCAATGTCTTTCTTTTGCTGGGGGCACCAGGCCTGGATGCAGTACTGCAGGTGGTGTCTCACAAGGGCAGAGTAGGGTGGCACAGTAATTTGCCGCCCCCTGCTCGCTACCCGTCTGTTGATGCAGCCCAGGCTAGAGCTGGCCTTTCTGGCAGCAAGCGGAGACTGCTGAATCCAGTCAAGGTTTTTGTCCACCAGAACCCCTGAGACTTTCTCCACAGGGGTGCTGCCAATGTGTTCCAATCCCAGTTTGTACTCATATCTGGGATTGCCCCGACCCAAGTGCAGCACCTTGAACTTGGCCTTGTTGAACCTCATCAGGTCCACATGGTCCCACTTCTCAAGCCTATCCAGGTCCTTTTGGGGGATGCCATTGATAAAGATGTTAAAGGGCATTGTCCCTAAGATGGACCCATGGGGGACACTGCTTGTTACTAGCCTCTGCTTGTACATAGAGGCACTGACCATAACCCTCTGCCTGCAACCATCCAACCAATTCCTTATCTGCTGAATAGTCCACTCTTCAAATCCATTTGTCTCCAATATAGAGATAATGATGTGGTGTACGACCATGTCAAAGGCCTTGCAGATATCCAGGTAGATGACATCCATTGCCATTCCTTTCTCCAGCAATGCCGTTATAGTGAAAGTCTATATTTTTTTGTGTCATAAGAATCTATTTTTGGTCAGTTACGTTGATTTACAGATGCATTCAGGCAAAAGGCTGACATATTTCTGCATATGTTCTGATGCAGAACTAGAAGACTATTTAAAGTTGATTCTTCCAATTTCTAATGTTTGTGGTTCTTGGTAGCTCAAGCATAGCTTAATTCACTCCAGTGGAGTTGCACCTTCTTATGCAAGCAATGAATTACTTGCATCAGCTGTAAGATCAGTTGTAATGCATTGGCATCTTATAACTGAAAGATTTGTTGGCTAAACCACAGAATCACAGCATTGTAGGTGTTGGAAGGGACCTCAGGAGACCATCTAGTCCAACACCCCTGCAAAAGCAGGTTCTCTACAGCTGGTCACGCAGGAAGGAATCCAGGTGGGTCTTGAATAAATGTTTATGTTGGATAAAATTAAATGCAAAGGATGTCTGTGACTCAATTTTATCAAATGTGGCAAACTCTCAATTAGTTTTATGTGAAGTAAATAACTATTCATTATCTATTTTTGTAAATATGTTCATTTTCATTGAGAATTGCTGAGAATGAAGTGTTAAATACTAGACAGAAATTCTGTAGCCTATCACACTTACAAAATAGTAGAATCTAGTAGAAGCCGGTCTTAAACTCCATGAATCTCTGACTCCAGTATGTTATTTCATGTCAAGTACATATAAAGTTATGATTACATTTGATTTATAATTAATAGTTGGGGCTTTTAACTTTCAGGATGTTTGAAACCTGGCTGAATCATAAGATCCCTTGGGAAGCCCAACTTCACACCATTTTGTTTTGTTTTTTAAATAAAAAATGAAAAAAAAAAAAAAAAAGGAAAAAGTCTGGTTCCACATGGCTGCTTGTGGCAAAAACTGTCTAGTTTGTATTAATGAGGTTGTAATAAAAGTGAACACTTCTCAGAAAAGCAAGATTTCGAATTTGCTGTGAAACATATCCATTTACATGCATGAAATTGATGAGTCCTTAACACTTTTTTGCAACATTAAATTTTTTTCAGACTTGGTTGAAACTAGCTGGCAGGCTAGCAGGCAAGAGGGGAGACTGAGAAATCAGTAGAAAAAACATTCTGACCAATGATAGTTCTCTGATATAATTTTACACAATCATTCTTAGTTTTCAAAGACTCATAATTTTTCAAATGCAAGGATTTATAATATTACCAATATCATGGCAGATAATTATAAGCATAAACATTTGATGGCAAATAAGCAGCAGCTTAGCAGCCAGCCCGGCCAGAACAGGAACAGCAGATCTCAAGGTATAGGGGAGTTTCGAGGGTTTCCCTTGCCAGGAGAAACAGGAGGAGAGTGGTGACACCAGACAGCAACTGGCAGTTCTCCTCAGACAGGCTGAGGAGACCTGGGAGTTGCCAGGGCAACAGAGGCCCCACACTCACCTTTAAATAGCCCGAGGGAGGGCAGCCACTCTAGCAAAGGGTGGACAAATAGTGCGCAGGCATCGTCTGCGGTGTGCTGTAGCAGTCATCAGGGTAGATCATGGGACAGGGCACTGAAGTTCTACCAGCTCCAGAAGCAAGAGGCACAGGCTGCAACTGACTTTCAAGGCATTATGATGTGCATGAGACACCGAGCAAAGTGTGCAGCTCTGGCAGGGGGCTATGCACCATCCACACCAGGGATGATCAATGCCTCCACCCAGATGGAGTTGCTGAAGGGAGAAGCATCTGTGTGGACCCCACATCTGTGGCAAATGCCTAAATCATTCTCCTAATAGAGAGGTGGGTGGCAAGCTGTCCCGGTCCGGAATCCTGTCTGCCAGAACCGAAGCTGGGGGCAGTTTCTTTTTCGATCCCAAGAGACGAAATTAAGACACAAACGAGGTCAAATGCCGTGCAATCAAACTTAGATTTATTATCCAAAATATCGAGAGAGAGAGAATTGATAGGACAGGAGGAAAAGGAAAAGTGAGAATTAAGCAAATACTCGAGACAGGGTCGCAAGAATAGTCACCACCTAGGAGGTCCGATGGGAGCCCATTGATGGTGCAGGCATCCAGGAGTTGTTGTCACGAATCAGCGTCCCTCAACACAGCATCGCAGCGTGGTACAGTCCAGTCCCATCCACACTTGTTCCATCCCCCAAAAGCAAGTTGTTCACAGTCCTTTTATGTGACTCTGCTGCTAGGGTCCCATGACAGCGACATGTCACCCTCTGTTGTCTCCTGTGGTTCTTGTGGAGAAACCTCACGCATGCTCGGTCCCACTCCAGGGATCTCCAGGTGGTAGTCCTGAGGCCACGAGCTGCCGTGTTGTCCCATAAGGAGACGTGGCTGTCATCTGACCCAGCTTGTGGTCACTCTCTGTCTGCTTGACCCACAGTTTCCTTTCTTCTTCAACAATAACAGGATGTGTGTCGAGAAGCAGTCTTTTATCTTTCTGAGTGATCTTGCTCAGCATAACGTTCCATATCTTTCTGAGCAATTTCTTGAGACATAACGTTTACAATTTTTTCAGAATCTTACACAGGCTTGCCTGCAAAAGGTGTGCCCAGTAGGAGGACATCCTGCAGCAGGTAGCTGAACTGCAGGAGACGGTCAAGAGGCTGTGGACTATCAGGGAGGCAGAAATGGAGACTGATGACTGGACTGAAAAGCAATCTGCACCACATTCACAGCCTGTGGCCAAACAGCCCCCAATTCCCCCACCAACACATCCAGATGGAGGGAAAACCTGCAGGGGTGAGAAATGGCAAATTGCCAGGAAAAGAAAAATCAGGGAAGAAACAACCTCTAAGCCTATCTCTAAGCCTGAGGTACCTCTGCACAACCACCAGTTCACTGAGCTGCTGATGGAGAAGGAAAAACAACCTGCATCAGGTACGTCCTCAGGTAAGAGCAAGGCAGCCAGACCAACTCCCTATTGTGTAACAACTACATCAAACAAGAAAAAGTGAAGGGTCACAGTGCTGGGTGACTCTTCTGAGAGGAACAGAGGAACACATCTGTCATCCTGACCTGCTATCTAGGGAGGTCTGCTGCCTACCAGGGGCCCGCATCAAGGATGTAACTGAGAGGTTGCCTGGCCTTGTACATCCCAGTGATTGCTGCCCCTTGCTGCTGTTTCATGTGGGCAGTACTGACACAGCAGTGACCCATATGAAGAATATCACGAGGGACTACCAGGCACTGACAGCAGCAGTAGAGGACTCAGGAGCACAGGTAATCTTCTCATCAGTCCTCCTGGTTAGAGGGAAGAGGTACACAAAGTCTAGTCAAATTGAGATAATCAATGAATGGTCAGGGGACTGATGCCATGGGCAGGACTTTGGCTATCTAAGCCATGGGACTTAGTTTGAGAAATCTGGTCTGCTGGGGACTGATGGGGTCCATCTCTGAGAGAAGGGGAAAAGCATCTTGGGCCAAAAGCTCTCCAATCTAGTCAGGAGGTCTTTAAACTAGAGTTGCTGGGGGAGGGAATCCTCAATCCAACCCACTTCAAGGCTATTGATGGTAATGGGTGACCTAGGCCTGGAACAGGATCACGGGCTGGGAAGAGAGCATATGAAGTGCAGGACAAGGGAACTCCAGCTGATAAAGCAGTCTCAGTGGGGGCCCCACTCACACATCTGTACACCAATGCACAGAATATGGGGAACAAGCAGGATGAGTTATAGATATGTGCAGGTCTACAGGGCTATAATGACATTGGTAGCACTAAGATGTGGTGGGATGGCTGTCATGAACAGAATGTAGGAACAGATGGTTATAAACTCTTTAGGAAAGACAGGCAGGGGAGAAGGGGAGAGAGTGTTGCCCTCTAGGTCACTGACCTTGGACATAGTCATGGACATAGTCCATGGAGCTCCACCTCGGGATGGATGAATAGCTGCCAGAGTGCTTATAGGTCAGTGTTAGGCAAGGCAGGGGAAGGGGACCTCAAAATGGGGGTCTGCTACAGGCCATCTGATCAGGATGACGGAGTGAATAAGGCCATCTACAGATGGACAGGAGCACCTTCACATTCACAAGCCACAGTCCTCATGGGGGGACATCAATCACCCTAAAATCTGTTGGGAGGACAACACAGCAGGGCACAAGCAATCAGGGAGGTTCCTGGATTGCATTGATGACAACTTGCTCTTTCAAGTGGTAGAGGAACCCACAAGGAAAGGTGCTATGCTGGACCTTGTCCTCACCAACAAGGAGGGGCTGGTGAGTAATGTGAATCTCAAGGGTAACCTTGGCTGCAGTGATTATGAAATGGAAGAGCTCAGGATCCTTAGGGAGTCAAAGAGGGTGTGGAGCAATCTTGCTACTCTGAACATTAAGAGTGGACTTTGACCTCTTCAGGGATTTACTTAGCAGAGTGTTATGGAAAAAAGCTCTCGAGGGAAGACAGGCCCAGGAGAGATGGTCAATATTCAAGGACCATCTCATTCAAGCCCAAGGAGTAATGTGTCCCAAGAAAGAGGAAGGCAGGCAAGAATACCAGGAGGCCTCTGTGGATGAACAAAGAGCTCCTGGTCTTACTTCAGTGTAAAAAGAAAGTCTATAGGGAATGGAAGTGAGGACAGGCTAGGTGGGTGGAATTCAGAGAGGCTGTTAAGGCAGCCAGGGATCAAGTTAGGAAAGCCAAAGTCCAGACAGAATTAAGTCTAGCCAGGGACATAAAGGGGAATAAGAAGAATTTCTACAGGTACATCAGTGATAAAATGAAGGCAAGGGAAGGTGTAGGTCCTCTGCGGAAAGAGACTTGAGACCTGGTCTTGTGCGATATGGAGAAAGCTGAGGTGCTCAATGACTTCTTTGCCTCAGTCTTCATCAGCAAGTGTTCTAGCCACACCACCCAAGTTGCAGAAAGCAAAGGCAAGAGTTGGGAGAAGGAAGATACACCCACTGTAAGCAATAATGACGTTTGAGACCATCTAAAGAACTGGAAAGTACAAAAATCCATGACACCTGATCTGCCGGTCCTGAAGAAACCAGCGGATGAAGTTGCCATGCCTCTGTCCATCATATTAGAAAGGTCATGGCACTGTAGTGAGGTTCCCGCTGACTGGAAAAGGGGAAGTATCACCTGCATTTTCATAATCAGTAAAAACAAAGATCTGGCAGACTGCAGGCCAGTCAGTCTCACCTCTGTGCCTTGCAAGATCAAGGAGCAGACCATCCTGAAGGATCTCTAAGGCACATGTAAAATTAAGATGAGGTGATTGGTGACAGACAGCATGGCTTCACCAAGGAAAATCATGCCTCACAGACTTGGTGGCCTTTTGTGATGGAGTAACAGCATCAGTGGATAAGGGAAGAGCAACTGACATCTACCTGGACTTGTGCAAAGTATTTGACGCTATCCCGCATGACAATCTGGTTGCTAAATTGGAAAAGCACGGGTCTGATCGATTAACCGTTGGATAAGGAACAGGCTGGGTGGTCACACTCTGAGTTGTGGTCAACAGCTGGATGTCCGAATGGAGACTGGTGATGAGTGGCGTCCCTCAGGGATCAGTACTGGGACCAGTGCTGTTTAACATCTTTGGCAACATGGACAGCGGGATCGAGTGCACCCTCAGCACATTTGTGGACGACACCTATCTGTGTGGTGCCATTGACCTGCTAGAGGGTAGGGATGTGATCCAGAGGGACCTGGAAAGGCTTGAGGGGGGGGCCCATGCCAAACTCAGCAAGTTTAACAAGGCCAAGTGTAAGGTCCTGCACCTGGGATGCAGCAATCCCAAGCACAGATGCGGGTTGGGTGGAGAATGGTTGGAGAGCAGCTCTGAGGAGTAGGATTTGGGGGTGTTGTTGGATGAAAAACTCAACATGAGCCAATAATGTGCGCTTGCAGCCCAGAAGGCCAACTGCACCCTGGGCTGCATCAAGAGAAGCATGACCAGCAGGGCCGTGGAGGTGATCCTGCCCCTCTGTTCTGCTCTCGTGTGACACCGCCTGGAGGACTGTTTCCAGTTCTGGGGCCCCTAGCACAAGAAGGACATTGAGCTGTTGGAGGGGGTCCAGAGGAGGGCTACGAAGATGTTCAGAGGGCTGGAGCACCTCCCCTATGAAGGCAGACTGAGAGATTTGGGGTTGTTCAGCCTGGAGAAGAGAAGGCTTCGGGGGTACCTGATAATGGCCTTCCACTACCTGAAGGGGGCCTACAGGAGAGCTGGGGAGGGACTCTTTAGAAGGGCTTGTAGCAACCGGATGAGGTGTTATGACTATGAACTAGAAGAGGGGTAATTTAGGCTAGATATTAGAAAGAGATTCTTTCCTATGAGGGTGCTGAGACACTGGAACAGGCTGCCCAGAGAGGCTGTGGATGCCCCCTCCCTGGCAGTGTTCAAGGCCAGGCTGGATGGGGCTCTCAGCAACGTGGTGTAGTGGGAGGTGTCCCTGTCCATGGCAGGGGGTTGGAACTAGATGATCTTTAAAGTCCCTTCCAATCAAAACCTTTGTATGGGTCTATGGAACTGCTTGTCCACCACATCTCTGTGCTCTCAAACAGTATTCTGTCTTGATTTTGTTACACATAGATGAATGAGAAAAGCTTAAAAGCTAACATAGCACAACTGATTTGCTATGGGGTTTTCAAAACCGATATATAGTATTGTACTGCAAGGATGCAATTTTCTATAAAATTCTGTATAATGGTTTAACAATTTCATATAAGGATTTAATTCTTTACTGTATTATGTTGCATCTCAATATTTTTTATATAACTCTATTCTTGTTCTTCTTCTAAATCCTTTTGTGCCAGAATAGAATAAAATAAGTTTACATTTATGTGTCATCTTCCATCTGGATAAGTCAAAAATCATGTTAAAAGCTATCTGCCACCATGAATGTAACCATATCTGGTGTGAAGGATGTGCAGGCTCACACATGTAAGTGCACTGAAAAATACTCTGCACTTCTCAAGGCACAGAAACAACTTAATAAAAAGATCATTATTTCAGCATTGCTTGTGGTAAGATGTCCTTCAAGATTTATTGAAACTAAAACAAGCAAGAACAAGCTAGAAAAACACCTTTCAGGAATTCTTTGGATGTTACGGACCCTGTCCTGGATGTGAAGTTGATGATGTGTTGCAAGTGTTTAATGCTTCATATTCAAAAACAGAACGAGCATCCAAATTTTCAAAGTATTACAGACGGGATTGATTTACAATGAAAAAAGAGGTATTATTTTCTGTATCTCCACCATCCATGCTATCATTTAAATTTAAGAAGGCTAGAAGTGTTTTTCCACACCTGTTCTGCTATGGTATGCCATGGTTCTGATTATCTCATTAGAGGAACCACTCAGCCTAAGTCAGCATTTAAGTGTTACCTATATCATTTTACTTAAAATCAAGAGTTTATTTTCAAATTGGATCTTTTTGTCATCCCCACAGGATTAGGTTAGTGTCACTGAATAGTCTCAGAGCACATTGATGAGATTCCTTTAGTATAAAAATGAACCAGAGTATGCATGGTTAATACATATCATCCTTAAATAGTAGCAGTTAAATCCACAGAATCTATCGGTCCTGTTCTGATGTAACTGCCCATAATGCATATGGTGTGGCCGTATGGTCCCCCACACCAACTGTTTTTCCTTGTAGATATGTTTCTATTGTGCCACAGTACTTGCTAATGCAGCTTTAGCTTCCAGGAAGTTTCTGTACTGTAATGGTCTTCTGACGCCAGGAGGATGGAGTTGAAATGCAATAGATCCTGCAACAGGATAATAGGCCTGTTCTTCTGGACTGGAAATAAGTACAATTCAGTGATCAAAGACCTCAAGAGGAAGCAGAATGTGACTACATAAATTATAAATATATATTCCTTCAGTCTTGGCAGAAGCTGATCTACAAGATATTTGTATTCCATCCTCCCAATAAGTGTTCCAGAAAACATGTCACACTATTAATTACGTAATCTACTATTCAGATCACGAATGAATTGTATTCCTTTTAGAAAAAGCATATTTTAATTACAGAAATTCATAATTAATGCAATATATTTTTGCAAAGCATTTTTATTAGGCATGCTACATAGCTTTTAAAACAGTACAAAATAGCTATTGCACTGCAATGGTACTTTTTCTAACCATTTAGAATTCTAATGAATCACAATGCTATATGATTGAACACAGATTTGAAATTATAACTTTTTTTTTTTTAATATTTAAAAATTATCATATTGTCTAACATTAGTCTTGCAAAAAAGGAAAAAAAAAAAAAAATGATAAACTATTGTCCACTGGTACTGAATAAGCAATAGTGATTATTCATTTTGGGACTACTGTGCCAATGTACCTGTCCTGGTTTTAGCCAGGACAGAGTTTATTTTCTTCATAGTGTCTGGTATGAAGCAATGTTTTGGCGTTGGGAGAGAAACAATGTTGATAACACATCAATGTTTTAGTTGTTGCTGAGCAGTGCTTATATAGAGCCAAAGATGTTCCAGTTTTTCAGCTTCCTGTACTGTCCTACCAGTAAGAGGGATGGGGCACAAGGAGCTGTGAGGGGACAGGACTGGGACAGCTGACCTAAAGTGGTCGAAAGGATCTTTCATACCACATGACATCATGTGAGAAGAACCTATAAAATTGTGACAAGTTGGCCAAGGGCGCAGACCCTGCTCACAGACTCTCTGGGCATTGGTGAGCAGGTGGTAAGCAATTGCATTGTGCATCACTTGTTATGCAAAAATTTATATGTATATTCATAATTATCATTACTGTTATTTGTCTGTTCCTTTTCTGTCTTAGTAAATATTTTTAATCTCAACCTACAAGTTATGCTTTGTTGTTGTTGTTGTTGTTGTTGTTGTTGTTGTTTTTCCGGATTCTCTGTGTCTCACTGGGGAGGGAGTGACTGAAAGGCTGTGTTGCATCTAGCTGCTTCTTGGGATAAACCACAACAATATCATCAGTGGTTATTTGTGCTTGTGTCTTGTTCAGACATTATTAAACCATGGTAAATCATTGCCTTTCTGTTAATTTACACAGAGATTCAGTTTTTAAACTTTTTACCCCTTTTCTTCCTCCAAAGAAACATTTTTGTTGCTGCTGCTGGCCTATAGTTTTATCAGAGTTTTTATTTGGAGTAACTGATTTCAGCAGGGAAGAGGGAGATTTACAGGACCAATTTTCCTGTTTTACTGAAGTTGTGGCATATTGGAAAGTTTCAGCTGATGAAGCTTATGAGACTTTAATTATTTATATTGCTTGAGCAGTAGTGCAGGACTTCCTTGTGGCATGAGCTGTACAAGCAGAGCACAAAGCTGATACAATCTCAGTACAGATTAAGCTTTTTTTTTTTTTTTTTTTTTTTTTTTTTTTTTTTTTCAAAACTTCCTTGTACTTAACGGTTTTCCAAAAGTACAGTAGAAAAAAATGAGGAAGAGATTTGGAGAAAGGATCATTGCTGTTCCCGGAACCAAGCATTCACATGTTACATGTAAAATGGACACAGAATGATCCTTCTGGAAGGATTCAAGCTAGTAACTAAGGCAGTATATGCATGGTAAAATAACCATAGAATCATAGTACCATTAAGGTGGGAAAGGCCTCTAAGATCATCTAGCCCTACCATCAACACAACATCACCCTGCCCACTAGGTGGTGCTCTTAAGTGCCACATCTATATGATTCTTGAATACCTCCAGGAATGGAGACTCCACAACCTCCCTGGGCAACATATTCCAATGCCTGACCACTCTTTCAGAGACGAAGTTTTCCCTAACATCAAACCTGAACTTCCCCTGGTGCAGCTTGAGGCCATTACTTGTCCTATTGCTAGTTGCCTGGGAGAAAAGGCCAATCACCACTTTGCTACAACCTCCTTTCAGGGCTCCAGGCCATTCATCAACTTTGTTGCCCTTCTATGGACACACACTAGGGCTTCAATATCTTTCTTGTAGTGAGGAGCCTGATATCGAACACAGTACTCAAAGTGCGACCTCACCAGTGCCAGGTACAGGGGAAGATAATGTAAATCGTGCCAACAGAATCAACAAGAAGTTGCATGGCTCACCATTCCCTAATTTAATTCACTATCTTCATTATCAATGCCTTATCGTCCTTTAAGTGTGTTTGCTACCTCTAGCAAACTACATGGTGGAAAGTTCTTGGCGTTTCAGCCAGACATATATTCAGCATTCCCACTATGGTTTTCTCTTTCAGTCTTTTTCCAAGATACACGAAGCTTTGAATATCTTGAGTAGTCATCAGCTCTGACATATTATTTTACAATTTGTAGTGAAAGAAATATTGGAGTTCTACCTAGAACTGTGATGCACAATTAACTGATAATTTTCTTACAAAATCAATCTGAGAATGCAAACAAAAACCCCCACATTTTTTCTTGTTGATTTTCATTTTTAAATTTCTCTTTCAAGAGAATTGTTGCTTAGTTATATAGTTAGATAGCTGAGCTTTCTATAGATAAGAGATCTATTGAGCAGCAGATGCTGTAACATATATTAGTTACCTTAACATCTCCATTAGCTTGGGAATCGGTAAAGAAAGAGTTAAATATAAGCTTCTCAAAATACCTAAGTACAGACTTAAATGTTTCCAGGATGAGATGTTCAGCATTCATTTCACAGCAGGAACAGAAAGAGGGAAAGCTGTAATTTTATTCTATTAGGACCTACATTTGAAGATTGAGCTTTTGAACTCTCACAGTTATAACAGCCAGATATATAAAATAGCTACCTGTATTTTTATTTAGTCTTGTGAGAATGTGAGCATACTCTGCTTACTTGTCTACAAAGCAATTGCATAGCCTAAGCCAGTTCACTAGCTTCTTCCTATAAGTAGTTAA
>VXAV01000143.1:41054-52559 GCA_013399715.1 Alectura lathami | reverse complement strand
ACAAGTAAACAAAAAACTTAGAAATGTGAAAACTGGGAAAAAAAAAAAAAAAAAAAAAGAAAGGGTATGGTCCTTAAATGCATTTTTCTGAAGAGATTACTGTAATTTCTGTTTGACATTTCTAAAGAAGTATTGACAGGCCTTTTAGAGTCAATACACTGTTTTGCTTGCAGAGAATTTGGGCTTATTTTTGCTACATGACATAAAAAGTGTAGATGTAAGATGTGTGTACCTGGCCAAGTTGGGAGGGAGCTTGAGCAAGTCAGCAGTTAGTAAAACCAGAAAGAAGAGAAGCTGCCTTTCAGCCCTGTGATAAACGACAGTAATTCCCAGGAACTACTTTACAGAATTCTGAGTTAGAGGAATCTTGCCATGCACATTACTGCCTTTTACCTGTAGCTTTGTGTTTGGCAGCACGTGGTTGAAGCATGTCTTAGAAGAACAAATCAAAATGATCAAAGAATAGGTAAAGAGTTTATGTGAGGAATTTAAGTAGCTTTGTGTTATAAAATATGGCACAAAATTACCATTTCCCTTCTCTTGTCTGCTGTCATTTGTGAAACTTCCACTGTGCCTGCTTCTGCTATTTGAATATTACATTTGAATATTGCACATGCTAACCTAAAGTATGCAATTGCCTACACAAAGATAGAACAGATTTATTCTGACAGTTATTGAAAGTAGTATTCTGCCCGTCTTCTATTTTTTCTCATTCCTCATTCAGTTTTTCCATTCCAAAGGAAATGAGTCAGAGGCTTCTTAATCTCTGCATTCTATCTGTCACTTTTCCTCATTAGTGTTCTTGCACAGACTTCTCATAGATTTCACCACCATTCATCTCTAAACATCTCCATGACTGGAGGAAAGTCTCTTTTTTAAATCTTTTCTGAATTATCTGCAACTCCTGCTTGTGCAAGATGCTCTAAAGAGGAACACATTTTGGTGCAGCTTTTATTCCTTACGCTTTTCAAGAGCAAAAATTGATGTAGAAATGAGGAAAAAATCAGAGGGCGTCTCCCTGAATGTTCTGCTTCATCCTGGAATAAGCACTTCACCTAGTGACCTTCAATTGTGAGTTTGCTTGAGTATGAATTTCAAGATTCTCCCTTAGACCATTTTTCAGTTGCTTATTCCAGAAAAGAGTAGGAAGTAGATTGCCTCTTTCTGTACAGTGCACAGTGTTTTTTACAACTTAAATTTGTGAAACTCTGATGGTGGCTGCGGTTTTGGGTTGTTTTTCAGTGCTGAAAGAATTCTAAAATATAAAGCACTCCCTGCACCTAACATTATGAGCATCTTGCCAGTTAGGTGTTAGAACTAAACTGAAGTTTTTCTGCCTGCTTAATTTTAACTAAATGAATTTTATGCTTTTTGTAAGGTGGTCTCTTTTATTCTATGATTACACAGTAGGCACTAACCTTATGGAGGATTCTGGGTGTCATTATTGAATATATATGCTGACCATACTTAAACTGCTAGTGTTCCTTGTATTTCGTCATCTGTTTAGTTACAAGTTCTCTGTGTAACCCTGATGAGCAAGTGTAACATCTTAAGCCTGTTGCTCCTGACTTTCTGTAAACACATTACAAATGCACAATTTAACAGATTTTTTTTTGCTTTGCTTGTTCAAAGATCATATATTATTAGCTAGGGGAAAAAAAAAAAAAAACAACAAAAAATACTAATCCACATACATACAAACAACAACAACAAAAAAGTCACACCATTTAACCTTCTTAAAGTGTTTTTTTGTTTGTTTGTTTTCTTTTTGTGAGGAGGGGGGAAGGGCAATAAATACTGACTGTTCTCATCTTCTGAAGCTTTGGTGCAAATCTTAAAAGCCTCTGGGACAATATAAATTGTGGCCCTTTACAAATATGGTTTCCAGGGCAACTAAAGGGCCTGCTGTTTCATAAATAATGTTCTCTCAGGCAAAAGCATTTGTCTGTATGTTGGATGATTATTTTATGTTTAAGCACATTCATTTTAAAATGATATCTCCTTGTGAAAAATATGCCTCTGTCATACTAATTGAGGTCAGGATTATTGTAAAGTATGACAAGTAAATGTATTGTACACTGCACTTGTGAGTTTTGGGCTGTAAACAGGACTAGTGCGATACAAGAAAGCTGGGAGATTTCCTCGGATGCTGTGACAGGATCTTGCATCTGTGCCGATGGGTGGCTGACATGCAGTTCCCTCACAGTGTACTCTCTGTGTTGGAAGATCACTGTTAAATCCTAGCTGAGGCTTTATTGCTGTTTGCTGTCAAAAAGGGGATTTTTTTGGTTGACAGAATATATTTGAGTAGTAGTTGTACTTCTGTATGATGTCAACATGTGTGCTTTCCATATGGAAAAAGTGATTGTGTTTATGAGCTTGGTTCAGAAACTCTGTATGCACTCATATACCACTTCAATAACATTCCCTTTGAACAGTCTAGTCATTTTCAGTGACCAGCCTCATTTTTGACCTGTACACTTTGAATCAAATACTTTGATGTTCTACATCGTGGTGATATAATTCTCAGTGCGACCACAGCATTGCAAGCTTGGTTTTTTGCATCTCCTCTTTAAGTATTAATGCAGCATCAGGAGAGAGTATGAAAACTCTACTCTTTTTATATGATGTAATTAATGTAGTATCTGAATAATTAATCGACTTGGCTGGACTTGAGTGACTTGTTAGTAGGTTAAAAATCAAGTCCAAATCAAAGATTCAGAAAATGATTTGAATGTCTTTCTAACTGTGCCTAGGGTAATATGTTTTCAGTGTGTGGCATGTAATTGGTATAGGTGTTATTTAGAGAAAAGGATAAATGTTGGGGTAATATTATATGGTTTTCTTGTGTAACTGAAAAGGTGTTTTTAGGCACAGTGATCTTGGAAAATGAACCAGATCTTCTGTTCAGCTGTATTTGCATAATTCTTCCTGGTTTCTGCATCAAATGCATTCATGCATATCCAACTACTGTACAAAACAATGACCTAGATTGCAAGCTTGTTTTAATTATGTGTACTCAATTTAGTACATTTTGAGGACTTACTCCAGATTTTCACAAATTTTAAATAACAATTTAACTTGTGCTTTTTATACTAGACATCTGTATCCAGTGAAGTTAGTTCACACAGGGTTAGAGACTCCATTGTTTCCTACTTTTTATCTGTTTTCTTTCCCTTCCCTTCCCACCTAAAATAAACAATATGGAGTTTTTTCTTCATTTGTTTTCCTCCCTCAGGTACAATTGTTGACTTCAGTCTCTTCATGAAGGCTGCTTTGATGAGTAGCACAAGACTAGCACACTGGAAAATCTGTAAAGAACTGTACAGGGATGGAGGTTATGACCTCCTGTAGGAATGTGTTCTGTCTGACTTCACTGGGGATTTTGATTAAAAATGTCTAAGAAATGGTAAAGTCAGATTTCAAGATTTGCTCTTCTGCAGTTTTATTTTGGATTGAAATATTTTAGCTTGTAAGGTTTGAAGCAGATATTTAGGGTTTTTCTTTGCACAGAGAAGCACTGAACTACTAGGGTCTCATCACCAAACAGGTTGGTAAATGAAAGGCCATTTAGGTAAAGATTTGTGAAGGCATGCTCTACTCACTGTTATGAGTATCCTTTAGTCATTCTTCCCTTTATAGATAATTTAAGACACAGTGATGACTGTATTATTTATTGAATACTATATTATCCATATAGTGAATCAGACTGGAACTTTGAGACAAGGTCTCCACAGGTATTTATGTTTCAAAGCCCACAGGCTGTGCTTAGAGACAAAAAGGCGTCTATATACATGTGTGGATTTGCACCCATCAGCCCATGGATGGGCTGTTTTCAGCTGCTTCGTAGTATTCTGCACAACCAGGCTTTTACTAGAAGATACACTGAAAACATTGGGTACTGGTGGAAGCTTTGGTTCACATGAAAGCAAGTTCTAAGAACAGGCAGAAAATCATGTTTTCTACCAGTACAGATTAGTTTGATGAATGTCCACTCAGGAATTGATTGCTATTGCTGTTTTCAATGGCTCTGTGTTCAGGTGGAGGCTGGTGACAAGTGGTGTTCCCTAGGTGTCGGTCTTGGGACCAGTGCTTTTCAACATCTTTATTAATGACATAGGCAGAGGGATCGAGTGCAACCTCAGAAAGTTTGCTGATGACACTAAGCTGAGTGGTACAGATGATACAACAGAAGGAAGGAAGGGACCTGAACAAACTTGAAAAGTGGGCCCACATGAACCTAATAAGGTTCAACAAGGCCAAGTGCAAGGTGTTGAACCTGGGTAGGGTCAGTCGCAGATATGTGTACAGACTGGGAGAAGAACTAATTGAGAGCAGCCCTGAAGAGAAGGACTTGGGGGTTCTGGTGGACAAGAGGCTTGACATGAGCCAGCAGTGTGCACCTGAAGCTCAGAAGTCCAGCTGCATACTGGGGTGCATCAGGAGTGTCCAGCAGGGCAAGGAAGGTGATTATCCTCCTCTACTCTGCCCTTGTGAGGCCTCACCTGCAGTGCTGTGTCCAGGCCTGTGGTTCCCAGCACAAGAAAGATGTGAAGCTGTTGGAGCGGACCAGGCCACAAAGATGATCAGAGGGTTGGAGTACCTCTCCTGTGAAGAAAGGCTGAGGGAGCTGGGCTTGCTTAGCTTGGAGAAGAGAAGGCTCCATGAAAATCTTGTGGCCTTCCAGTACCTACAGGGAGCTTATAAACAGGAGGGAGACCAACTTTTTGCACAGTCTGATTGTGATAGGACAAGGGGGAATGGTTTTAAACCAAGAGAAGGGAGATTTAGGTGACATATTAGGAGGATTTTTTTTTTACTCAGAGTGGTGAGGCACTAGCACAGGCTGCCCAGAGAAACTGTGGATGCAACACCCCTGGAGGTGTTCAAGGCCAGGTTCAATGGGGCCCAAGGCAGCCTGATCTAGTGGGTGGCAACCCTGCCTGTGGCAGGGGAGCTGGAACTAGGTGATCTTTAAGGTCCCTTCCAACACAAACCATTATATGATTCCATGGTCTGTCAGACTTCAAGTCAGGAGGACTACATACAGGCTCTGAAGTACAGATCTGTGTAGACAGAAAAGGTTTAATGTGTCCCTGTCACCTTGGACAGTTTCTGAACATGGTAAAGTGAAGGAGATAAAACTGAGAAACTGCTTTAACTGCCTTTTGAAACTCTGCATTTGGTGCCTAGGGAGACCTGACTCTCCCTGTTCTGTGACAGAGTACCTTGGGCTTCCAGCTTGAGCCTGAGGTGGATACTCCTTGATGACTAATGCTGTAGGGGCTGTTTTATGATAATGCTCCAGCTATGCCATGTGTACTTGGTTCAACACCTTTGAGGATTGTATACAAACCCATTCTGGAAGTGTCTTAGTTGCTGAATTAGATTTGGACTGAAACATCTGAGTGGTACCTAGTCATGCATGAACTCAGCGGTGCTAATCCTCTTAAGCTAGGTGTCAGTCCTTGCAATGCTGAACAGAGCAATGCAGAAAGAACTTTGAAAGCTAGAGCTTTTGTATCACGTAGGAAGGCTGCAGAAGCTTCACGGGACTGAGTTCCTGCTGCATGGCAATTTGAGTCACACTGCTGTACTCACGGACATCTTCATGGGGACCATAGGTTGGTGACTCCCTAAAAGTGCACACGAACACTGTAGGTCTAGACAGTCTGGTATTGGCCTCTGTTAATCATTAGACTGTAGCAAAATTTTGTTTTCAAAGGTCAATATAAGAATTACAGGTACCAAGCAGATCATCAAAAGTGCATACTAAAATGGTACCAGTGTGACTGTGCAACTGTTCAGTAACGGTAGTAAAAACTTAGTGATAAGTACTTCATTTGTTATGGGAGCCTATCCAAACAGGATAGTTTTGTGTATACATTGAGCAGTTAACAATTGAACTTTATTTCCTGATCCAGAGTATACTGTACTCTTTATCACTTTGTTAATTCTGTGACTGACTATAAGTATTTATTGTACCCCAGAATATACTTACCATCACTGAATTGGTACTGAATTAATATTGAAAATATTAAAACTGAAACTTTTCTCGTCATATGCTCAGTAACAGGAGTAATATAGCTTGCTACACTGAGATCTTACACAAAGGAGAAAGAAAGACATGACCAGACAGAAGCACACAGACAAGCGCTATCTGTGTTACCAGGAGAGATCATGGCTTGGCTGTCACGTGGTTGTAACTGTGCAGCATATGTTTTTGTTCTTAATCACACTGATGAGCACAACCAATACAGCATTAGAGCTGGGGATTTCCAGAGCATTAGCAATCACAGAAGACAGAGCATATGAGAAGCACATGCTAAGTTTTCATGCTAAGAATCTACTGAATCTGTAGGTGTGGCTGAGTTAAGGTGGGACTAAGATGCTCTAAAGAATAAAAGCATTTTTACAATTTTCTTTGGTTCTGCTTAAAAGCAGCATTATGGCCATTGTACACCTGAAATGGAAACATTTCTTAAGCATTTACATTATTTTCTTTGTTAATCCATTATACTTATTTCCCCATCCTGTATTTGTGCTGCCTGAGATTATAAACACTGAACAACAGTATCTTGCTCAGTCCTTCTATATTGGTTGGTCCAATGGGACTGAAATTTGTACTGGCTCTTAGATGCAGTTATAATGCACATAACTACTAATAAAAAATGTCTGATTTGGTGATACTGTTGTCCATAGCCCTCATGCATTTACCATTTACAAGGGTATGAAGCTATTAGAGAATGTCCAAAGGAGGGCTATGAAGATGGTGAAGGATTTAGAGGGCAAGACATATGAGGAGTGGCTGAGGTCTAGGTTCAGCCTAGAGCATAGGAGGTTGAGGGGAGTCCTCATGGTGGCCTACAGCTTCTTCACAGGGGAGCAGAGGGGCAGGTGCTGAACCCTGCTCTCTGGGGACAGCGACAGGACCCAAGGGAACAGCATGGAGCTGCACCAGGGGAGGGTCAGGCTGGGGGTTAGGAAAGGGTTCTGCACCGGAGGATGGTGGGCATGGAACAGGCTCCCCAGGGCAGTGGTCACAGCACCAAAGCTGACAGAATTGTAGAAGTATTTGGACAACACTCTCAGACATAGGGTTTGATTTTGGCTGTTCCTATGTGGATCCTGGAGTTGGACTCAATGACCCATGTGTGTCCCTTCCATCTTAGGATTATTCACTTGCTGGCCATTCAGTCCAGTAACTAAAATGGTCTTCCCCTTGCAGACTGGCCACGCTAGTGCTCGTACCAGCAGGGCACACTGGGCAGAGTGCGACTTTGGTGCCAGGTTACTGCCCATTAGATGGAGGTCTGTGATTGGGTAGATAGCATCTGCGCTCTGCTTCAGCTCAGCTTCAAGGACCTCTAAACCAGTTCATGCTTCTTATGTGCCATGAGCGTTACGTTTTTATACTGTGGATTTTATTCTGTTTAAATTCACAACCAGTCATTGGAATGGCCAAAAACTAGTGCAACAAACTCAAACCCAATTATGCACAGATGACACTGAAATGCTGATCTTTTCACCCTGAACAGAAATCCTCCAGGTTCCATTATTAGAAGTAAGGGCACACCTTAGTGTCATGGCTTGTTTGAGTGAGTGGACTGTCATTGTATAAAAATTGGGCTTTGTTTAATGCTAAGTACATAGTAAATCACTTGGCAATGGGTATGCCTTTGAGTAACTGTTTAAAGTAGAATTGCATGAAAATTGTGAATTCACATATTGCTTCTGACTCTAGTTTATCCTTATTCCACTTAATATATTAATAATACCTATTGACAAAACATGTTGATCAAAATATTAAATCTCAATTGTAAAAATTTATGTCCTTTCTGATAATTAATACCATCTGCATTTCAGAGGTAGGAATTTGCATGTGTAATTCCAAGAAGGTGGGAGTCACTTGCAGGAGTGGAGAAGTATGATATATACTCACATTATTAACATGTGTCCATATTACTGTGTAGGATGGCTAACCACTTAATTAAAAAACAAATAAAGCATGTCAAGGGCTATTTTGTATAGCATGATATCAGAGTTAGAATCTCTTGCTTGCTTGGAAAGCTGTAAAAGATTGACTATATGGAGTGAGAGTAGGCAACAGGGCATAGCAGCATGAAAATTTGGTTTGAATTCTAATTAGAAGTAATCAAAGACTGCTTTAACCATGCTTTGTATTTTCTATGTTTTGAATTTTACAATAATATTTGAGAATACTTTTTCAGTCATTCTAAATCGGAATTAAGAACATACACATGTGTACGATGTGTCTATATATATAGCATATATATAACATATATATAGCATATATATACAGCTCCCATATATATATTTATATCTTTTGGCAATGGACAATTTTGGAAATAAGTTTAAATTTAGTCTTCTTTAAGTAGGTTAAGATATTCCATTTTTCTGAGAAGTGAAATACAGTCACTGACCTACATTCTTGAGGATTTTTTTTTTTTTTGAAAATGCTGTTTTAACTTTAAAAGAATCATTAATGAAACATATCTGGAAGGCTAATTTGCATTTTAGATAACTCAGAATTATTAATTATAATGCTGTGCCCAGGCAGACTTCTAATTTTTGCAGAGTATCTAGATCTTTGCAGCATGAAAGGGAGATAGCAAAAAACAGCTATGTAACAATATATAACTATATGGGCTGAAACATATTTGCTCTCCTATGGATTTCCTACTGTGCTATTTTGAAGCTCTTGACAAGTTTACAGGGCTAGCCTCATTTCTTTCTCTCAGATTTATTTTTAGTCTCAGTGTTTTGCCATGTTGTATGTTAATGTGGAGTTTCCGGATTCTTTCTGTGTATTGATTTATATATCTCTGCAATGAAAATATCAGATTGGCTATACAAAATGCTGTGAAACCAAACCTGTTTTTTTTTGTTGTTGTTGTTCCAGAGCTAGCACCATACACCTTGTCATTGCAGTGCTGTGTGCAGTGACACAGACAGTGATGTGCATAGCTGCCTGTTGTGCATCAGTCACTTTTCATATCACAAGATCAGCCAAGCTGCAGGCACATTTACTCCCTACAGGAACATATAGTTCAGTACTGGCCAACTACTTGGTCAGGCTGAAGTATTGCAATTTGACACCTGAAACCAGTGTGTGGCAAGAAAGGAGAATTCTCATTACTAGACAGCATGACAGTCTTCAGCCACGAGAAATGTCTGCAGTGCACAGTCTGAGAGCAAAATGTGTTTCTCTTAGCTAGAGCAAGTCCTGCCTTCCTGAGGTGGTACATCTCCATTGAACAGTGCAGGGTGGCAGTGGGGTCTGGGTTTGATCCCTGAAACAGGTAAAGCTGCTTTGGAGCACAACTGAAGTCACTGGCACTGAACATGTAGTTGCTGCTCCTCTCCACCAAACTCTTCAGTAGGGGGGGAAAAAAAAAAAAAAAAAAGCCTTACATGAGTTGAAGAACAACTGGAATATGCTAACTCGAAGGTACTATCATGGCTTGAGCAAGTTTGGATGTCCCTTTCCCATATCCCATTGCTCTGTGAACATCATCTCTTTTAGGCAATGAAAACAGAAAGGAACCCTTATTTTTCTACAAATTATTCTTCCAACTTGATTATTATGCAGAGCATAGCACCTCAATTCCCAGTGGTTGCTCACTGTGAGAGACTGACTGTTTGGCCCAGTTTGTCCAGCTGATAGTTTGATTTGGTTTGATTTTTCACACCCAGCAGAACTGCTGAGTAGGAGCAGTGCAACAGAGCAAACCAGATGGGATGACCTACTGTTTGAGCATCTAGATACACTCAGTTGTTTTTGTCATCAGTCCTGTGATGCCTGTGTCTCTCTTGGACAAAATAATACGTTGTGAAGTAACTTGAATGCCAGAACTGGTCTGCTGTGCATTCACTTTATTTAATGGTCCCAAGCCAAAGTCTCACAGCACAACTTTATTTCTTACTGTGTTTTCCAGAGTGCCACTGCAGGTTAAAAAATTCCAGAGCAAAGTGTTTTTTCACGAAGAAAGCCAGGAGTGGAGGAAATGTTTATTTGTTTCTTGTTTTAAATAAAAGGATTTGTGCAATAATTGAATTAAATATTGCTGAATCAGAACTATATAATGTATCTTTGCAAAATAGGTTGAATTTGTACTCTTGTAGGGTGCTTATTTAAATAAAATGTTAACGAAATACTTGCAAGATACTCAATAACCTTCAGCAACTGCTGAAAATATTGTTTTTCAGCTTTGATCTTTTTGGAAGATTTATTCGATCTGGAAATTGTAAGTTGAGCTGTTTTACTTCTTAACTCGATGTGATCTCTGTGATCAGTGATCATCTATTCACTAGGTAGTGCAGTTAGCTGGTTAGTTCCTTCTGATCACTTCTGGTAGTTGTAGAAAAGAATAACTGACTTGATTTGTTTCCTAGCTGGCTGCTATCAGTATCATTTTCACCATGAAGATTTTATGGCTGATTTGTGGCTCTTGGTTTTTGGTTACCTGACTGGACTATTCAAATGAAAACTAGATAACTGTCAGTATTTTTCTCTGCTGTCTGGCTTGCTGTCTTTAAGCCCATAGAGTAGGCTGTATTTCTATTGTTGTCTGCCTGCAGACATGACAGCAGACTTGAAGGTAGTCTTCATACCTTTTAAATACTTGTGTCTACAATTTATACATCTAAAATATTTTGTCTCACTGAACCTGGAAAAATCATCATGAATTGTATAGTTTGGCCCACTTCTACTAGAATAGAACTTCATGTATATATACATTATAATAATGGTATGAAGTATTTAAAGTCTTTCTTAGAAAAAATAATATATTACCTTTAATTTTGTTTCTGCTCTAGACCCAATCATGTAGTTCATTGAAATCTATTCTTGAAATAAAATTTCCACTGGTTTCAACTAGAGGGAAAAAAAAAAAAATCGAAAACTTAATATGTTTTCTCTGAATTTTCTTCTCTGAAGCATCTACAACTTTAACAGAAATACAGCTAAGTTTTTCTCCCTTGTGCTCTGATTCTGTGCAATTTCCGAAAGTGTTCTGCTGTAGGCCATGGAACTTTAAGAATGCACCTCTGCTTGCCTAAGTAGTCATCAACTATGATACAAACTGTTATTTCTTTTTGTAGCAAACTGCTTTGCTGTGTATTTAGGACCTTACACAAGCGCCCTTAGCAGCTCTCAGAACAACCAAAAGCATGCTTCTAGTGCAGTGTATCCCAAACTTTCCCCACCTGCAGACAAGAGTGGTAGTGGGCAAATGCTGCATTTGGTCCATAGTAGGCTTCAGTTTGGAAGCTGGATGTACTTCCCTCACACATCTCTTTTTACATGGGCACCATGGGAGCAGTATGTTTAGGGATCAGATCTCTAAGAGATTGCTGTAGAGTTCAGAATGCAGGTATTATTATTAATCCAAAGCAGAACCTGGACTATTCTCCTGAACTGGATGTTCTTGTCAGAGTTGATGCTCAGCAAAGAAAAATAGTTTTTTTTTTTTTTTTTGCTGT